>OZ025248.1:24847773-25288687 GCA_964019135.1 Arenicola marina | reverse complement strand
CAACATGCGATCGTGTTTTTACGTTACTTTATCTTTGTGGTTAAACAGTTGCGGTCCAATGCACAAGATGTATAAGCCTTGGTTACATCTCTGCGTGTCCGTTGCTAGGTAACAAAGGGCGCGACCGGCGGCCGGCCGGCGACAAGTACAGTCGCACCGAGGCCGAGCGCGAGACGGAAGCAAACACGCCGCTCACCTGTGACGTCAAACCACCGTTGCCTGGCAACGCAAACTATCGGCGCTCCTTGATCGCCCAGGGCAACGGCATCCTCATATCGGTGCCCTCAGCGCCCCCAGCGGACGATCTCGACTACACACAGCTGCCGCGGCCGCCGCAGGGGGGCGCTGGGGATCAGGCGGACTATAAGGAGGCTATCTACGGCGGAAGCACCTACTCGGCGTCGGGCCCACCGCACGGCGCACCGCACGGCGCACCGCACGGCGCACCGCACGGGGCACCGCACGGGGCACCGCACGGGGCACCGCACGGCGCACCGCACGGCGCACCGCACGGCGCACCGCACGGGGCACCGCAAAGTGCTCTTCTCATCCTGCACGCCGAGAAAGACCAGAGACAGAACATTCCAGTGACGCTGATACAAAACACATATCACCCGATATGAACTCGTCGGGGGGACACTGGCCGCCACAGACCGACCACGGTCAAGGCCCCGACGATGACCATTATCGCTCACTCTCACTTCAAGGCATGCTTACCAGTGATAATGCCTTACAGGGAATATTGACCAATGACAATGCTCATAGCATGCTAATCCCGACGTATTCGATGTCGCCAAGGGAACCGCCGCCATCGTATGACGATATCCAAGGAGAGACGGTGCTTCCCGTGACGTCATCGGAGGTCCCGGATGTTGATGAGTCCTACTAGTCTGCTAGTCATACTGTTTTATTTGGGCTGACGGACTATAGTGATTAAGGATAACTTGAAGCCTTGTAGAGAGTGAACGGTACGGCGCATCTCAGTTCAAGAAAGGATTGTGTTACATTTAGACTGCTTAGCGAGCGCACCAACCGGACGGTCACGTGTTATCAGTCACGTGACGTCGTCTGGAACTGCTCTCTGGCCAGTGACAATGGCGTATACACCCACAGCTGCTGACTTCACTATCTCTCTTCGTGATATTTACCCAAGAACGGCTGCGACAATAACCGGGCACAGGTGCCCCGAGTAGGTGCGACTTCACTCGCTAACTGACTGCTAATTACTCGGCTTACTGGTGTCACCAGAAATAGATTGACGCTTTACCTTGAGGAAGTCGTTCACTTTGTGTCTTTGTATGTATGCATAACTTGAAGACTGTCGCCAGCACTGTGCGGTGGTGCCATGGTGGTGCCGCAGTGGTGTAATAGTGATGCCATTGTGATGCCATGTTGGTGCCATGTCGATGCCGTGATGGTGCCACGGTGATGCCATGGTGGTGTAATGGTGATGCCACAGTGTTGTCATGGTGATACCCTGTTGGTGCCATGTTGATGCCGTGACAGTGCCACGATGGTGCCGTAATGGTGATGCCATGGTGGTGCCAAGGTGATGCTATGTTGGTGTCATGTTGATGCCGTGATGGTGCCACGGTGGTGCCATGTTGGTGACATGTTGATGCCATGTTGGTGCCATGGTGATGCCATGATGGTGCCACGTTGATGCCACGGTGCTGCCGCGTGATGTAATTGGGCTTTTGTGGTGCAGATGGTGCCTAATCGGTGCTAAAGTGAGAGATACCATCTCGTTTCACCCTGTTATTAAGCTGGTATCCTAGTTCATCGGTCTAGTAAGATAATATAGAGCTGAGACGACTGACGCAGGGACAAGTTGTGTTGTGTAACCTTTTACCAGGAAAATTCGCAATAACCACACCAATTGATTCTCATTAAATCTATAACTAAAATGGATCTGCGCAGTCACAAACGCATGACGATTCGCATTGATACTGTAATCACACCATTCTGACAAATTAATACAAAACAACTTGTATCACTATACGTATAATTTCAGGGTAAATATGACTAACGTAAGATTAGGTACTGAACGTGATGACATGATAGCACATGATTCTTATGAACGTGATTGTAAATTACATGCCGCACTAACTCTTTCCCCTCTCCGTTGTTAACGCAACTAAAATACTGTCCCTTTCTCTCTGCATATGTATAGATACTCAAGTATGGGTACATGATTATCAGACATCCTACAATTTTCTTTCAATTAGTTGGCCATCGGGACGTATTGTGGACATACATTACCAGTAATGAAATGCAAAAAGACCAGAATAATTGCCCATCCACGTGTTGCACTTGGCGCCTCCCGCTTTGTTGAATGTGGCACTGAGGGGAAACTCAGTTTTCTGGTTAAATAATGACACAGACAAGTTCACGAAAAAGATTATTTATCGCGCTCGCGTATAAAATGGAGGGACAAAAATACTGTATTGATCACTCTTTCGGGTTCATATTTTTGGTGTCTGCATTATTGGACATTACCAAGTGACTCAACAAAATGTTTTTTTTTAGTCGTTGGAATCTATTTTTATCTGCATTTGCACAACGCGCTCTGGTTGTAATGTTTGTCTCTACTTGGGCCAGTGGCGTATGTCGATAGGCATGGGGTGAAGACACACCTAGGTAGCCCGACCACGATGCTAACATAAGGGTGTCATTACTCCGTATCGACAACTGTACAGAAACGTTTATATATTTGTCACTTTCCGACTTTCAAATCATTCTGTGATGCAAATAAAGCACTTCGTTCATTCTATATAGTCGGTTCGGTTATTCTTTGTATGTAGCCATTGCCATGGTGACATTTCCGGCCCGAAACACCGAGAATGCAGTACACTTTCTTCTAATATCTTTAATTGCGCACAAATGCAGATGTAATATTAGTAATAAAAATTGGAACTCTTCACAACTGCAGATACCGTTTCGTTATGAGTTCAGCGGTGGTCATGCACAGCCGTCACGTGATCGCGGTCACAGACATGTGAGCAAAGGGCTCTGGTGACATAAATCCTCTCTGGTCCCCGTGTAAAAACAAGCGCCATCTATTGCCGTTTCGCGTCATCGGGAGATGAGAGTGGAATGTGTTTGAATGTGATCCGCTGATCAAACACCGCTCGGGTTGGACTCTGTTTGCAGTGCGTGTGGGAATGGCACCCAGAACCGTGTAACAGTCTGGGAGGGCTGGGGGGGGGGGGTGCGGGGCGGGGGCGGGGGCGGGGGCGAGGCGGTCAGAGGTGGGGCGGGAGGGGTCGAGAGCGGGGGGGGGGCCGTCAGCGGTGGGGTGGCGATAGGTGCGAGTGTGTGGGGTGCAGAGGGTGGGGGGGGGGTCGAGTTCAGAGCGAGAGAGAGGGTGGGAGAACACAAAGGACCTGAGAGGGCGTTATTTAGGGAGGGAGGGAGGGTGGTACAAGATGGGAGGACGGTGGGAGGCTGCCATGCAGCATGGTTGAGCTGGGGAGAGGACCCGGCGGTATAAGGTGCTAGGATAACCGGACGGGAGAAAGATAACCCAAAGAATATGACAAAGCACAAAAATACTCCGGAGGTGTCAGGCACAGCCCCACAACACGGGCCAGGCAGACATGGCGGGGGAGAAGTAATTTAATGATATGTGCATTCAGTGCTATTTGGACATGTCATTACTTTAATTCGACATAGCGCTACTTTAATTTCGCATAACGTTAATTTAATTGAGCTTGTGCGCACACAGTAATGATATGTGCAAATATGTTGACGCATGCGTAAATATGTTGACACATGTGCAAATATGTTGACGTATGAGCAATTATGCAGATATATGTTGAAACGCTTTAACGATATGTACAGATATCGGACAAATGAGGAATAATTTAGAGATATGTGCAATACTTTAAAGGCCTTACAATTATCACGATTATGTAGATATATAAGCAAATGAGTATATAAAGATACAGGAGTTCGCCATAGGTATGTGTCATGATGGCGTGAGGTCTTTGACTTCCAGAATGGTGTTGTACCAGGACAATGTCGTGACCAGCTCTTGATTGTTGATCCAATCTCTACAGGCGGCTCAAGCCGCAAAACATGAACATTGGTGTAGACAGAGGCCTTGGCTTGGCGCAAAAATAAGCGTGACGGACAAAGACGGCTCAGAAACTATTGTCCTCCACCCCCACCCCTCTCAATGCCTTGCCCCCCCCCCCCTTGATAAACTATGGCCTGGTCATTCGGTACAGACTGCTCATTCCCTGATTAATTATCATACTTAACAGATGAGAGCACATGCCAACATTGAGCAGGACGCGCGATCACCATACTTTACATTGTGAGAGCACAAACAAGGTACCTTTAGCACGCACTCAAACCCATCCCGTGCCACGCAGAACTTAGCAATCCTGGATCACATTAGAATCAATAATTGGTAGAAATTAAATCAGTATGAATGAAAAATATGGGTCTATTTTGCTTGATATATAGCTGACCGGAAATGGAAAGGGCGACGTCGCTGATTGGTCAAAAATCGGCACAATCTACCAATCTGCTCAATCTATCTAAGAGGTATTTTCGTTCCTGGGGAATGGGTTTTTTATTTCACCCTGAACTGGGATTCAGGCGAATAATTCTTCGTGAATTGGGAATCGGGTATTAGCCGACCGTCGTGATAAAGGATTTTCATTACTCGTGAATTGGGAATTTTAATATTAAATAACTGTGAATCGGGAAATCGCTAATTTATATCAAGTATCCGCCCTTCCTATGTATACTGGGAGTTATCCTTTTTAATTCATCGTGAGCTGGGAATAAAGACATTTATTCTTCGTGATCTGGAAACACGACCCCCCCCCCCTTGCCCCCCCCCCCTTGCAACGCCGCATCTCTCGCACCATGTACATACGCTGCGCAATGCTTCCTCAATGAATCCATTTACAGAAAAAATGTCGTCATCTCTGGAGACATTTAGTACATAGAATATGTATTCTTTTCTCTCTGAAACATTTTACAGAGACCAGCATTTCTTCACTCCAGCTGCTTTAGGAACCCATTCATCAACCAAATAGTTAACGACAAAAGTCTAAACGGACTGCGTTGAATGCCAAACACACCGCTCACCCCATCTCGCGTACATTGCTGCCTAAGGCCAGAGACTTGCATCTGTAAGGGCAACAATTTAGTAAGAAAATATAAGTCAACTACCGCGAGTAAGACAAACAACCAGTGAAATATTACCTTCACTTTATGGGGAAGTAAAAGCATTTGGGTAGAACGTATAGCATTTTGTTTCCTGTGTGGTGAAGTTTGTTTACACGGGTGTGTCTTGTATTGGGGCCAAGTAAGCCATATAGTAGGCATCCTATCCGAAGCGATTTCCGTGACAAGACCATGGCAGAGTAAACCGATAGTCCGGGCCAGGAACTAACGCGCAACACGTGTTGGTGGAGTGCTACCTTGAGAGATGTGGCAGCCTCATTAAATGCATCGGACCGAAGGTCTCCCACCTGTAACTGATCAGTGGCCAGGATACACTTACCTGTAAGATGGCGAGGGGGTTGAAAGAATGGATCTCCCACTTGGCCACCAGTTTGGCCCGGCTCAAACTAATCCCACCACCATCTGCACCACTCCGCCTCTAGTACAGCCCGGCTCAAACTAATCCCACCACCATCTGCACCACTACGCCACCAGTACAGCCCGACCAAAACTAATCCCACCACCATCTGCACCACTCCGCCTCTAGTACAGCCCGGCTCAAACTAATCCCACCATAATCTGCACCACTCCGCCTCTAGTACAGCCCGGCCCAAACTAATCCCACCATAATCTGCACCACTCCGCCTCCAGTACAGCCCGGCCGAAACTAATCCCACCACCATCTGCACCACTCCGCCTCTAGTACAGCCCGGCCGAAACTAATCCCACCACCATCTGCACCACTCCGCCTCTAGTACAGCCCGGCTCAAACTAATCCCACCACCATCTGCACCACTCCGCCTCTAGTACAGCCCGGCCCAAACTAATCCCACCACCATCTGCACCACTCCGCCTCTAGTACAGCCCGGCCCAAACTAATCCCACCACCATCTGCACCACTCCGCCTCTAGTACAGCCCGGCCCAAACTAATCCCACCACCATCTGCACCACTCCGCCTCTAGTACAGCCCGGCTCAAACTAATCCCACCACCATCTGCACCACTCCGCCTCTAGTACAGCCCGGTCCAAACTAATCCCACCACCATCTGCACCACTCCTCCACCAGTACAGCCCGGCTCAAACTAATCCCACCACCATCTGCACTACTCCGCCTCTAGTACAGCCCGGCCCAAACTAATCCCACCACCATCTGCACCACTCCGCCTCTAGTACAGCCCGGCTCAAACTAATCCCACCACCATCTGCACCACTACGCCACCAGTACAACCCGACCAAAACTAATCCCACCACCATCTGCACCACTCCGCCTCTAGTACAGCCCGGCTCAAACTAATCCCACCATAATCTGCACCACTCCGCCTCTAGTACAGCCCGGCCCAAACTAATCCCACCATAATCTGCACCACTCCGCCTCCAGTACAGCCCGGCCGAAACTAATCCCACCACCATCTGCACCACTCCGCCTCTAGTACAGCCCGGCCCAAACTAATCCCACCACCATCTGCACCACTCCGCCTCTAGTACAGCCCGGCTCAAACTAATCCCACCACCATCTGCACCACTCCGCCTCTAGTACAGCCCGGCCCAAACTAATCCCACCACCCTCTGCACCACTCCGCCTCTAGTACAGCCCGGCCCAAACTAATCCCACCACCATCTGCACCACTCCGCCTCTAGTACAGCCCAGCCCAAACTAATCCCACCACCATCTGCACCACTCCGCCTCTAGTACAGCCCGGCTCAAACTAATCCCACCACCATCTGCACCACTCCGCCTCTAGTACAGCCCGGTCCAAACTAATCCCACCACCATCTGCACCACTCCTCCACCAGTACAGCCCGGCTCAAACTAATCCCACCACCATCTGCACCACTCCGCCTCTAGTACAGCCCGGCCCAAACTAATCCCACCACCATCTGCACCACTCCGCCTCTAGTACAGCCCGGCTCAAGCTAATCCCACCACCATCTGCACCACTCCGCCACCAGTACAGCCCGGCTCAAGTTAATCCCACCACCATCTGCACCACTTCGCCATCAGTACAGCCCGGCTCAAGCTAATCCCAGCACCATCTGCACCACTCCGCCACCAGCATAGCCCGGCTCAAGTTAATCCCACCACCATCTGCACCACTCCGCCTCTAGTACAGCCCGACCCAAACTAATCTCAACACCATCTGCACCACTCCGCCTCCAGTACAGCCCGGCTCAAACTAATCCAACCACCATCTGCACCACTCCGCCTCTAGTACAGCCCGGCTCAAACTAATCCCACCACCATCTGCACCACTCCGCCTCCAGTACAGCCCGGCCCAAATTAATCCCGCCACCATCTGTACCATTTCGCCTCTAGTACAACCCGGCTCAAGCTAATCCCACCACCATCTGCACCACTCCGCCTCCAGTACAGCCCGGCCCAAATTAATCCCGCCACCATCTGCACCACTCCGCCTCTAGTACAGCCCGGCTCAAGCTAATCCCACCACCATCTGCACCACTCCGCCTCCAGTACAGCCCGGCTCAAACCACAGGCACAGTAAATCAGTGGAGGGGGGAGGCCAGGGGGGGGGGGTAGGGGGCCCCACAACGCATACTAAACACACATGTGTCTTTAGTATGCGTTGTGGGGCCCCCTCCCCCCCCCCCCCCCCCCGGCCTCCCCCCTCCACTGATTTACTGTGCCTGTGGCTCAAACTAACACCCCCCCACCATCTGCACCACTCCGCCTCTAGTACAGCCCGGCCTAGACTAATGTCAACAACATCTGCACCACTCCGCCTCCAGTATAGCCCGGCTAAACTAACCCCACCACCATCTGCACCACTCCGCCTCCAGTTTAGTCCGGCTAAACTAACCCCAACATCATCTGCAAAACTTCGAAATCAAAATAATTTTACTCCGCTATTAAATGCTGTGTTGTTATTGAAATCCCTGAACATATGTGGTTTCAGGCGTGTAGAAGTTATTCTCTGTAATGTATATTCCACTTAGTTCAACACGTTCTTACATGGCGGATAAAAACCGAGTAGCGAAGCCTTATTTACAATCTTTTTGACTCGATGACTCTTTTTGATCCAATGGTCAATTAACTACAGACGTGGCTTCCGGTAAAATGGGGGTGCTCTGTCAATCAAACTAACATGGCAATCTGTGACAACCAAGTATTACCCAGAACCGCGTTCTCCAGACTTATCGCCCGATAACAGGACCGCTTGGGACGGCATCTAATGTTGGCGACCGTTGATAGGTTGGTCCACAGATATAACCGCTAATAGCTCTAGGTGCCCCCGACAGCCCAGTCTCTTTATACTAACAACCTCATCCAGTCGGGAAGCTATGCGTAACGACAGCTATATACATGGGACACGTATGCCTCGGACAACCTCTGCAAGATCTGTAGAGGACTCGTCAACCACGACTCGAGCAGAATTACCAGTTGATGGCGAGGCAGACGACAACGCCACCCGGGCGGCCCCTAAACCAGGATTATTCCGCGACGGCCATGCAATCATTCTAGCGGCAGACGGCGCCACAAAACAAAGTCTATACATGCATGCTAATCACTATGGTACGTGCTCCGCGTCCCGGAAGCAGACAAAATTGACAGGGCCATGGATTTCCTGTAAGGCTGTAACCGGTAGGCTCGGACAGAACAAGACAAGGAACATTTATTCGGCTCGTGAATAGTAAATACGACATTCAGTTACGTGACGTGGATCAATCTTAAACGAGCCGTGTGAAGATACATTTGAGTGTTTTGTGAGTTTAACGCCCGATTATACCGCTGACACAATGCGAGAATCCAACGGGAAAACATCGATCTTTCCCATTTTGTACATTAGCAATAGGCTACTTTCGCGTATTATTGGCGATGATGTCGGCAGCAAAACTATCGTATCTTCGGTGATGATGTATGCATCAAAAATGTCATATATTTAGTAATGACGTTGGCAGCCAAAATGTCATATATTTAGTAATGGTGTTGGCGGCAAATGTCGTATATTTTAGTAATGGTGCTGGCGGCATAATGTCGTTCTTTTGGAGATGGTGTCAGCAGCAAAAATCTCGCATGTTTTATGTGATAATCTCAGTAGCAAATCGTTGCAAAATTTTGGTGGCATTAACATGGCCACAGTATTATAGGGATGGGAAAGAATGCGCTTGTCCTGATGGCGAGCTACCTAGAGGCGTTATGGCAAGGCATGCTCAGCCTAATGGTATGTAACGGCGATTATTTCATCTCCTTTTACAAACACAGGATTTGTTGATAAAGTCTTCGAAGGAGTTTTGCCTCTGTTAGAGTTGTATGTTAACAGGTACACGTGAAGCACACCTCTGAGCATCGCTTAGGACTATGCTCTCTATCACCATAGACTAATATTATGTAAGGACAATATATTTACGCCCACCGTTCAGGTGTACCGCTTACTTACTTAACTAGGATAATACCACCCTACTCATGAAAAATGTAAAATCAGCAACGATATTGCGTTATAGGCACTGCCTGGGTGGTGACAACTCTTGCTCCGTAGCATCTCATGCTGTCACAACCATGCCTGAAATGATGCCCATAAATCTATGGTATGACACAATCCACTGTCGCCCACCCAACGCGATTCGGGACCAAGAAGAGAGAGCACGGCAGGGTAACGCCCGAACGTCCACCACATCCGCATTACCCGTACCTCCGTCCTCTGCGATATCCGCCCACACACCCCGCCCGCCCGCCCGCCCGCCCCAGCCAACCATATATTTCCCTCCCGAGGTCCTCATTTCTCCCTGAAAGCTTTCCGCGCATGCACCGACGACACGAGCGGGGAAATCGCTCACAATTCACGCTACTTCAAGTGTTTCCGCTGAAATGGTTTTGCTTCCAACCTGCGCGTCCCCCGGGAGAGATGAACAGCCTGTGCCGGCCATATCCACATCCAACCCCCAACCCGCCGTCCATCCACCGCCCCTGATCCACCCCCCCCCCTCTCCCCCCCACCCACCAAAGCCCAAACCCACCAAAACCCACACCGTCAATTTCCCCAAGCTCCACACCCCACCCAGCCTTGTACTCACCCTACCTTCCCCCCAGTCTACCCACCCACCCACCTCCACCTCCCACCTTCACATCCCCACTCGTCGGGTCAGTGTTGACATTTGCAGGGTGTCTCGGGAACCACGTGATGTATTAGTCCGCGTCCGCCGTGAAAGGTCTGATGTCTCCCTAGACAGCTGCGGGGGAAAGCCGCTCCACGCCACTGGCCGCGCCAGCCTTACCCGCCGCTAATCAAGAGCACGTTAGCAAAGTTGGGGAGAGGCGACTGTGGCGTCGGTGGGATGTGGCGGGCAACGCACAAGCACACATGACAGAGGCCGAGAGGTCGTCATGTGAGGACAAAAAGAAGTGGCTACACCGGTTGTCCCAACCAGTAAGTAAGACAGAAAAACAGAAAAAAAGAAAGAACGGCGGATGTCGATTACTTGTGTGCCACCTTGCGTGAGCTGCCACATTTATTGTCGTCAAATTTAAGTGGCTATGGGCTTCCGTTTCGGAAACATTTGTGAATTAAATGAAGGGTAATATATTGTTTTACCATTGTCTGCTAACACCGGAATAGCGTAACATGCAATAAATGACATTTCTAAAATAGGAAATCAATTGGCGTGTTGCTGGTCTGATACAATAATGCTGCAAGGTGGAGAAAACACTAACATCACCCAATAAAACTTTATATTGAATGCATAGGGCAAGCTCCCCGCATGGTGGCGCTACGCAAACTCCGCTTTTACCGCTGCTGTCGGCCGGGGGCAAATTTCAAGATTCTTGAAAAACGGTCAAATCAGCTGTAATTTCTTGCAACATTATAATTTTCAAGAATAAAACATAAAAATAACGACCTTTGTGTATTTAATACAGCAAAAAACATCTTGTACCCCTTCGAAAAAGTTATAATAGTGACAGAACTCTTTCTTGTCTTCACCTGATTTCATGTGTTATTAGGCTTAGCCTGGGTCCCAGCACTAATTTGTAGAAATGCGTGACGCATTTTCCTATCGATTTGCGCAGCGCCGCCCTGGCGAGCGAGTGTGAAGATGCATTGAGGACGTAGGCGACAACAGAGATATAATGGAGCCCTAGCGGAGTGAGTCGAAGGCAGAGAGTGTGCATAGACGTGCCTACTGAATGTATATGGGACCTAAACAACCTGCATAATCCATTCTACGTACAGGACACGGGCTTCAATATTAGGTATTTTGAAGGCGAACGAAATATATGAATACGCTAACATTGTAAATTTTATATTGAAACCCGAAGAGATTCAGACACGTGAATGTGGAATGAGCCCGAGACCCCGCATGGAGATCTCATACTGCTCGCCAGGGATACGAAGGGGTAGCCGATGGAGGGAGGGGGGGGGGGTGGCGGCGCCAAATGTGTATTATATGATAACGGCGCAGCCCATCATGGTAGTATACCTCTATGCCGTTGTTCTGTTTTAACTCAACGATGATAGTCCATTACTGCGAAATTAAGTAATTTAGATTCTACTGATAGCGCCATGGTCAGTGGTGCATTTATTATTGGTAACCTCTTGAAATAAATAACACTTCTCCGTGGTGACAAAATCATTTATTTAATATAATGCGTACCTTGTGTAACCGTTTCACTCGTATTTCCCATATAGACCTACATAGACATATATGACATGGTCTTCCGATGGGGGGTCCAAAAGAACAGTGCGTCTCAGTACATCACAACAGGGCGATGGATGATCACCATGTTACATGGCTCAGGTACATAGTAAGGAATCAAAGGGCAGGGTCGGAGACTACAATAGAAATAGTGCGTCAGCTTTGGGAGCTTGCTTAAATTACTTGATGTATGACATAAAAGCTTTTCGTAAACAACCATGCCCACCTCGCGGTTATAAGATACAATGTGATGTTGAAAGAAATATATTTTAGTCAGACTTGCCCGCTTTTATTTCCATCCATCATGTGACAGAGCGGCTTCCGACGGCCTGTGATACCGGGTCAAAGTTAACTTCCGGTTTTCGTCAAGGTGTGGTAGCTGTCGCCATCAGAGCGCCCCCTGACGGCAGAGGATGCTCGGCGGTGAACCGGAAGTGACTGCGCCTGCGCATGATGGACGGTCTGTCACGTGACCATCGGCTGACCGAAAGCCTGATGAGGCCGATGGCGTGGAGGGGAGACGGGCGGGGGGGGGGGGCGGGTGAAGGGGTGGAGGGGTGAAATATAGTTACACCGGGTGAAATTACGAGATAAAAGCCGGAGAGAACAGCACGTGGTATCCTTAATGACCGGGAGGGGTGAGATGCAAAAAGGAGGGCTTCAGGGATAGCTAATTGGCCAACAGATAGGTTTGTACAGTGGACGACCACAGTATCGCCAAGGGTAGGACAGATGTGGTAAATATATCAGCTTGGGTTTGTAAAGATAGGGGAGTCAGTCAAGAAGACTCCAGCACCTAGACAGAAAGCTAGACAGACCGATTGGTCCATAGAGGGCGCTGCGGAAACAACAACAAAAATTGACTTTAAAGGAGGAGATTGGGAAGTCTTGGAGACAGTGGGTTGATGGACTGAAAAGGTGCGTGAGTGGGATCGGGAAGGGGAGGAGGGGAAGTGGAATGGGGGCGCGAGTGGTACAGCGAAGGCATGCGGTGTCGTCAGTGGTCCACGGGTGTACCCCTAGGGACCATACATCGACATGATAGAGTAGTCCCGCAGGGAATCAGGAATGCAACAAGAGTGGTTGGATAAATGCTAAGCTCCCAGTGGCGAACACGTGTCACCATGGCACTAGGGACAGTGACAGCCACTGACGGACACGTGTCACCATGGTATTGGGGACTGACAGCCACTGACGGACACGTGTCACCATGGTATTGGGGACTGACAGCCACTGACGGACACGTGTCACCATGGTATTGGGGACAGTGTCAGCCACTGACGGACACGTGCCACCATGATATTGGGGACACTCTCAGCCACTGACGGACACGTGCCACCATGGTATTGGGGACAGTGTCGGCCACTGACGGACACGTGCCACCATGGTATTGGGGACTGACAGCCACTGACGGACATGTGTCACCATGGTATTGGGCATAGTGACAGCCAATGACGGACACGTGCCACCATGGTATTGGGGACAGTGTCAGCCACTGACGGACACGTGCCACCATAGTATTGGGGACAGTGTCAGCCACTGACAGACACGTGTCACCATGGTATTGGGGACAGTGTCAGCCACTGACGGACACGTGCCATCATTGTATTGGGGACTGACAGCCACTGACGGACACGTGCCACCATGGTATTGGGGACTGACAGCCACTGACGGACACGTGCCACCATGGTATTGGGGACTGACAGTCACTGACGGACACGTGCCACCATGGTATTGGGGACTGTGTCGGCCACTGACGGACACGTGTCACCATGGTATTGGGGACAGTGTCAGCCACTGACGGACACGTGCAACCATGGTAATGGGGACAGTGTCGGCCACTGACGGACCCGTGCCACCATGGTATTGGGGACTGACAGCCACTGACGGACACGTGCCACCATGGTATTGGGGACTGACAGCCACTGACGGACACGTGCCACCATGGTATTGGGGACTGACAGCCACTGACGGACACGTGCCACCATGGTATTGGGGACTGACAGCCACTGACGGACACGTGCCACCATGGTATTGGGGACTGACAGTCACTGACGGACACGTGCCACCATGGTATTGGGGACTGTGTCGGCCACTGACGCACACGTGTCACCATGGTATTGAGGACAGTGTCAGCCACTGACGGACACGTGCAACCATGGTAATGGGGACAGTGTCGGCCACTGACGGACACTTGCCACCATGGTATTGGGGACAGTGTCGGCCACTGACGGACCCGTGCCACCATGGTATTGGGGACTGACAGCCACTGACGGACACGTACCACCATGGTATTGGGGACTGACAGCAACTGACGGACACGGGCCACCATGGTATTGGGGACAGTGTCGGCCACTGACGGACACGTGCCACCATGGTATTGGGGACAGTGTCAGCCATTGACGGACACGTGCCACCATGGTATTGGGGACAGTGTCAGCCACTGACGGACACGTGCCTCCATGGTATTGGGGACTGACAGCTACTGACGGACACGTGCCACCATGGTATTGGGGACAGTGTCGGCCACTGACGGACACGTGCCACCATGGTATTGGGGACTGACAGCTACTGACGGACACGTGCCACCATGGTATTGGGGACAGTGTCGGCCACTGACGGACACGTGCCACCATGGTATTGGGGACAGTGTCGGCCACTGACGGACACGTGCCACCATGGTATTGGGGACAGTGTCGGCCACTGACGGACACGTGCCACCATGGTATTGGGGACAGTGTCGGCCACTGACGGACAGGTGTCACCATGGTATTGGGGACAGTGTCGGCCACTGACGGACACGTGCCACCATGGTATTGGGGACAGTGTCAGCCACTGACGGATACGTGCCACCATGGTACTGGGGGCAGTGTCAGCCACTGACAGACACGTGCCATCATGGTATTGGGGACAGTGTCAGCCACTGACGGACACGTGCTACCATGGTATTGGGGACTGACAGCTACTGACGCACACGTGTCAGCATGGTATTTGGGACAGTGTCAGCCACTTACGGACACGTGCCACCATGGTATTGGGGACAGTGTCGGCCACTGACGGACATGTGTCACCATGGTATTGGGGACAGTGTCAGCCACTGACGGACACGTGCCACCATGGTATTGGGGACAGTGTCGGCCACTGACGGACACGTGCCACCATGGTATTGGGGACAGTGTCGGCCACTGACGGACACGTGTCACCATGGTATTGGGGACAGTGTCGGCCACTGACGGACACGTGCCACCATGGTATTGGGGACAGTGTCAGCCACTGACGGACACGTGCCACCTTGGTATTGGGGACAGTGTCAGCCACTGACAGACACGTGCCACCATGGTATTGGGGACAGTGTCAGCCACTGACGGACACGTGCCTCCATGGTATTGGGGACTGACAGCTACTGACGGACACGTGCCACCATGGTATTGGGGACAGTGTCAGCCACTGACGGACACGTGCCACCATGGTATTGGGGACAGTGTCGGCCACTGACGGACACGTGTCACCATGGCATTGGGGACAGTGTCAGCCACTGACGGACACGTGCCACCATGGTATTGGGGACAGTGTCGGCCACTGACGGACACGTGCCACCATGGTATTGGGGACAGTGTCGGCCACTGACGGACACGTGCCACCATGGTATTGGGGACAGTGTCGGCCACTGACGGACACGTGTCACCATGGTATTGGGGACAGTGTCGGCCACTGACGGACACGTGTCACCATGGTATTGGGGACAGTGTCAGCCACTGACGGACACGTGCCACCATGGTAATGGGGACAGTGTCAGCCACTGACAGACACGTGCCACCATGGTATTGGGGACTGACAGCCACTGATGGACACGTGCCACCATGGTATTAGTGACAGTGTCAGCCACTGACGGACACGTGTCACCATGGTATTGGGGACAGTTTCAGCCACTGACGGACACGTGCCACCATGGTATTGGGGACAGTGTCGGCCACTGACGGACACGTGCCACCATGGTATTGGGGACAGTGTCGGCCACTGACGGACACGTGTCACCATGGTATTGGGGACTGACAGCCACTGACGGACAAGTGCCACCATGGTATTGGGGACAGTGTCGGCCACTGACGGACACGTGCCACCATAGTATTGGGGACTGACAGCCACTGACGGACACGTGTCACCATGGTATTGGGGACTGACAGCTACTGACGGTCACGTGCCACCATGGTATTGGGGACAGTGTCGGCCACTGACGGACACGTGTCACCATGGTATTGGGGACAGTGTCAGCCACTGACGGACACGTGTCACCAAGGTATTGGAAATGAAATGTTGGTGTTTTAGGCCACTTTTGTGCACATACAGGGTAAATTGGGCCAAGGAACCTCCCGGGACGATGAAGGATGAAGGAATGAAACATGCCCCAGATTAGATGCCCGGGCCCGGATTCGAACCCAGGACCTATTGATCTGCCCAAGGTATTGGGGACAGTGTCAGCCACTGACGGACACGTGCCACCATGGTATTGGGGGCAGTGTCAGCCACTGACGGACACGTGCCACCATGGTATTGGGGACAGTGTCAGCCACTGACGGACACCTGCCACCATGGTATTGGGGACTGACAGCCACTGACGGACACGTGCCACCATGGTATTGGGCATAGTGACAGCCACTGACGGACACGTGTCACCATGGTATTGGGGACTGACAGCCGCTGACGGACACGTGCCACCATGGTATTGGGGACAGTGTCAGCCACTGACGGACACGTGTCTCCATGGTATTGGGCATAGTGACAGCCACTGACGGACACATGCCACCATGGTATTGGGGACAATGTCAGCCACTGACGGACACGTGCCATATTGGTATTAGGGACTGACAGCCACTGACGGACACGTGTCACCATGGTTTTGGTGACAGTGTCAGCCACTGACAGACACGGGTCACCATGGTATTGGGGACTGACAGCCACTGACGGACACGGATCACCATGGTTTTGGGGACAGTGTCCGCCAGTGACAGACAGGTGCCATATTGGTATTGACGGATAAGGCGGAAAACACCTTTTGGCTCCACCAAACAACAACATTTGCGCATTTCTTCATCACTGTCCGCTAAACGACTTAAGGTCGAGAGCGGGTGGCGCCTGGCGGATTTTTTCAGAACTAAATTAATTTTTTTTTTTTTAATTTTTAGGATTAAATGGCAACCAATATCAATCTATGTCACATCAAATAATGTTTCCTCCACCAAATTTGCATGTATTTGATGTATTACAAGCAAATACCAAGATATTTAGTGATTGCACATATGTGCCGAAAGGCACAATTGTGACAATTCGTCATTTTTGGCCTATTTTATGGCCTATTTTGGTTACAAAAGAGCTTATAGAACAAAAGTTCATTCAGTAACATATCGTTTTTTTGTTATTTTTGTATTCACTATGACGCTAGGCTTCAGCAGGCAGTTTTTTGTGGAAGTCTGTCCACCAGTTTTTATAGGGGATTTAAAAACATGGAGAAAAAAACACATTTATAGGATTTTCCCATTGACCGCCATGTTAAAGCCAATTTGACAAAAATGCCCGAATTTTTTTTTTTAGTGAAGTGACATATATTCTTTATTACATTTTCAGGCAGATCCATACATGATACTTATCTAGAGAAAAAATAAAAAAAATCTGTCGACGAATTTTTTTTGACCTTCCACCCGCTCTCGACCTTAAGTCACATGCTCGATATATTATCAAGGCATGCCGGCAATTATTATTTGTGGTTTGACGAACCCTTGGTAAAGCTAACTGTCAGGCTCATCACGCGCTTCGTTTCGACGAAAATGGTTTTGTTCCTTTTACTTGAAAGGACCTAAAAAATGTTTTGCCTGATGTGTTTTCCATATTTACCTCGACCTATTGCCTGGCTTTGCGTCGACATTCTCACACCATGCTCGCACCAGACCGGCTTCGGTCATGCTACATATTGATTGAAGCCATGATGGTATTTAAAGACCGTCACGCAATGTTATTATCTGCTCAGTAGCTGCCTCAGCATCGTGGTACTGTTCAATTTTTATTCTCCTTTATCATAATATCGAAATGTCAACCACAGCTGTGGGCGGTGATGTGTCTCCAACTGTTTATATTGATCACTGCGCACACAATTGGCGCGGCCGTCTAAGTTTTACCCTTGTTGTATATATAACATGTTGAACTGCAGCCAGAGATAACGGTTCAAATATTGGAACTGTTGGGATGCGTCATTAAGCAATTGAAAAATAGATCAAAAATTCATCACTGGTGATTTTTACTGACAGGAATGGGGGCCTCCCTAGCTCAGTTGACAAACAGGCTGGGCTGCAGATCAACAGGTCGCGGGTTCGCGCCCCCGAACCTGTATCTGGGGCATGTTCAACCCCTATTAATTGTCCAAGGAGGTTTCTTTACTCAACGTAATCGTCATGCACACAAACGGGGGCTGAACGCCAGTGAGGATCGAGCTACAGCTTGTTGAGAGTTTTGATGTAACTGCACATTCGACGTATAATGATCATGACTGCCATTTGTTATTCCCGGGTTTTTAGTCGGGAAGTAACCATTGTTTGCTTTTGGCTTTTGGAGGTGATTAAATAACCCAGGGTGTGTTTGTCTCGGTTTGGACTTTATCGTAGTGTCTGATCGCTGACATTTCAGTTTTTGCATGTTGTGTGTTATTTCGGAATTTCTTGACACAGTTCCACAATATGAGATTTCCTGTCACTAAACATGGCTGACACAGTGGTCCTAACCACCACAATCGCTGTCGCAAGGTGTTGTGTTCACATTGGTCCCAACCACCACAATCTCTGTCACAAGGTGTCGTTTTCACAGTGGTCCTATATACCACCACAATCTCTGTCACAAGGTGTCGCTTTCACAGTGGTCTACCCATGACAGTCCCTATATGTCTCTAGACTTGGCTGTCACAGTGGTCTTAACCACCCAAACCTCTGTCACAAGGTGTCGCTGTCACGGTAGTCCCACCCATATATCACAGGCGCCTCCCTCCCGCAACCACCTCCCCATCTCTATGTCCGGTACCATGGCCGCCCCCACCCCCAACCACCTCCCCATCTCTATATCCGGTACCTGGTCCCGCCGTAATCTCTGCTGGGATCACTCTCCCCATCTGTCTTCGCCTGTGGCGCCCTCTGACGTGGTCAACCCGATGTGAGCTGGGCCACGCACCTGGGTCCCCGTCCCTCAACCCGGGGGGTCTCTAACCCCATTACCTCCCTTCTCCCATCACTCTTTACCAACAACACCTCCCCGCCCCCACCCACCCTCCCCTCTCCGCCCCCGCAGTGCATTGCAAGTAAGGGCTTTTGAACCTTTTGAGGATGGTCCGAGAATCGTCCGAGAACTGCCCGAGAACGCTGTCTACGGTGCCAGGATCCTCTGTATTTGGATCCGTCTATCTCTCTATCTCTCCTCCCTCCCCCTCCCTCCCTATGTCTCTCCCTCTCTTTCTCTCTCTCGGTCTCTCCGTCGCCGTCTCTATTGCTTTGAGTCTTTGATGTGATATGTTGTTATTGGCAAAGTGTTTTGTGGCGAATGTCCCGTCTGGTCCTCCATACACCCGGGCATTGATCGGTGGTGGGGGTAAGTGGGTGATAAAGGTGGGAGTAAACACAGGGTGAACTGAATGTGCGAGTGCCTGGGGTGACTGGGGTGACTGGGCTGGGGCGGCGCCGGCTGACACATGGTCCTGCATAATTAGGTTGACGAAATCAATGTAAAGAAGGCGGAAACATTGTCGGTTATCGCTAGATAATTCGGCCATGCATAATAGGCGAAACCATTACCAATAAAACGGAAGACAATAAATGTTTGTTGGACAATAATGTAATGCAGGATGTAATATTGACCCATCGGGTCATTTAAAACAACCATTCCAGCCGTCAATAAACACAATGCAGTGCTGTTATGTGTATATGCAAATGCAATCTATATATGCAAATGTAAAATATGTATGCAAATGCAGTATATATGCAATACATATATTCCACCCATGAAGTCCTGCCTCAGGGGTTTGCTGGGGAAGCAGTAGATATTTAAACTGACGGAGATGAGCAGCATGATGAAGATGAAAAAGCTACTGGCGATGAGTGGTAGAGTGCCGACATGGATAAAAAGACCGCCGCGCAGGGTGCGTGTCAGTTTGTATTATAGTAGTATCGTTTGCCCGCGTATACCGGTGCTTCGGTCCAGGGGTCAATTTAATGTGCAGTCAGAGAAACAGCCGTATTAGTTGCAGAAACGGAAGTGGCAGGCAGGACTCATCATAATCAGCGAGAAGCAAAGCAGACTACACCGCCGTAGAGGTTGGCAAGATGGCTACACCGCCATAGCGGTTGGCAAGGTGGCTATAGCCACCCAGATTCCCAAGGCCAGTAGCTCTTTAGTATGAAGTCATTGGTACTGACAGGCTGCGGACTAGGCAAAGCTACTTAGTGTCAACAAGGAGTGCTTGTCAATAATCATTATCGTAATACATCTAAGCTTTGCCTTTTTAGCTTCCCCAAAGAATTATGTTTTTTGTGCGAAATATATTTATAGCCATTGGTAATTTAACAGTAAACAGTAAACAGGTGCCGAAGTTCAAATGAAAACAAGTAACCAGTATTCAGTATTGAAAGTTACAAGCACATGTGGAGGTCATCATGTAGCATAAAAGTAAGATGTAAAACGCAAAGAAACATCAACTCTGTTATTTCCATTAGGAATATTGATAAATAAACTTGCTCATAACGTAATTTTCCGCCAACATTAGAGAGTTTCGAAATCGTGTGCACAAAGGTCTAGGACACAATATCGATCTGAGTGAATGTAAAGTCGATACCAAATAGAAACGTTGTCATATTGTAGAAAGGCCACAAGAACAGCGATGCCCTGATTTTGATGACGTAGTACACAAGAAAGCCATACTTGCCCACACGTTTAGCAGTCGCATGTGTCCTTACAGAAATACATGTGAATGCGGGACTGAATAAATAAAGAATGAACAGCAGTGAAAAGGTTAAGCGGTGAATAACAACCCCGATATATCAAGGGGGGGGGGGGTGCAAGGGGGGGGGGTCATGTTCCCAGATCACGAAGAATAAATTCTTTATTCTCAGATCACGATGATTTGAAAGAAGAACTTCCCACATACAGTGGAAGGGCGGATACATGATACTAAATTGACGATATTCCGATTCTGTGTTATTTAATATGAAAATTCCCAGTTCACGATTAATGACAATCTTTGATCACGGCGGTCGGCTAATAAGCTTACCCCATTCCCAGTTGACGAAGAATGATTGTACTCATTCTCAGTTCACGGTGAATAATTGAAAAGCCCATTCCCGAGGACCGGAAATACCCCTTGCCCCCTTGCCCCCCCCCCCCCCCCCCCATATCAAGGTAATACCCGGAGAGTCAGCGGGAAGACTTGTGTGAAGTGATGGCCTTTCATTAACGAGCAACGTGTTCCAACTAGCCGGAAATGAAATGCTCGTGTTTTGGACAGTCTTTCGCGCACAGGCATGTTAACTTGAGTCAAGGAACCTTCCGCGACAATTAAATGGGCTTGGATAAAGCTCGCCTCAGGCAGATACAAAATGGATACGAAACCGCGAACGATCAGCCTGCTTACCCATTAAATCGGAGAGGCTTCCTTGGAATCCGTGGACGGCCGATTTTTCGAAAGTATGAGTCATTCATTGTTGTATGGGAGTGGGGGAGGGCGGTTATATTTCTGGTTAATCGGTGGGAGGGGGGTAAATTCCTGGTTAATCGGTGGGCGGCCACGCTTACTGTTAAGTAATAAGACATCCCGACCAACCTGAACTATATGTGTATTGCCGACGGTTGCGAGTGTATTGTATGTATACATTAGCCAGCATTACGGTGATAGTGGGACGCTGAGGGGAGAATGCACCATAACTGGTGCAGGATGGTCAGAGACTGAAGAAAGAGATGTGAACCATGTAAGATATAGCTGGTGCAGGATGGTATTCAAAGACTGAAGGAAGAAATCCAGGCATTTGGCCTATCACAACTTGGTTAATCTTATGACGTTGGTAGGGGGAGGGGGGGGGGGTTACATGGGAGGTGCTTTGCTTTACATGAGGGGAGTGGGGGGGGGTAGTGTAAAATGCTTGCGGCTCTTTAGACTAGCTGCGGTGAGTGAGTCCTAGGTAGAAATGATGTATACCAGTTGATCCGGAGAACATAGCTGGTGTTTAGGTATGATATGTAGACCCACTGAACCTATCGGCGAGGCCATAGATAACATTCTCTGCCAAACGGCATGAACGACAGTCAGTGATGCAGCGGTGAAGGGGGTATGCTACGAGAGAGGGAGTAAAGCCTCAGATATGGTTCGTCGAGGAGTTGGGGAGAAACGAAAACACACGATAAGACTTGCTGACGTCATCATCTGTTCCTCAGTACCAACTGGCGTTCGTGCAAGTTCCGGTATGAGCGGGATATCATTTGTAAGCAATCCATATATGCGTGATTTAAATCACCGGACAGGCGGAAATGTTTGCGGACAAACGGAAATGACATGATGATGGAGCCGGCATCAATTATGCAAATTCGCTGAGAGTAAAATTTTAGCAAAGTTTCCTTCCTATGCTAAATTAGAGAATAATTATAAGTTACATCAATTGGTTATTCCAACATGTAATGACAATATTAAGCCTATTAGGCTACTAAGATGTCACTTTAAATATATAAACAGTGATTTAACACAATATACGTGGTGTGCCCCTTTGAATTGTCTAACAAATGTGTACTTCTCTTTTGCTCAGCCGAAAATATGTAATTACTAATATCCCATAGAATATTCACAAATATAGAATATTGAATATTACAGAATTTTTCTGTAGTAGTTTAACAATGTCCTTCGATTCCCGCCAAAACATTACTGCGCAAAATAGGTTTTAATATATAGGTCTACAGATTTTTCGCAAATCCTCGTATAATTTACAATTAAACAGAAAATGTGCCTTAGTTGCTCACTGATATATTCAATTCATTATTATATTATTGACAAAATAACTTGATTATCGACTTGGTCATCGATCGTCGACTTGGTCATCGATCGTCACCACGCGTCTTTATAACTTATGCATGAAATATCGATATCCATCCAAACCAATTCCGAGCTAATTCTTGGATTATTATTTCTGACAGTATTTCTACCGAAACAATTTTGACCGTCTACACCGGCACTGTACAGGTAAACAACCTGCCTATACTCACAAAACCCGTCCAACACCTTGGCCTTTCCGTTTTTATTCAACATACAACGTATGGTACACAACCATAAAAACAGCACTTTGTAGCAGCCATTCAGAACTCTTCCAACGTCGCTTATGGGCTTTAAGGTAGCTTACACAAACCATAGATTGACTTTGACGGCTGGCAGGGAACCTCTTCCCCGCCCCGTGCCTCTACCTCTAATGTAGACGGCGCCTTGCCCCGACCTCGGCCCCTCCCCGGGGGATAGACCGACGCCGGACGTCTACCGGAAATTGAGTCGATGCATCAACGGGGAGCTCGGCAATTTCCGACTGTATCCGGTATTTCCCGGAGCTGTGGCAGTCGACAAAAGTCTCTCATGACTTGAGGATTCGCCCGGCGCTAGGTCGACATTTTATATGCACGTGCGGCAGATGAAAAGCGTAATTGACTTTTCAGATATAACTCATCCTTCACCAAGGCGACTTTTCATGTCGCTTGGATGGGGCGACTGAGGCCCCAGGGCCCGGGCAGTGTGTGTGTGTGTTTGGAGGGGGCCGGGGGGGGGGGGTGAAATGTTAACACGCACGTATGTAGCCTACGCCATTAACGACTATGAAGTCATGGGGCTGCTTCTCCTGCTGCTGAACATATCGTGAGGAACACGTTAGCCCCCTGCCTTCTTGGACGGAGCAGGGGCCGGCGCGATAGCTCAGTGGGCCGCTCGCAGTGAGCGCCCTGGCCACTTGAGAGCCTAACGGCACGTGGATCGGTGGGTCGCGCCCCACTGCGGCCATACCTGTGTGGTCGCAGGATAAAGATCCCATGTCCTTGTTCGCAAAGAGTAGGGGGTTACCCACGGGGACATGGCTCCACTCTCCCTTCCTTCTCCCATTGAGGCGATATGACCAAAAGTGGTTAGCGTCCTGAATATACAACCAACAACCGTCTTGGACGGAGCACCTGCTCCTTTGCCATATTGCTTAGTAATGTATGATCATATACTTCCCCCAATAAAATTTCCTAACGTTATTTGGCGTGGACGATCACAGCGACATGTCTACTAGTGACGGATCCAGGAGGGGTGGGGGAGCGATGGGCACCTGTTTGTCCCGGAGCCCGTTTCCGGCATTTCGATACATATAATTAAACAATAGGGGGAGGGGTGGAGGGGTATTTGCGTTCCTCGGGATTGGACTTCTCATTTCACTGTGAACTGGGAATGAGGAAACTAATTTTGTGAACTGGGAATGTGGTATTAGCCGACCGCCGTGATAAGGATTTTCATTATTCGTGATCTGGGAACACCCCCCCCCCCACCCCCCCCCATAGACCCCACTTTCGCCTAAATCAATAATCATAAGTGTACGGATAAAGGAAATGCATGACCTGTCATGACGCGTTGATTACACCATAATCCACACCTCTTTCTCATGTCTACCATGTAAGGACTGATTGGAAGTCCTTACGTAAATATGTTTTACACTTTTCCTGATAACGGACACCGCCACTGTGGTGGTGAGTGTTAGGGGGAGGGGTGGGGTTGCGTATAGGTTGGAATATAATGAAGCGTTTGCAGCCAACAGTATGCCTGGGCGGCATTCATAAACCACACGTAGCTTATGCATGACAGTTCCGGCAGTCATTTCCCAGCTACCGACGCACGGACTGGAACATTCTGTAGGTGCAGCTTATATCATGGTCACAACGTCAGTAACGGTATTATCAGACTGCCAAATTTCACGCGTAAGCTACATGTGGTTTATGTGGATTACCGCCCCTGCTGGGTCCCAATGCGCTGAAACAAGGATGTCAGTCTGTGTATAAAGTGCCAATCCATGTTTTTTCAAGATTTCAAATGTGGTGGGATGAGCTCTCGATTGATTAGGAGTGCCCAGTTCTGGGAGAGATGAAATCTCCATAAAGCTAACAATCGGCGGTGCGGGGGTGTGGGGGTGCGGGGTGGGGGTGGAGGGTTTCGTCAAGCATAAGTACAACAAACACAAAACAATGACGCCCACAACAAAAAAAGAGGGTCACCACTAAGAAAACCGTCTGAACCTCAAATGAACATCCACTGGATCCGATTTCGTCGCATGATTAAATAGAAGCAAGAGTGACGTCAATGAATGATTGCCAGTCTGAATCGGTCCAAGTAAAACCAGGAAAGACAAGTGACAAGAGTTCATCTTAACACTTGGACCTGGAAAAAAGAACATTTTAATAGCACACATAACATAGCTACTTAACATAGCTACATAGCTTAATATAAAATGTACTCAATCAGCGCTCGCGGATTACCATGACAATAAACCATAACGACTCGATACGAGCTGACTCACCAGTGAATTGCTGGTTGATTATAAAACTACTCGTTACTTGGAAGGTAACTGAGATGCATATACTTCTTTTATCAATTCCGATGTTTGTGCTGATGTGTCTTCCATAATGAGCAGCATTCTGATCAAAACATAAAATTCATACCAAATAACGTGGTATTTTATATGAGCTAGCTATTTCTTTAATACTGGTGCTACCAAAAAGTAAGGGCTGAAAACTCTTCGAAGCATGTGCATGGTATTGTGGGCGAGTTTAATTCAAAATGCAAAATTCAAGACCGAAGAACGGGTTATAACGTTTTTCTGTTGACTCGGCGCAAAAAATTAAATCTTTGTCAGCCCAGGATGGAAAAAAATACAACAGGTGGCAAGGTACAAAACGCCTTCTAGTTTGCCAAAGTAATTGGAATCGGCCTCGGCAAACTGGATTTGGCCAGTAGGTTTCCCCACACAGCTCACAATCTCGTGGCGGGACGGGGGCGGGGGCGGATATAGATAGAGGGAACGGGAGAGGGGGAGAGGGGGAGAGGGGCGAAGATTCCGAGGGAGCTAGAACAGAAAGGCAGGGTGACGACGGCTCTGTGAGGTCCTGTGAGTCTGCAAACAAGTTAAATGCGGGAATCCGGAGCAATTTCCCGCTCAAGGGGCTAGTCAGTCAGTGACGGGCAGCGGCTTGTATGAGCGGAGTCCATCGCAGACGGATGACGCCGTGAATTCGGTGACGGTGGGGGTGAGGGGTGGGGTAGTGGGCGTGCGGGACAGTGAAAGTGGGGGTGAGGAGGCGTGCGGGAGGAGCACCAGGTCCACCCATCCCACACAGCATCGTTCCCAGAATTGACACGTCGGCCCCTCCGTGTCTGAAGAAGCCGGAAACTCAATTAAAGGTCTTCGCGGTGCATGGCGGTAAGTGAGGGGTGAGATTGAGGCACAGAATGGCCGAGGAGAGATGTAGATGTGGGGTGTGGGATTGGGCGAGGGGCGGGGAAAACAGCGGGACATCCCGGAGCAGTAGGCCTACATGGGGATCATGCATGAAGGGGGCGTGTATATATACATACATACATACGTACACAGGGGTCGGTATATGGAGCCGCTGTTTACCATACTCCCCAGCACGCACTGGCTCCCCCCATGGCCCCTGGAGTCCCATTGTGATCAGCACAACTCAAATCACCACCGACACCGCCGCCACCGCTGACTCGTCCCACACGGTCCGAGATCTAACGACTGCAGTGTCATTCGGGACCCGTGGAGCCTCGGTCGGGGCGGCAAGAAAAACGCCGTCCGAGATTTGAACAAAACATGATTTATATATATATATATATATATTGCACAATAGTAAAAGTAGCTTTAAGATTAATGACATCCGGGTTTCTGAAAGCCCTAAGCAGTGATTCTTCCTTCGCCGAACCCGGGCCAAGATTTTAAAGACCCCCGGTGGCTATATGCCCGGTCTTCGAGAAACAACGTCCGAGTTATAAATCTCAGTACAATGAACAAATATCTCACAGAAAAAACACAAAGGCGATGAATATTATGTATAGTCCCAAGGGCCGGCTAAACCATCCGGTGAGAGTCCAGATTGCTTTATGAGCGCGTGGTGGCCGTCGACAATCATACAAATATAGTCTATACAGGGTCAGTCTCGTGAGGCAACGGCAAGATTAACTACACTGCCGAATGGCTTAGGGGCCGGACGGAAATTGAAGTATATTGCAATGACACGCGTGCTCTTCTTCATTGACCCACATTATATATCTTGGGTGTTTGTCTCATCTTGAATTATTCATCAGGCTGTGCTCTGACGAACCTCGAGAATAAGAGGAGATTGCAACAGGCTTTGCCTGCTTTCAAATGGCGCAAAGAAATGATAAATTTATAAACCAGATCGTGGAATGATTTATCGTCAAAGTCACTTAAACTAATATCAAGGACAATTAGAGTGATCAAAAACGCCATTGTGAACGACTTAATAAATTTAGACTTGTCGAGCTTTTCCTGCCAAATTTAAGCCCAGGCGCCATATATATCGCAATTTGCAGAAAACTCCATTGTTTCATTGTATAAATTCAGAAATCTAATAAACATCGCCGTTTCGGCTGTGATATGGCAAACGTGTCTATCCCGGGACACCGCGGAACTCTGTCGCGGCACTGCTACTTATAACAAAGCATCGCGAAGCGCAAAAACTGATGACGTTTACCACAAAGTTGAAAACCTGTGATATCACGGGCAAGGCTAAGAGACTATGGGGCAGTCTGGCATGCGTGGAATACAGACAAAAGAAATCTTGGACATTAAAGGATTGATTCTTATTCGTATTTTGACCTATTTAGTTTTGGCGGGAAAGAGATCGATAAGTAACTTTAACTGCAGATGATCGAGAACGTGTAAGGTCAGTGTCATGTGACCATCTTGGTAAATATATAATAGATCTTTTTTCAATAAGATATTATTAGTTTAAAGTTACTATTACAACAAAAAGTAAACATTTATTGTGATCCAAATCTGGCGGAGAAAAAACGTGTGTACAGTGACGTTGATGTGCTGGTGACGTAACACGCATGAAGTAATCTCCGCCAACGACTAACTTTCCGGAAGTCACTGGTACCAACCCTATATATACTAGACGTTATTGGCCAGGATTCGCGACTGGCAGCGCCTCCTTGAGGCAGAGTGTTATACAGTGTTTACAGCTGTTCCAACAGCCGCGGCGCCTCACGTGATCTGACGGAACACCCCCGCCGCAAAATTTGTTGAAATAGTAACTTTAAACTGCAATTGAATAATACTGACTGTAGGCCTACAAACTTCCTTGCTGTGTCATACCAATACAATCAATATATACGTAGTTTCCTACCTGTGGTGACACAACATGAGACACAAATCACAAAGTCTGTGGTTTGCCGACAAATCGAAAAAAAAGCGGTGAATTAACTCACTTTTGACCGCGAAAAGTCCGCTGCGCTTGCGCAGTACGTCACTACGGAAAGGATTTATCCTACCGATACTTGCGAAATGGTTGGTGTGTCACCACACGACGCAGTAATAAAGTAATAATTTATCCGCCCTTGCGGGAAGTTACCTAGAAATAAAGAAATGTATTCTTCGCGATCTGGAAACACGACCACCCCCCCCCCCCATTACCCCCTCAACTTAGATTGACACATCAACTTATCCCTCACTCGGCACAAACCATCACCCCCTCTCCCGCAGTCAAAGCTTGGACAACATGATGTATAGCGCATTGCAGTTATTACGTGTCAAGATGACGTAATAATTTAAGGAGCCAAATAACGTTAACCTGCACAGACATTTACACAGGTGGAGTTCGACCACGCTACGTACTCGGCAATGTTTGCTATACATGTCACTAGCGGATTTTTTTTTTTAATAATTATTATTTATTTAAGTATCATTTATTTAACGAGGTTAGCGGATCTATAATGCACATCGTGACAACTGAGTTGTTAAAGCGAATCAAATTGAATTTCAGTTTTCTTTTCTGAACAATAAACATGAAGAAGTACACCCGCCCCGCCCCCCCCTTCTCTGTCATCGCCATTTTCAGGATCCTGGATTCATCCCAAGCTAACGTAATGATATTCGTGGTGACAGTACATGATGACGTTATGACGTTACCGAACGGAAACTGGATCGAAGGCGTTGCAACCGAAAACGGCGCGTTAAACGTAAAAAATCCCGCTGTTGACCTACATATAGTAGTAACGTAAGTTTATCTTGCCAACGTCACATAGCAGAACCAACTTTATTGTTTCGCTTGACTTAACATAATAATATCGACCAAGTGTGGAAGGTAACAATTTAATGTCCTTCCAAGGTAAGGTCCTGCGCTATTTACGTTCCTCGGGAATGGGCTTTTCATTTCACCAAGTACTGGGAATGAAGAAAATAATTCTTCGTGAACTGGGAATCAATCAATGATTTTCATTTTCCGTGAACTGATAATTTTAAGACTACATATAACCGTGAATTTTGAAACAATGATTTTCATTTATCGTGAACTGATAATTTTAAGACTAAATAACCGTGAATTGGAAAATCGCTCATTATTTATATCATGTATCCGCCCCTTCCAATATCTGCGGGGAGTTCTACTTTAATTCACCATGATCTAGGAATAGAGAAATTTATTCTTTCTAATTTGGGCGCACTCTGTAAGCCTATATATAGCAGGAACGCAGGTACTCCCAAGGCGCCCTTCGAGACAACAGGCGGCGGTCGGTTCAACGCTGTGACACCGACGCTAGTCCATTGACCACCAGCTCGCCTGGGTGACGTACGCTGAGGAAGGCATTTGCGTACACGTACTGGTGTTTGTTGGTGGCGTTACACTGGACCACCAGGCTATAGATTCCTCACCAAATATGATTCACGCAGACAAATCATGCAACGCACGGGTCCAAAAAATCGACAATATAGTTACACAGCAACGATATGTAGAGCAAGTATTAGGCATTAAACCAGCCCCATGCCTCGCGCATTATCCAGCTCTAATTTTATCTGTGATGTCTATGGTAGCATTTTATTATTGACGATCACGATCACGAAATACAGGCAGTCAGCATATTGGAGAAACACGTTTCTTTCCGCTTTCTTTGTTTTAGCAATTAGGTCCAAAATACGGTCTGTCAGCACACATACAATGTAAAAGGAGAGCCCATAGAGTAGTAATGACGTTTGAAAACGTTAATAATTAGGATAATCATTTATACTGTCCTACCCTAGAAATTATAATTAGTTTATATTTTGCGCATTCATAAAGAGTGCAATAGGGGTCTTTATGGACGTTCACACCATGGTCATATCATGTTCATATCAAACGTTCTCCAAAGAAGACATTCAACAGAATGAACATCACATATGTCCTAAACCACGCTGTTGTAGTTTGACATACAGGCATAGGCGGTGTCCATGATAAATGGTTTAAGGGTCGAGCGAAGAGATCATAATATCGCGACCGATTATTTCCGACAGAGCTAGGGAGTAGAACTTATTTTTAACAGCGGCGACACCGAACGAATATATATAGTCATCGGACATTATATATTTACATATGACAATGTGACACTTCCTTTCACCTGGTAATGTGACACAAGACCATTTCCTACTATTCGCGTACGAAACGTCTCAATCTCAATAGTTCCACAAATGCGATACCATAGCCTGGTTTAGAGGGGACGTAATGTCTGTCTCTCAATCCTCTTCCTCTGTGTCGATACCAGGTAACAGGTTCATGACCTCCAGCGCCCTGAGCTCGCCCTCTGGATCCACGGCAACCTCATCAGGAGCAGGCGAATCCGGATCCGGATCAACCACTGTGCTAAAATCTTGCGGGATATAAAGCATATTGGGTCCGCCACCACCCAGGGGACCCAACACCAGGTCATCCGAGGCCTTCCTGAAAGCTATACAGTGGAGATGTTCCATCTTGGCGTAGCGCCACCTAGCGAATCCCATCGCTTCGAGGGCCGTTCGCCAGCTCTTCATCATTGGAGCGTTTCTGTTCTGGTGATGGGAGTCTGGCGTGAGAATGACCAGCAGGCCGTGACGGGCCAGGAGGCGGTGGGCTTGCTGGCAGCACTTCCAGCGCTGCCCGGCCGACGGCAGGTACTCCAGCAACAGGGAAAACACGACCACGTGGAAAACACCGGCCGGAAGTGACGTCACCGGAGAAGATAGTCGCTCCAAGTAGGAGTCGATGTCGCTTTGACTGCAGGTTAATGAAGCGGTGACCGATAGATTGAGGATGTCCCCTTTGTGAACGCTCTGCAGGAAAGGTTAAACAGCACAGTTATATTCAGGTGTCATGCATATACCGTTATTCTTCCATATTGACGTCAGAGCAACGACTTATCCAATGACAGATCAGCTGTAGTATGCACTTTTTGTTAATTTCTATCATTTTGACAAATTTCAGGACATCAAGAGCGGGCAATTGAAATCATGATCACCAACACGGGCCAATGACAAGTTATCAATGCAGCACTGATCGGTCCCATTTGAGCACATGTACATGTTAAAGTTATCGGTTGATTTGCCAATACTATAGCTTTGTAATAGTTATGGTACCGGTGTTTGTCACCTACGTATGATACCGTTGAATACGGAATACGGAATACGGACACGACGGAGATACCAACTAACCTCCACGGCTGGGGCTATGTCAATACCAACAGCCAACAACTCAGAGTACTCCTGGAAGGGGTTGAAGCAGCTGCCGACATCCAACAGTCGTATCCGTCCCTCAAAGTCGGGGGACCTGGAGCAAACATGACCTGGGCACCTCATCAATCCTACATCTCATAGAGAATACAGCATGCAGAATCCAGTATTCTTACTGTAAATGCTTATTAAGGGCAGCATACATATCATAGTTATCGATGCACTTGACTTGGTGCAGTAGACACCAGGTGCGTCCATCAGGTCCCCAACCTAATACATCAATATATCTAAAAGTCTTAAAAGGCGTACGTACACAACAGGATTGCTCAGAGCTGGGATGCGACCAGGGACGCGGCTCACATCTTCACCATTCTCGTGATCCGAAACGTCAGCCACGGAAACACATGTTGACGATGCGGCGCCGTGCTGCTCCGGATCCAGAGACCCGGACGTCGCGGGGATACGAGTGATGACATCCTGGTCCCCCAATAGTCTTTCTCCCGGACTCGGACAACTATCTGCGCCTTTAACAGTCGCGTTAACCACTTCACCACACAGCGGCGAACCGCTGAATGCAGCCGTCGCGATGGACTCCGCGTGCCCATCCCCGTGAAATCTCCGTCTCCTGGAGACCTTGTCCAGGACTTTCCGCAGTCCGCCGCCCCGGAAGTACTCCATACACGCCTGGCGCGTCCACTCGATGCGGCTTTGCGGCGCCTTCTGGCTCCAGACCTGTGTGGCCAGTCGGTGCATGGCCTCGGCGTACCGCTCCAGCGTGGCGGCGTCCTCGCGGTGGGCCGCCCATACCCCCTCTGCGTCGCCAGCCGCTGAAAGACCCACAGTCGTACTACAATCGTATCAATTTACAAAACCTTTACATGCTCCTTGTCCTGTCACATATTGTCCAGTTCGATCTAGCATGTATGAGTTTGCAATGAAAAATTATAGTTATAAGCCAAGGATTGGTAGCCCAAGAATTTATTTATCTATAGTACTGGAGTTCAGTTTACATAATTTCCAGCCATGCTGCCCTTACTAACTGAAATATTCAGTCATTGGTTTTATCAAAGGGGCAGTACGAATAAGTAACAATGACAACTTACACAATTTATACTTTTTCCTCAGATCAGCATGGACTCCCTTGATAAGGCCTGCCAGGTGCAGATGGACCGCCTTACTACTCTCCATCACAGCCTGCAACAATGGACCACAGGCATACAACTTAAATGTTTATTAAATTTATAAGGGAATATCAGAGTATAGGAGTAATATATTGTTATTTCATCTTTATTTAATCTCTTTTAATTGCACCTTCCCCTGCAAATGGCTTCAGTATGCCCACTTTGACTATTGGACAATTTGACCGCTGGATCATTTAACCGTTGTAGGATGTGGGAGGGTTTGTATGGGTGTCTGAGATACATAGTGGGGGATTTGCTTGTCAGCATTTGAGTGGGTGCAGGTATACCCAGGTGGGTGAGGGGGTTAAGACAAATGGCTGGGAGGAGGAGGCATATGAAAAGGGTTGAATATAGCTAGTTGTTATTTATTAATCAACTGAAAAATTATTATCTTTTATGTATACATATCTACATGTAATGTGGCAGCTGAGGCAGGCAATGGGAGATAGTATCACTATAGTCTGTATGGAAACTATTTGCCGCCTCATTTTCTAATTTGACATGAAATATTTCATTGACAAGCCTAAAATCAGTTTATATATATCAACTTGAACCAAAGACCCAACAGAATTTGGCATACTCACAGTCCTGTTGTCAAAATAATTCACATGATGCCCTGGGCTCGCGCTAGGATATTTTTTTCATTAGCCAATTTGGCTAATTCCGTGGAAAAACATTAGCCAAAACTAGCCAAATATTTGTTTGAGGATTTTCTGGTTCCATTTGTTGAAAAAAACCTGAATAAAAATGTGTTTCTAGTCGAAATTTTATATTCGCCATTTTGGCGAGTGTCCAGGAAGTTCTTATCGCCAAATCCCGAATTTTCTCGCCAAATGGCTATTGGCGAATGCTAACGCGAGCCCAGATGCCAACAATACGAGTTTCACGCAAACCAAGCAGACAAGTTTCGCTATGGCGATTGCTCTGTTTACCTTGTCATCTGTCATATCTGTGGGCAATAGTATTGCTGGTATTTTGGGTGGGGGGTTAGGTTGTGTCAATGTCAAGCCGTAACTTGAATAAGTTAAACATGTGACACTAGTTCCTCTCATATATATGAACATTGAATATACAAATTCATTCCTTTTGCATTGCTTTTGTTTTGAGACGCTAAAATTACTGTTAGTATAGAAATTTTGCATGGGCACAAAATGCTCTATCCCTTTTTCTAGTGCCTGCTATTAGACTGGGCTTGCTTCTTTTAACCAGTGAAAATGCAGTAATATGACCTTCACCTTACGAAGTCATAAAAAGGCAGCTGTCAACACTCTTTCGTCTCCTATACTTTATGCTGGATTGTGTTGTGCTGTTATTAAACAAGATACACTTTCAAATAAGTTAAAATCACAAGGGTCTCGTGTAATAGAGTAAATAAATACATAAATCATAGCTGCAAATGGTGTACAGACAAAAATATTTATGAAAGCTAAGCGGCAGATATTAAACGCGCGAACTATAGGTGGCAGCGTACAGCAACATAGACTTCAGCAGTGAAGACACATCATTGGGCAGTCAGTAACAAGAATTGGTCCCATTTCCCAGACATGTATGAGGCCCACAAGGCCTGAATCCCTCATCCTAGTTTTGACACACTTTCTTGATGTCAGAAGATAGATCAAGATATATAGAATACGCAAGCACTATGATTGTACATCATGCACACATTATGATAAAAGCTACAGTCGATTCCCGACTGGTGTCTAAAGAACTTTGCATGGACACAGTTGTGCCCCTAGTCTAGAAAGAGGCTTGCCTGGGGGCACTTGCGCCAACCCCACCCCCTGCCCTAGCCTCGACACATGGCTCTGTTGACCTCGCACCAGAGCGGATAAACCAGGGAGGGGCATGCAACAGGGCTACCCCCTGATCCTTCTCTCCACCCAATCCACGCTCAAATCGTCCAGCGGTCCAAGAAGCTCGCGATCAAAATGGGCCTACACCGTGGCATGATCCCTATTATCGCTCATGGATTTAGATTACCTCCACTTTTTAGATGAAAGCATATAGTGATAGGAGTTGACAACTGTAACGTTAGCAAAGGGGACAGTTAAAGGTTAATTATAATTCTTTGCTATATCGCTTAGATTACCTGCCCGCTGCCACGTTCGTACTTTTAGACTTAGAGGCACTACACAGCTAAAACGGCAGACGAAGCAAACCGCTAGCCTCGAGAACAGATTTACTTGTGTATGTATTTTCCGGTGCTCCATTATCATGTAACATGCAGCAGTCCCTGGAGAGCATTATCCCCGTTATTAGGTTCCCGCAAATCACTGTCATTCCATTATAGTGTAATTTTATGCTTGCTAGTGCAAGGGCACACTAGCAAGGGCGACGAGCGATGGCCCAAAGCGGTCTGTTATGCTCATTTACGGTATTTCTTCAAAGTAGAATATAATTCTCATTGCGACGGTTGATGGTTATGGTTAATTCATTTGGCATCCATCCGTCTGCGTAAGATGATGGATACGCAGCATATTTTGATTCGGAGAATAAGTGAATAATTCTATCTGAGACCGTTAGAGCGTGTCACAGTCATCATATCGATGTCTCATCAGTCATTGGTCCAGACTACTGTTTCTTTGGGTCTCCTTCAGCTAGTCACCACAAGCTTCCCACAAGAAGTTAAATAAATTATTGTTCAGGGTCGGTAGAGATTGAAGAGACCCCGAAAGGACCGAATAAGGACAGTGTTGCCATCCGTTGTGTGTCGTGTATTGAATGTGTTAGGCAGACTAAAGTTAAAGCAAAACGCAAAGTACTAATATTCTGATGTTAACCTCGGCGAAAACGGCTAATGGTCTAAACGCTAAAAGCCTTTGACAGCAAACACACCAGCAAACAACACAAAATATGGATGTTCTTCGATACAACCGTTGTTTTGTTTTAGTTTAGTTGGGACGCTTTAACCTGAAGGACTAACACCTTATCGCTTTAATCTGAGGGACTAACACCTTATCGCGACAAAAAGATGGATCAAAGTAGAAATTTTCGGTGACAGACTAGAGATCTTTATATTGCACAAACCGGAACTCACATACCGGACGTGGATTTATCCAACGGAGTAAAATCGACCAGAGCCGAACAGGTTGCCTATACCGGGTCAAGAGATGACCCGACGACACAATCCAGTCAAAGTACAACACGAGGTTCGGTTCTACACGGCAATTTTATTCGTAAACTTTAAACATTTCAGAAAAAAACATCATGCGTCTTTTGCAAAGGATTCCAAACAAAAACAAATTAGTAATGGACTTTAGTGATATTAGCTGAATTAACAAAGCTTGACTAATGCCGGGTTTGGATTGCGGCTCGCCTAGCACCAAAACAAATATATATACCCGTGGCTATTGTTAACCAAACCCTTATTTCTTTCACTAGAATACCATGCTATCATATATATTTTAAATTCAATATGTTTCTCTACTGAATGCCCACAGCATGGATAAGAGGGTAAGGCCGTTAATGACATTTTCCTTTCTGTCTTTAATACAAAGTCGTTGGTAACAAAAATATATATCCACTTCCATATGTTCGATGAATATCCACTATTTTACACACCGTTAACGGTGAAGGTAGGTATCACTGGCAGCTGAAGTTCCTTTCTGCTGGCACAGGCTTGGCAACCGTTAGATATTTATGGTTATAACAACTATCTCGGTATACTACTACAGGAGATGGCCGGGACACTGTGCAGGAGATGGCCGGTACACCGTACGGGAGATGGCTGCGATACTCTACTTGGAGAAAGCCGGGACACTCGCCATGGCTGGGAGCAGCTCGCAGTAGATATCGATGCCCTTCAGGAAAATGTCTTCATTGAGGAACTCGTTGTGGTCGTGAAGCAAGATGGGAGTCTTGTTCATCGGCGAGAACCCTATGGCAGGCAGTCCAACCTGTATGAGAGACAAAACAGGTTAGCTACCTGACCATACGTGAGGCAGATGAGAAAGAGTGCGGATTAACTGACCCATAGAAGGCTAAGTGACAGTAGAGATTGCCAGACACCAAGTAAGAGAGGCAAACATGAGACAGCTGAGGTTAGCAGACCACAAGTAAAGCAGTCAAACCGCATAGACATAAGGTTAGCAGACCCAAGGGAAGGCTGAGACAAACCCCAAGGAAGGTCGCGAAGGTTGAGAGACACGAAGGTTGAGAGACAGCAGAGGTTAGCAGGTGCCAATGTTTGGTGACCCTGAGGAAGGCCGTCAAACTTGAGGACGCCTAGCAAGCCGTGACTCACCTCGCGCAGGTATCTACTGTCGGTAGCCGCCGGGAACACTGCCAGGTCCAGTGTCATGCCTCTGAAAAACCAAACCATGCACTCTTGTATATATATATATAATGGCGAGTAATGGCGATCCATGCAGGAACCTATGTTTCCCCTGCTAAGGTTTTGCTTCTTTACCGCAACAGACTGAATGGTTACCATGGTAACGGCTTAATCACCATAGCGCTGAAACTTACAGGCGTTCGCACGTGGAGCTGAATGCCGCCCACCAGGGGTCGTCCTTGGTCGTCGGCGTCATTTTCTGACACGTGCCTTTCTATAACCGATAGAAACCATGGGCATGATTGAGTTACTATGTTTTTTTTGTCAAAACAATCTTTTGGATTGCAGCTCAAATTTGCATATGACGCAGTAAGCTAATCAGAACACTCGTCAATCACTTGTCGCACACATTTATATGTTATTACATAAATCCAGCTTTAGGAATATGAAATAGTTTATTTAGTTAGTTGGTTTTTATCTTAAACTATAAACATCAATTTCCAATCTGAGGACTTAATAAAAGCATCCAAAAGTTCCTAAGGACAAGACATCTATACGCTTTGTAACAATTGACTAAAATGTATGAATAGGTCGCATTGCATCTGGTAAGTTCTAGCGACCACGTCACCTCCGTTACCTGGAGGAACTTGTAGGATATCCCTTCGCCTGCGTCTTTGCACCACTGCTGGATCTGTCCCTCGAACTTCTTGAGATCGACGGTGGGAGCCACGCGGATGTCGAACACTGCGCCCGGCAGACAACAACATTAAACTAAACTTCTCAGGAAACGTACACATACATCATCGGCATTCAGTACTTGTACGAATGCTGAATATGAACGTTTCTTCAAACAAAAACGATATCCAACGAAGTATTCATGCGACGAGAAATTTGTTAAATCGTGCTCACCCACTGACAGCTCGGCAGGAACAACATTGGGTTGTACGCCACCCTGAAAACCAAAATGTTTATTAAACAGTAATCTCCGGTCAGAAACGCATGTATATTGTGGCGCAAAACGACAAAAATAACGCATAAACATCCATACAATTTGAATTCCCAGGTTATATCATAAAATTATTTGCAAGCGTAGGACTTTGTACCTTTAGAACGTTCAAGTTAGTGGTTGTGACGTCACCAAGCTTTAACTTAGGGTCGCATTTCAATCTACAAAAAGAAGAACAAATCTGCCATGTCATAGAACGAGAAATATTGATGACGCAGTATGGCATATTCCATGGACATGAAACGATAATCTAGTTGTACAAGGCCCAGCAAAAGATACAGAACACGCACGGAGTGTAGCATACGTACTCTGGTATGGCATATATGCCATTTATAGAACATGTACCGTTATGTGGAACACGTACCGTTTGTAGAACACGTACCGTTATGTAGAACACGTAGCATTCATTGAACACGTACCGTTATGTAGAACACGTACCGTTATGTAGAACACATACCGTTATGTAGAACATGTACCGTTATGTAGAACACGTAGACTTGCAGAGGAAACGTGTTGTATTCGCACGCGTATTGCTACTTGTTATGCGTACTGCTGTATAAAATACATCGTTGAGTAGGGCATATTTGTGTTGTATTTCACGTGTATAATAGGCTTGAAGTTTTGTATAAAGAGTACAGTTGCACTTAAAGGGCGCATTGCATCGCCTCCAGTACGCATGCAGGACAACCTACTTCTGTTCTTCCTCATCCCTGAAGTTCATAAATGAGTTGATAATGCTCCTCTGCAAAACAAACGAATAGCCAGAATTGTGGGCGTGAAACCACTTGTAATAAAAAAAAAAATACTGGTGATAAAAAAACATGGATTGCGAAAATATTCATGTATGTTAATCACATGGTAATGACATACGACCATCAGTCACATACAAACCAAAATCTTCATTCCACTGGACAACTCTATGTAATTAGATAGCGAGACAGTTAACATAACGGCCATACCATCTTGGAGCCTGCGTCGTTCTCGATGAACTGGGACCCGTGACCTGGGCTACCGCTGCAGGTCACCTCCACCCCTGTAACAGCCACGTGATAATGTCTCATTAACAACTGGTGGTTAGCGGGTTTCTCTCTATGTGTAAACATACTTAACCGTAAAGTCTTGAGGGAACATTTTCCATAGGAATCAATTGATCAGTTGCGATGTTTTTTGGTCATAACTTAGGCGCTTGAAGAAGTGTTTATGCTCTGCCATTTTGAATTTTATTGCGATGAGCTGCTTCATACGCAAGCCTACTCACACGTTTACTGTTCGGATAGTGCTGAGCAAGCGGGACCCTTTCCCCCACCCCCGACGGATAAGCATAGTAACAATGAGACTACTGGGTTTGTTGAGAAGTCAAATTTCTGACAATCACACGCCGTAGGAGATAAGCTATAATGAAGATTAAATAATAATGTCTTGCACTATGAACTCACACCAACAACATCGCTCTCCGTAGTACACGGTGAAGGCATCCGTGGGATTGGCCAAACCTGCAAACAGTCACGCCAAGATGTCGTTTGAATGGTAAATCAATAAGCAACACAACAACGTCCAAGAACCCAACACGGAAATTCATACGAACCTCGATGCACGAGAAACATGGCGGCATGTGAACTAGCTAGTCTCGTGTCCCGATTCCTCTTTCACCATCCAAGGTGCATCATTTCTGATATTTTATCCAATATTCGCATGTTCTTGATTTGCCGTAAATCAGTAAAGTATTGACATTTAAGTTTGTCATATTAACTTTTTTTTCTATGAGGCTGAAAGACTAAAATTGCACTGTCCTCTGCCCTGGTTCAATATGATAAGACGACAACAACAACAAAAAACAGGGAACAAATCCAACCGGTCTACTATTTAATCTTTGGATATGTTCGCAGGATAAAATATTACCCTATACGTTATGGTAACACGAGAAACAGACAAGACCGCACGAGGAATCCACATATTAAAGCAATATACTTACATGCGCCATCTTAGATTTTTTACATTTTAGAATCATGACTAAAAGTATCTCAAAATTTAGGATGCATATGTTTCATATCTCTTTGAGTCTGTAAAACAAACACTTCAACATAAAACTGCGCGGTTTATTTATATAGCGCGCGGACGTGATAACGAGCCGCGGTCGACATCACACACAAAATAGCGAACTGCGAACAGGCGCGCAGGGATATAAAGCCGGCCACCAACTTCTGCTCCGGTGACCAAATTGCTTCTCTCCGGATAGCCTACAGGCTTTCAGGATTTAAATTCAAGACAGGATGTACTTATTTGACATGGAGAAGAGGTTGATAATACAAAAAATTACGGAATATATTGCTTTAAGACGACAGATGTTACGGTTCTCTTTCATTATAAAGTACCTATAACACAGCTGGCGACCATGATATCGTCGAATTTCACCAATAACTTACCTTCATCCAAGGAAAAACCCACGTTTAACTTCTTGAAGTCGTCATGCTTCACATATAGCATCATTCCATCGTGTCCGCCGATCTCTTCATCTGCAACCGACCGACCAGTCAGCGACAACACGTTAAGCGGAAGCTCGGGACGAGGAACCATTCACACATTGGTGTAGAGTGCTGTCTATAGGCAACTCATTGTATAGGTGCACAGGTTTCATTTCAAAAAACGTAGTGGACATATTGGATAGATTATAGGTGAGGACAGCTCTCACCTAGCACATGGCTCGAAAGGTGGTTATTTTGGGGCTACGTGTGTCCATAGTAAGGCTCAGTTTGGGTCAAAGAAACGCTGCGACAATGACATGAGAATATGAAACTGCCCCAGACGCATGTCGAGTTTAAAAACGCCAACTCTTTGCCGACCACTCTACCAGGGCGACTCCCCTCACCTGGCACAAAGGACATGTGTAGAGTCCTCGGGAACCGCTTTCCTTCAGCCTTAAGGCGCCTGATCGCCTCCACATATCTGAAACGATTAATGCGAATAAAGAACTACGGTAATAACAATGCCACTAAATTACAAATACAAGAACGTTATCTTCATTTATTTTCATGATTGCGCCTTTAATTTTTAATGGGATCACAGAATGAGATAATAGTACAATGTACCAGCAGTAGCTTCTACATAAGCTGATTTACCTAGTTTTGCTGATTTATCTCCTTGAGAGACAAATTAAACGTAACACAAAAACTTCCAATCATAACCAACTTTAAAATGAATTAAGCAATACTCACTGAATTCCAACACATTTCATATCCTGAAAGTAACGACAGGCATGAAGCTCCACAAACATGTAAAGCAGCATAATCTATAGCTTAACAATTTTAATGCTTGTACTATCTGTTACAGGCTAGAATATTGGGGGCAAACCCAATTTACTTTACACTATGTTTTCTACTACCGGTACTTATATACGGACGTTTACTATTACTGGTAGCAATTTCTACATCATTCTACAGATCATGGTCCAATATTTAAATTTAAGCTGGCTGCCTGGTGACACTCAAAAGATATAATATAAAATGCAATTATATATAAAATTAAAAAACCTATAAATTAAAACTGCTATCTAGGTCGTTGTCCAAAATCCCCAGATGGACGCACCTGACTGCCTCTGGCATAGATATCTCCCCTCTCGTCCTTGACAGCCTCAAATGGATCGTGTGTCCAGTATTCCTAAATCCAACAACAACCACCAGCAATGAGATAGGTCTTTTAACATGTTTAAAAATATTACTTGAATCTGGATCAAATGTATCTGGTTTTCAAAAACTTACATAAATGAATGGTATCCACATCTCAAATAGCATAGAAATTAGAAATTACTTTACAGCTACGGTTTCATGGGTACAGTGTAAATTATGATTAGTTACAAAAAAAAATCATAAAATGATTTATTATACCATGCTAGTATTATCTACATTACATAAATATAGCCACATTGTAATGCATGCTAGATATCCATGGAAGTAATTTCACTTACTGGATACACCGGAACAACATCAATATGAGAATTCAGTAGAACTGAAGACAAACTAGGCTCTGTTCCTTCCCATGTTATGATAACAATTGGCTTTCTATCCTTCAACTGAAATATAATTTCAAAATATACAGCTTTTATTTATCCATTGCATAATTTAGGAGAATATGCCATACAATTAAGCTTTTGAATTGTGTTTCATGACCATATTTTAATGGTTTAATTGACATAATTGGACAAGACTGATACCTGCAGCATGAAATCATGAAGAAATACATTGTGCAGATATTTGCTTGCAAAATACTATGTATTACATGGTAGTGGCATAAATATGCAAGCCCAGCCTTTGCTTCTTAGTTACATGGTTGCTAAACGGATATTACCAGTATATATAACACTGATAATTTGTAAATATGCAATTAAATGATGATATATATTATTTTAAAGTATTGAAAATGAACTTTAAAACGATACCTCCAAGACCTGACAAGGGAGTCCTAAGCCCTCAGCAACCTTCTTCAAGAAAGTAACAGCACCATCTGGGCAATTGCAAGATAAAAAAGTTATAGATGAATTATTTTGGCAGATATTTCACCTGGAAAGTGACAGTAACATTAGTACTGGTTAATACTAGCCATCATTGCATGTGAGGAATATAGGTTTTAAAATAAACACCAAATAAGAAATAGCTTACAGTATACCAAAAAAGAGTCTTTTTTTATATAATGATAAGATGATATACATTGCTATTAAAATATTAGGATTTAAAATAATAATATTGTTGAAAATCATATATTGGTAAATTGGCATATGTTCTGTAACCTAGTGCTAATAAAAAAAGATAATAATATATAATAAAAATACTAAATTAAATAATAACAGATATATATGAAGTTACAAGGCACAAAAGTTACACAACTTAATACTGTTTAATTTAAAGGTATTTTTGTAACAACTTTGACAGAAACACTTATATTCAAATGCCATCTGTCACTCAAAAACAATACCTAGTAATTCAGTTAGTAGAACAGTAAATCAAAGGATACAGGGCAGAGGGTAGTTAGACAGGAGGGTTGGGAAAGCATGCATATACAGTGCTTGGCACAAGTGCCCGCAGGCAAGCCCGCTTCTTTAGGGGCACAAAGGTAACAATGTTAAAATCTTTCGACATTAGCAGGGAACCGACTGTAGCTTTTATTATAATGTGTGCTCAAACAATCATAGTGTTTACGCATTCTATATACCTTGTTCTATCATCTGACATCAATAAAGTGTGTCGACACTAGATTGTTTCCGTTATATTTTCGCGAAGAAATGTTAGAGCACACAACTATTCCCGACCAGCCGTCCGCCATATTTGTTTTTGGCGGACACCGGTACCTGTGAATGCGACTTGGTTCCTCCTCTTCGTTAGCATATGACTCTCCACTAGAGGGCTTTTTCAGTCGCTCACTTTGAACTTAAGGACAACAGCAGCGCCCGCTTTCATAGGTCATTGACTGTTACAAAGTTTGGGACCCAGGCTACAAATGGTTCATATGGTGGCAGGATTTGCCAGGTGGCGCTGCATACGCATGGTGGTTGGTAGGGAAAAGTTGCATGCTCCAACATTTGTTTGCAAAAATATGACTGCAACAATCTAGTGTTGACACACTTTTTTGATGTCAGAAGATAGAACAAGGTATATAGAATACGTAAACAATATTATTGTACGCGTTCACATTATAATAAAAGCTACAGTCGAATCCCTACTAACGTCAAAGGATTTTAACATTGTTACCGTTGTGCCCCTAGAGAAGCGGGCTTGCCTGGGGGCACTTGCGCCAAATACAGTGCATAATGTTGTATATGGTCAAGCCCTTTTCCCGGCCCTAAGTTCCTCTCCAGCCCTGTTTCCTTCTATTTACTTTGGTGCAAGTGCCCCCAGGCAAGCTTACTTCTCTAGGGATACAATGGTATCAAGGTTAAAATCCCTCGATGCTAGTAAGGAATCAACTGTAGCCATTTATATATTCTTTATACCTAGTTCTATGTTCTGACATCAAGAACATTAGTGTATTAACACTAGGTTGTTTTCGTTATATTTTTGTGAAGAAATGTTGGAGTATACATCTTTTCATGACCAACCGCCATGCTCAAGTGCAGCGCCACCTGGTGAGCCCTTCTACTATTCGTACCATTAGGAGAATTTAGCAAGTAAAATAGCCTACTGTACATTTAAACAAATTAATCTGATGAAAAAGAAAGCTGTATAAGTGGCTGGATCAGGGACGCTGCCGAATACTAGCACCAATTTCAACAGAAGATATAAATAAGATTAGACATTTCTATAGAAAGATATGAGCAGAGTTTTAACTTAAAAACCTGCAACATAGACTATGCCTATTCACAGTAAAAGCTACAGTCGATTCCCTACTAGCATCGAAGGATTTTTCCCACTTTTGTGCCCCTAGAAAAGTGGGCTTGCCTGGGGGCACTTGCGCTATCTAAGACTTATTTACAAGTCAAAGACGACCCTCGATCTAGGGATATCCCTAGAATGAGGGTAAACAGCGTACTTTTCCCTCGATCGAGGGAAGTCGACTGACGTCATCATATTCATTTAATTTCCATTCAACCATTTATGAGGCATGTTACAAAAGATATCATAGATCAAATTGTACCAAATCTTTTGATTCGCCAAAAGTTTCTAAAGTTAGTTCAATATATTAGGGACAGGTCATGACCTAGTTACATGACCTAGTGACATGACTAAATTTGTTATGACAATATGTTCATCACCACTGTGGTCAGCTACATGCGTAAAATACATTTGGAGGGCAGAATTTAAACTTGGAGGGCATGAAACCGGTAATACGACATGCAGAGTTAAATTTTCCACAAAACTGTCGACGCGATTTAAAATCCATTGACGCGATTGGAAGATATAGATATTTTTACCAGGCTCACATTATGGCATGTCGTATCGGTCATAATGCATCATGATCTGATTTCAGGTGGCGTAATTATATTGTACTTATTATTTAGTTCTTGACAACTGTGATGTAACAGCAATTAAACTAGTGCATATATTTTGTTAATACGATAGCTTTCGGCGTGTATATGTTCAGTTTTCCAAAAAAATATTATGATATATATGGCTTTCCATAAAATATAAATCCTGGCACAGCAAGCCCTAGCACGTAGTTGTGTTATGCTAAAACCGTACGTGTCAACTTCCGTTTTCCCTCCTTCTAGGGTTAACCCTCGATCTAGCGATAACCCTCGATCGAGGGACGTCTTCGACCTGATTTACTCTGCCTGTGTTTCAAGGAAACCCAGACCCAGTATCCTCTACGGAGTCATCTATTATCGCTCAGTCAATCAAACCCTTTATTTGTGTCATATAACATGACGCACCATAATCTGGTTCTGGTTGCACCGTCTTTATCCTCAAGTAATCTCTGAACAATTTGACAGAACTGTCATCAGTTTTCAGTCGCTTGGCGGACATGTTAACACCTGCCATAACTTAACCGGCTTATGGACTTATAACCAGATTATAAAGGGTTTCAGACGCAGATAAAATTTACCGAGTACAGTTACTTCAGAGAAATGTTTCTTTTTGCTTGGTTTCTTATAGTTATATGGGGACACTAAATCTCATATGTAGTTCACGCCCTAAATTGCAACTATGTTCAATTTCTTTACAGCTATTTCAGATACGTGATATTTTAAACGTAAAACGTTTTTACTCTTATTTTTTTCAATGCCAGTCAGTACGAATTATTGAGAGCCATGCATGAATACTGACATGCATTTATATCCCCCTCTCGCTAGCTCCACTCCCTTCCCCATGCACTTTATTAAAAAATTATATTTTCGCTCAGACTTATTAACCCCCAAAAGGCCCCCCCCCCCCCCGATAAAAACGTCTCATGTTCCATACATTCGCTGATATGTTCCAATAATAATTGATGCAGGTTTAATTTGGGTTGTTCCGCAACGGCACGTTTTATTAAAAACAAAGTATCGACGTTCTATCGCAATAAAGACTCACTGGAGAAACGACGCTGTCATTCTGAATTATCAGACTTGAACCTCCCCCATTTGGGTCTACACGCGTATCGTTCCGACTCCGTCACTTAATTAAACGAATTCGTAATTATAACTTGATTATGTGGCATATCATAGCTATATTTCGATCTCCAAAACCTTGAAACTATACGCAATGGTACAGTGTGCCATGATCCAGCGGCATCTGACTGCGCGGTTTTAAATATGGAACTATACCTAAGCCACCGACAACAGAACGCGAACAAGCGTGACATGAGAGGGCAATTAAACTTAGCTTGCCGTAGTCAGGCTTTGGTTGCACGGTCTTCACTCTCAAGTATTCCCTGAAGGTTGTAACTGCAGGATTTTCGCCCATAGTGGGAGGAAAATGATGTCCACTGTCGGTTTCGCTGCGAACTGCACTTTCCTAGCTGCGCTAGTAATTAGGTCCAAGCTCCTGCGCTAATAAGTCTAAATTCTAAAAAGCTATATACAGGAGGTCCTCGATCGTCCATGCAGCCACTTGGCTCTTGGTGCTCAGTCACGATCTATCGGTCATACCTCTATCTTACTGGTACTTTGAATCTGGACTTTGAAGCACCGTTCCGATATGGAACGCCATGACGACCAATTTATCATCGTATAATGTCATCTTCATAAGCCAGACACCATTTAAACTGGCTGTAAAAACTGAATGTTCTGCCCATAAATAACGTTCGCTGTGGAAGTACAAGCATGAGGAATGAAACACCATGAAAGAAATGGAAATTTCTCTGGGAAGTCATGGTAAATTAAACGTTTACCAAATAACTCAGTAATTATGGTATATGATTTATCATGCTTCGCTAATCTTGCAAAAATCTAAAGTACTAACGATCGCTTATGATTACCCCTTCATCTCGTCGACCAAAGTTGACTGTGGACGAAATGCTTGTATTCTCAAAACCAACTTTCTCTGGAACCAATCTTTTAACTGTGCACAACAATCCTTTTCATATACCATCCACAAAGTCTGGTTTGTCAACAACATAATCATGTAGGCAATAAATTTAAAATCATTTCTGAAAATTTGTGTGCATGAAAGCTTAGAAATACTTCCTCGTGCATGACCAAAAAAGGAACCTATTGTGAGGACAATATAGTGCGTTTTGCCGCTGATTTTCAGCGATATATTTATAAATATATGTGTACACCCAATATATTCGGGGTAGGAAGAGTGGGGGGGGGGGGGGGCTATATCTGGTTACGTGCGAGAGCATAATCCAAGAGCAGATCCAACCAACTTGACCTATTTTCGGCCAGCCGTCTAGACCAATTCAAGATAAGCCAGCAACAAACTCAACCCATACATATATATGGCCAACAGTCAGTTTATTGTCACAACAAATACATTTCAATCAATTACATAATTAATTACGTAATAAATTTGTGAGATTTGCTTGCGCCAAGATCCAACGCAAGAGGTTAAGATGCACTGGATCTACATATATATGATAATTTGATAAACAAATTTATATATCTAATTTGAAATATATATATAACAACTTCAAATATGAGCATGATCTGATCCTTCATTTACTCCGGCGCCCAGCTTCAGCCATGTGTCCCATGACGTCACAGTTGTATTAACGAATGTGGCCGTAATCTGATTCTTAGCTCAGCGGCGCCGGACAATCTCAAGCGATGTGGCCTATGATGTTACAATAGTTTCCTCACTCAGCGGCGCCGGACGATCTTGAGCGAAGTGACCCCTGACGCCACAGTTGTTGCAACGAGTGTGGGTGTAACCTGATTCCTCACGCGTCGGCGCCGGACAATCTTGCGCGTTGTGGCCGATGACGTTACAGTTGTAGCAAACATATATCAGTCCTAATATCTTTGGTTGTAGCAACGGTCGTGAGCCCTGTAATCCGATTACTCACTCAGCAACGCCGGACAATCTTGAGCGATGTGACCCATGACGTCACAGTGGTAGCAACGAATGAGGGTGTAATCTGATTCCCCACTCAGCAACGCCGGACAATCTTGAGCGATGTGACCCATGACGTCACAGTGGTAGCAACGAGTGAGGGTGTAATCTGATTCCCCACTCAGCAACGCCGGACAATCTTGAGCGATGTGACCCATGACGTCACAGTGGTAGCAACGAGTGAGGGTGTAATCTGATTCCCCACTCAGCAACGCCGGACAATCTCGAGCAATGTGACCCATGACGTCACAGTGGTAGCAACGAGTGAGGGTGTAATCTGATTCCTCACGCGGCGGCGCCAGACAATCTCGACCGAGGTGACCGATGACGCTACATTTGTAGCAACGTCTGAGGGTGTAATCTGACCCCTCACTCGGACAATCTCGAGCGAGGTGACCGATGACGCCACATTTGTAGCAACGAATGAGGGTGTAATCTGATTCCTCACGCGGCGGCGCCAGACAATCTCGACCGAGGTGACCGATGACGCTACAGTTGTAGCAACGTCTGAGGGTGTAATCTGATCCCTCACTCGGACAATCTCGAGCGAGGTGACCCATGACGCCACATTTGTAGCAACTAATGGGGGTGTAATCTGATTCCTCACACGGCGGCGCCGGACAATCTCGAGCGATATGATCCGGGGCGGAACAGTTGTAGCACAAACGTTGATCTATAGGTGTGATCGCGCGCGTACCCATGTCTTTATTTCGTAGGCCCTCTGGTGGTGATAACTGCAGCTTCAAAGATTGAAACAATTATTATATGACGATGTGGTTTGAACTATTGTCGTATAATATCGTCAAAACATTACAGTTTTCAATTTTTATTGTCTAATTGACAGATATGGTGTTACAGGTTGATATTTTGGAAAAATGGCATACGGTAAACCCTTCTAATAAAACAAAATACTTAAATTATAAGAGATCAAAATGTCAAGATAAGATCTCTTGAAGTGAATTACAGATACCTGCAAATGAATTCCACATATTTCCACGTCAATTCAACATATATGTGAGTCAATTCAAGATATATTCAAATACTAAAAAACAGATGAAACACATTTTTAGATATCAAGATTTATACTCCACATATCCAGAACTGCCTAAAGATTTAGAATTGAATCATTTAAGCAACGAGATCAAAGGTCCTACAGCTAAAAATGAGTTAACATTTTTAATTTCTCTATGGAAAGGTTCAGTATGTGACTGTTCGCAATGTAGAATGAGTTCCTTAGCATTTATGTTAAATATAAAATAATAAGTCTATATTGTTTATGGTATATAGTTCATTTTAGCTGCCCGCAATTAACAATACGTTCTTTAACATGTATGTTTACTAAAGTAACAGCTTCACATTGTCATACAGTATACCTGTATGTATTTGACCCAATATTGATCGTCATTGTCCATAATACACATGCCTACTCATACCGTTTCATCCGGATGTCATTGTCGGTTAATAGCGCGCAACTGCTAATGTGACCCACAATTAACCCTAAGTAAAAACATATTAAATAAAGTGTTATCTGATCTTATACAAATGTAAGACGACTTAATGTTAAGAGATTTCGTCATAATGGCATGCACATTCGCAACTGAACGGGGCACGTATACCAGCTTCGGTTTTCACTGATTTGGACGAAGATTAGACTGTTCACGTGTTGTACGCGTCCTTCGATAGTTCATTCGGCCTATACTGACAAGAGTTTCCGAGTAATGTTGAAGCCACCTGAGGCATATTAGTCCGTTTAGTTACCTCTGATCACCATGGGATGCGCCGAATGCCTATCAACTTTTATAAAATCTTAAAGCCTTCTGCGCCTATGCATGCAACACTAAATTTATTGTATACATAAAAGCATTGGTGTATATATATATATACACCCATTATCCGATACACCACTTTGACAAACTGTCACTGATCGATTTCCTACAATAAAACAGTGTCCTTACTTACGATAATATCACTCGTTGAACCTGGCTGCTACAGAGTAGACCAGTGCGGTTAGCACAATATATATACATGATAAACACGAGATATATGGCTGACTTGACAAAATGCATTGCTATCCATATCAGCTGACTAGACAAAATTCATTGTTATCCATATCAGCTGACCAGACAAAATGCATTATCGGCCAGCTAGACCTTTTTAAAGGAAAAAAAGGGGAGGAGGCGGAATTACAAAATAGTCCTATATACTTGTGTGGTCATTTCTTGCATATATTACTACAATGAATACATTGTTAAAAATCTTCCATCTTGTTAGATCAAGCATATCATATATTCTATTTAACAATTACCCGATTGTAATGCACTGATCAATATATAATCATGCCACAAATATATGCACTGGTCATTATTTGTTAGATTTTATATTATGTTCACGGCAATTAGATTATAATTTGTAAATTTATGTAAGATAAATGATAAAAGGAGTTTCATATGAATATTTTTTTATATTCACATTTGCAATTATTATTAAGCATGTTAAGAAACTTGGTAGACTCTTTCCATGCAATAGTTATCATATGTATGCAACACAGCCTTGATAATTCAATGACCCTTTTGACAACCTGGGGGTGAATAGCATGACAAATTCATCTTGGCGTGTAAAGATTTTAATAGCTAAAACTATAATAAACTAAGTTATGTTGAGTATATCTATCTATAATAATAAAATGAAGCTGTCCGTCTGTCTGTCTGTCTGTCTGTCCAACCTATGCGCCCGATGCAACGGCTGCATGCACCACCAGCCGCCGTGGATGTGTCAATAATGACGCTGGGTGCTTATCGCACTAATAACGTTAGTCCTAGCGCCTTATCGCCGAATTCAGCAACATATCAGATATATGTGGCTACATGCGGAAGCAGCGTTAGACATCAGTTACCGCAGTATCCAACTACATGTATACAGCTAATGTTACCGCAGTATTTAATTATACAGTTGAGGGGACTACACGCGGAAACAGCGCTAGACATCGGTTGCCGCCGTATCCAACTTCACAGTTAAGCGGAAACCGCTAGACATCATGCAGCTACCGCAGTATCCTACTACATGTATCCAGCTGAGGTTGCCGCAGTATCCAACTTTACAGTTAAGCGCATTACATGCGGAAACAACGCCAGACACCAGTTATCGCAGTGTCCAATTTTGTAGTTAAGCGGACTACATCGCAAACCCGCGAGCGGGGCGGCTAGTATATACAAAAGAGGGCCTGATGATTCGAAGTGATATTCCCGTGTTGGGATGGGTGGGTAGCAAAATTCGGTCAGTCGGTCAGTTTCGGCCAATCGGAGCGTCCGCTCGGGCGTGGTCCACAGGGATTGGCTATTGCACCTCAAAGGGCACGCGAGCTGGATGAGATTACGCCTGTGGGAAGTCACATATGGGATTGCCGTCACTCCTGGAACTTGAATTGTATTAAATTTTTAAATTCCCAGATCACGAAGAATAATTTTTTTTATTCCCAGGTCGCGATGAATTAAAAGCCGAACTCTCCACATGCAACGGAAGGGCGGATACACGATACTAAATTGACGATTTCCCGATTCACGGTTATTTAATGTTTTAATTCCCAGTAAATCCTTGATCACGGCGGTCGGCTAATACCCTATTCCCAGTTCACAAAGAATTATCTTCCTCATTCACAGTTCACGAAGAATTATCTTCTTCATTCCCAGTTCACGGTAAAATGCCCCCCCCCCACCCACCCGAAAAAAAATATAACCTTATTTTGCTCGAACACTCTTCATGTGCGTGAAAAAGACATATGTCATAAATAACATGATGAAACAAGTCTGAGTTCTCATGATCAAATATAAAGCGAAATAAACGCATATTAAAAATAATCACGTGTGACCTTGTCCTTTGAACTTAACCCGTCTAAACCAAATAACATCATTCCGTTTTGTCCTGCTATTAACAGACAACGATATATAGAGCCTGTTGCGCCTTATGGTGCGATATCTGTGGCGTGAAATCCATATATTGGGTCCTAACAACTAACTCGACAGACCGGCAGATAACGAACATTTTAATTTTCGTCATAATAATCTTGCTCTATACCATGCCGCATGCCTTAAAGAAATCATGAAAAGGGTCCACAACCAACAAAATGATATTCTTCCATCAGCAAAAAAGCTCAAGCTACGACCTTCCCACCACTCATATTCCGACGTATATATCCCGCCAAACCTGCAAATAACATCAACGATATTAGTAATATCTTTGACAACATTCAGTGGTGGACCCAGTTTTGTGCAAATGTCCATTTGTTTACGGACGGCGACATTCCACAAGAATAGCGGCATTCAGAAAGATTTTATGTGCAACGTTGTTTATTTAACACAACATTGAATATAAAGAGACGGCTGTGCAAAGAGAGACATATATTGGTCGGCAGCATCAAAGTTTACAATCCTATATAAATCAACGCAAAATGTGCGTACCCAGCTAACACACCACGTTCGCACACGTTGGTTTTTGGTTGTAATCACGTCATCTCAAAATTAACATCAGGACAACGTTGTTACAACGTTCGTCGCAAACATTGAAGTAATATTTTCTAGCCTTTATCCCATAAAAATGAAACCTTTGCCATGGGTAGTTGTTATACACGCCCATTCAAGTTTCTTTTAATGTATAACATAAACCATACCATAACACGGCTCGGCGCTATTGCTCCGGGATATAACTCCGGGCTACGGTTCCGGGCTATGACTCCGGGATATAACTCCGGGCTATAGCTCCGAGCTATGGCTCCGGTCGCCGGACTATGGCTCGGAGCGCTGGGCCATGGCTACGGCTCTGGGCTATGGCTCTGGGCTATGGCTCCTGGGTGTGGCTCCGTGTTATGGCTCCGGGCAATTGCTCCGGGCTATGGCTCCGGGATATAACTCCGGGATGTAGCTCCGGGACATAACTCCGGGATGTAGCTCAGGGCTATGGCTCCGGGATATAACTCCAGAATGTAGCTCCTAGGCTACGGTTCCGGGCTATAACTCCGGGACGTGACTCCGGGCTATGGCTCCGGGATATAACTCAGGGCTATGGCTCCGGGCTATAGCTCCGGGCTATAGCTCCTGGATATGGCTCTTGGCTATGGCTCCAGGCTGTGGCTCCAGATTGTGGCTCCGGGCTATGTCTGTCGTTCCGGTATATGACTCCTGGGTATGGCTCCATGATATCTCCGGGATGTGGCTCCGGGCTATCGCTCCGGGATATGGCTGCGGGCTATGGCTTCGGGCTATGGCTCCGGGCTATCGTTCCGGATTATGGCTCCGGTCCCAGGGCTGCGGGCGCCGGGGTAAGGCTCCGGGCGCCGCGCTATGGCTCCGGGCGCAGGGCTATGGCTCCAGTCCCCGGTGTAAGGCTCTGGGCGCCCGGGTAAGGCTCCGGGCGTCGTAGTAAGGCTCCGGGCGCTGGGCTATGGCTTCAGGCGCAGGCTATGGCTCTAGGCGCCGGGCCTATGGCTCCAGGCTATGAATATATGATTTAAACCGGGAATTAATTATTTCCACCTGGAATTAATTATTTCCACCTGGAATTAATTATTTCCACCTGGAATTAATTATTTCCACCTTGAATTAATTATTTCCACCTGGAATAAATGATTTAAACCGGGAATTAATTATTTCCACCTGGAATTAATTATTTCCACCGGGAACTAATTATTTCCACCTGGAATTAATGATTATTATTAATTTATTATTATTATTATTATTAATTTATTATTGTTTAGTCATAGAACAGTTTTGACCCTGACCAGGGGACCATTTGACTCTTTAACTAATGTTTACTGAGTCTTTCAGTAAAATAGACTTCTAATTGACTAGATCTAATATAGATCTAGCTGGAAGTTAAGTTAATGTTAGTTCCCTAGATCTAGTTTAAGTTGGATCTAAGCTTTAAAAATTTGAGACAAAAATTGCTTCGTTAACATTACAACATGTTTATAGATCTAAGACTTAGGCCTAGATCCAGATCTAGATCCGTTAGGCCTACAATCTAGTTTAGCTTTTGTAAATATAGATCAAGGTTGATGATCCAATAAGTGCTAGATCTAACGTCACATTTAAAACATATGAGTTTCACCACTTATTTGTGTCACATTTAATTAAAGCGGGTGTCTAACCTAATTTAATCGCGATCTGCACCGAAAGTTCACATCTTAAAATTAAATTGGCGAGTGTTAACTCTTCGTTTCATCCGACTGGTAAGGAGAAAAAAATTAAGGCAACCCGCCCCCAGCAATGTCAAGCAGAGCGCCATTTTGTCGTGAGCAGTGACGCATATTGTGACTATTCATGTGGCGCCGCCAAAATGTATAACTCGCGGAGAGAGAGATCAGGTCCACGATTTACAGATGAAGAGCGGCAGTTCCAAGCCGCACAGTAGCGCAAGATCTTAGTCTTTCATGGAAAAGTACCGTCCAAACAAAATGATATACGTCTTGCGACGATTGACTCCGCAACAATGCCATGATTGGAGTTAGAATCGCAGCTATTTATAGTAGAGATTATCACGCGCTCTTGTTTTGCTCACACAATAGGCGCAATTTCCGGTTTGAATAAATTAGAGTATCGCCTCCTGATTGGTCAATCACAGACACGCCTCCAAAAAGGGCTGCCGCCTGAGTTGGCAGCGAAATCGTGCCTGGCGGTCATTTCTAAATTTTACTGTGAGCTACAGATAGAACGAAAAATTCTGTAATTTGGAGGATAGACAATTGGGTATCATATGAATCGGTAAAGCAGCGTTAGAGGCCAGGCTGGCGGTTCCCTTTAAATGGGTTATTTGACAGTTCATCAGGCGTCCGTGCAGGATCCGTCAAGAAATTTTGACTGGTTCCTGGGCAAGCTAAAGGAACTATTTGATTGGGACAACCGTCTTTTAGCCTTTCATTAAAATAAACTTCTAATACAGATCTATCTGGATCTAAGCTTTAAAAAAAATGGAGGCAAAAATTGCTGTCGTTAACTGATTTTTAACAAAACTTTTAATTAAGCTTAGTCTACATCTAGAGATAAGTTAGATCTATTAAGACCTTCGAACATCTATCCATTGGCATTCTTTAATATAAGCTTACTTTAAAAAGTAACCTTACTCTAATTATCGAATCGAAGCAACATCTGTGTTCATTCAAGGCCTAACGGCACATGGGTCGGTGGTTCGAGCCCTGCTGTGGCTATGTCTGTGTGGTCGCAGGATAAAGAATCTCATGTCTTTCTTCGTAGAGAGTAGGTGGTTACCCCCGAGGACATGGCTCCACTCTCCCTTCCTTCTCCCATTGACGCGATATGACCAAAAGTGGTTAAAGCGTCCTGAATAATCAACCAACCAATCAACCATCATTCAAGTGGGCTGTTTGAAAGTTCATCAGGCGTCCGTGTAGGATCCGTCAAATAAAGTTAACTTCTAATATAGATTCAGCTAGAAGGTAATGTACAAAGCTGGAGCCAAGCTTTAAAGAATTTGGCGCAAAAATTGCTTGTTTTGGTTTATAACAAACCCTTCACTTAACATTAGCCTACATCTAGAGATAAGTTATCAAGATCTTCGAACATCTATATCCATTAGCATTCTTTATTATATTTAAAAAGTAGTACAGTAGTCCAATTATCAAATCAAAACAAGTTGTGCTCCCCTTCTTTAGTACATCTACTTCAAAACTAAAAGGTTCTATAACAGCTGCGTGTCATTCGGGATCTCTGTCTATCGTAGACTACTGAATTCTTGCTGGTTTTGCTGCGTTGAATAATGGCGGACCACACTTACATAAAAATATATTCACAGTGCTTTCATACTGGGTAACCGTAACACAACCCAGTCAACCAGTCGTCCAGTTTCAAATTCTAGAGATCTTGAGCATAATTACTCACGCTCATATATTACATGAGCTGAGTCGTAAAGTTACAAATCCAAATCAGGGAGCAGGAACTAAGGCAGGAACATAATTATTGCCGGTACATGCATCTATCTGACAATGGCACTCCAACTACGCCATGCAATGATCCCTCCCCACAAAACACGGCACTTGTTCGGATGTTGGTGGTCCATAAAACGTCTTGCAAACACACATACAGGTGATCAATCTTTTTGATTGTTTGGAAGAATTCGATAGCTAAAAGATAGCTCTATGCAAAAATGTGATATTTAACCCCAGTGTGCCTCCAGATGATTCAGAATTTCCAACTGCGCCTATTCTGTTTAAAAGTCCCCGTGCAAAACCCAGGCTGGAACCGAGACCCAACGGCAACAGAGTGGGTCTCCCGAGGCTACCTATAGGGTAATAGGAACCTAAATCATGACACATTTTGTCAGGGGCAGGTCACTTGACTACAAATCAAATGTACTACTAGAATACTAGATCTACTTTTCCAGTACCAAAACTTTGATATTAAATATACAAAATAGCATAATATGTAAAACTTCACCTTTAAAAAGAACAAGTCATAAGGTTATGAGAAACAGTTTAGCCCAGTTATCATCAGTGGGGGTCCAAAAAATTGCTTGACAACAAAGTCAAAGGCTATATACAACATATATATTAGTGCTTCAAACCACTAATTAATCATCTCCAGTGAAATGACAGAGGGCCACCTGGCGAAAGAAGGAGCTCAGTATATAACTATTATCGCTGCACGGCTGCGTTATGATGTTGTCTCATCTTTGCCACTTCCGGTATCTCCGCTTCACTGCGCACCTGTCTGGCGCATTGCTTTCATCCGGGCTTCGTGTTTGAAATTCAATCGAGGCAAATCGTCACTGATCGTCAACGAGCGGCCGAGTTGGGACAGGTGCCGCGCGAAAACACTCTCGATTTTCGCACCAACACCTGTGAAATAACATCAACGGGAAGTTTCGGATTAACAAGCACAAAATCGGCGTCAGCAAAAGGGGAAATATTGCTGTGTGCGGCTCGATTTTAGCCATTGAAACCTCTCGGCTTTGCTGGTTGCCACTCACGATCGGTGCCAAGCGGCAAGCGATTTGTCTTCGTTGACCGGGATACGACGGTCCCGATACGGCAGTGCCCGGGAGATTTCATGCTGCGGCCGGTTTTTAAGGATTACAACTTGCGTGAGAAAGATTGTACGGCGTTGTAAGGATTGAGACTTGTTAGGGTTGCTGAATATTTACCACAATGGGTTGCGCCGTGAGTACAGACGATAAAGTGGCGCAGGAGAGATCTAAACAGATTGAGAAACAACTGAGAGCTGATGGCGAAAAGGCATCAAGAGAAGTAAAGTTACTTTTATTAGGTATGGTCACATTCATCTGTTCATACTTACTTCAAAAGCTCAAGAACATGATACTATTGATAGTGCATGTATAGGATAAAACTAGCAAAATGGTATGAGGAATAGTGTACCAGTGATCAGTCAAAACCAGGGTTGACAAATTACTCCTGTCATGGTCACTGTCAGTATAGTCAAAGTCATAAATGCCGTAGACTCACGTTTCGGCCCATATTTTCTGCGAATTTGGTGCGATCGCTCTAAAAATCACTGACCTGACAAAGCAACCCTGTGCAATTTTAATGATACCAAACTTACGTGCATACTGCGAGGTTATCTTTTTTTAAGACACAAACAATATTTCTCCGTGCTGATACTCCATTGGCGCGAAACGCAGTTTTGTAAACATACTAAAGCATACGTCATAAAATGACGTAGTTGCCATGGCGCCGAACGTGCTCTGAGCTATATTTGCACCAGCCACGCACGCCATGGCAACTATAAAGCCTTTCATTGTCTGTGATTTAGTCTATTTGCGACAAAGTGTCTGCTGCCAATGGAGTGTCAGCATGGAGAAATATTGTTTGTGTCTTAAAAAAGGATAACCTCGCAGTACACACGTAAGTTTGGTATCATTAAAATTGCACGGTGTTGCTTTGTCCTGTGAGTAATTTGTAGAGCGATCTCGGCAAATTCGCGGAAAATATGGGCCGAAACGTGAGTCTACAGCATTTATGACTTTGACTTTAAGCTTAACCTATTAATTAACACTTAACAGATCTGTCAAATATGAAGATGTCTGTACTTATATAAGACTTAGCATTGATTCTAAGACTAAGTGTGAGACCATTTTATCTAAGCATAATTATCTTGAATTACGTTGAATTTTCGACACTGTGACTTCGGCCTTATGCTTGGTGACCTGAAGTTGGCTGTAAGTGTAAGAGTATACACTAAATTTAATTTTTAACTTGAAAAATATAGATCTAATTTGACTAAGCTTTGATGTAATCTATTTCAGTAAAAAAGATAACTCAGTGGGCTAGAGATGCTTGCCTTGAGTACTCTGGCCACCTGAGAGCCTAACGAGTAACAGCTAGTGGATCAGTGGTTTGCGCCTGTTTGGGCCCAAAACGTCATAGTGATGAAAACATCTGATCACATGGTCTGAGCCATCTAGGAGCAAATGTACAGTTTCACACTGTGCCTCGATCGCAGTATCTGTTGACTGGGGCTATGAATATATGAGGCAGTAACTCTTCAGTTTCAGATATATTTAAGTGCTTTCATAAACAATGGAATATGGGTATCGTCCCCCCCCCCCCACACCTCCCTCTGGGTCCATCCCTTGGAACCTCCTATTTCAAGAAACCTTCAATTTCCTTTTTTTTCTCCTGCGCCTTAATTCACAAATTTCGGCCTCTAAGAGGTCTCTAATTATCGATCAATCAATCCTTTAGCCCTGAGTGGCCCCGCCCTGTCTCCTTCAGAAACATTACGCAAGGTTGTGTGAGCGATAACCAGGATGGTTGAAGTCAAACTTTAAACTGTATATTTCATTCTATCAAGGTATGATGGTTACTATGACGTTTTGGGTTCGAACATACGCCCACCTGTAGCCTTGTCTTTGTAGTTGCAGGATAAAGATCATGTGTCCTTATTAGCAAAGTGTAAGGGGTTACCTTGGGCACATGGCTCTACTCTTCTCTCCTTTCCCCATTGATGCGATATGAATAAAAATGGTTAAAGCAACCTACATATTTGACAAACAATAAAGGATTACAGAGAATTTAAGTTGTAAGATATATATATGCTACACACCAAAAAGTTTTCACCATAAATACTGCTTTAATTAAAAATTAAATTCTAGCTAATACCTTAGAGCCAGCCATTGATTACAGGGATAGACAGTCGGGCTTGTGGTGTTGAGATTGACCTCCCCCCTGAAAATTATTACTGAGCGCAGTTTTCCACTGTCCCGAGCAGTTGGTTATGTCTCTCCCTGTAAATATCTCCTGTTCATATTATAGTTTAATCCCTTAAAATATAAAGCTATCAAATTGCCTGCTTTTCTGTAAAACTTCTATCAAATACAGATACAAGTGAAAATCCTTTTTGATTATTTGAAAAAAACTGATAACTAAAATTTAAATCTAAAGTAAACAGGAATGTGAATATCTGTTCACCAGTTGATATATATTTGGTTCAATACCCTCAAATGAAATTAAGTTGTGTTTTAGGCCACTTTTATACATGCAAAGGCTAAGGAACCTTAACCTAATCAAGGAAATAATGAATGGATACAACATGACTCAGATTTGGTGCATAGGCCCATGTTTGAATCCAGCGCATTAGCCACTACAACAGGTGCCCAATAAAGGTATTAGCCAGAATATTTTTTCTGCCAACCAAAATTTTGGCTGGTAAAAGAGGTTCATATAAAATTGTGAGCACTATGCTTTTCTTTTAAACCTCTTGACCAACAGGCCATTTTTTGAGCAGGTAAACAGCACCTGAGTACCTGCCAAACTGAAAATCTACCCGCCAAAATTGAAACTGCACACCCATCCGGGTGAGGCAGGCTGGTCTCTGTCTAATACCCTGCCCTAATATCCTCAGAACCACTATCTTCTTTGCAAACATGTCTTCCACACACCCAGTAGCATTATGAGGTAAAGGAGTCATGTTGTGAAGGAGAGCCACTTCAAATATGTGAGGGTGACAGATGTGTTCAGACATGGACAGTCATTCTGATAGGTATACCAGTGGATCCCAATGTAATGAAATCTGTATGCTATTTTAATTTTGTGAAGCCCCTCTTTTTAATTAACATATACTGTCATTTACATATGTTTTGGAACACCAAAAATGTGCTGTGTTTTTTACTGTGTGTTTTAGAACACCCCCAATTTTGGAGAAAAACATTTTTTTTTTGTCATTCGTTTTAGTACACTGCGGATGGTGGGTAATTTTTTTGTATCAAAGTTTTAGTACTCCCTAATTTTCCATAAAATGTATCTATCTAGTTGGGTCTATTAAGCATCTGTTAACTTAAGCTACCTTTTGCCAGCCCATATCTCTGACTCATACCCTGGTTTATCTGTGACTAATCAGAATGCAGGTTATAACAATGACATAGTCTGTGACCTGACTGTATCTACTTTAATGAATAGGTGAGTATCTGCCTGACTGCCTCTCTCTGCACCCCCTCCCCCCCCCCCCCCCCCACAACCCGTAAAAGTTGACACAATAGTTTCTAATGCTTAGCACTTAGGCTTAGTTACCTACAAATTCTAACATGCATAGCATTATCAGAAGCTGATCCTGGGTCACCATGCAGGGAGAGACATAACCAACTGCCTGGGACAGTTGCATTTCAGGGTCAACATACTGGTTGTATGCCCGACAGGGCAGGTGAAGATTAGACTGCGATCTCTCAATGATCGCTATTCAGCAATGTTTAGCAGTTACACTGAACAAACAACCTACATGCACTGATCAATGCGAACAGTAACTGCACGGTAGCTTTCGTTTCTTGGCCCAGACAATATGACATTGGAAAACTGCGCTCAGTCATATGCACTCATTTTTTGTAACCTGACTGTGCAGAATCTTGCCCGGAAGGCAGTTTTTGTCTCAACCTTTTCTATGAATGCACATCCGACACTCCCCTGGGCCCCATGTCCAGTCACAGCTCAATTGAAATTTTTATGTGACAAATGATGCAGGACGCCTACCTTTCAAAATTGCTGCATGGTGAAAGCAAATCATGATGATACAATCATTAAATATAATCAGGTACATTGGTTTTAAAAGCACTGTAATAATTAATTACATTGATAATATATTACTAATTGTGATTACTTTGCAATGCAAACTCTACAGCTCGTTCCTGCTCACTTGCACATTTATCCATATCACCAGTTTCATGTGGAAACTGGCCCCTACTACAATTCTACGGTAAAAATTGCCCCCACCCCCACCTATCCTTCTGGTCCTTCCTGCCCCACCCCAAGACATCATGCATTAATCTGGCTGGGAACTGATAGTGTCACCTTCTTATCCAATAATTACCTTTGTTTGCATTGGATAGCTAAGAATAGTGCAGAGCCACCTGTATTTTGAGGGGAGGGTGGTAGATGCTTGTGCTATTGTTCTCCATATAGATTGATTGGAAGAGATGTATTTAGTACACAGGATTTAACCTTGAGGCAATAAGTTTCTGTTACCCACCACTATTTCCTCTCTGGCAGAAAGATGAGCATAAATGCAGCATGTTTGTACTAAAAAGGGAAGTGGTGTTTTTTGTGTGATAACATTCCATATTATCGCAGACAATAACTTCTCTGTAATTGTAATCATAAAATTCCCAAGTAATTGTGCTCCATCTAGAGCGCTCGCATTGAGTGCTCTCGTCACCTGATAGCCTAACAGCATGTGGATCGGTGGTTTCAACCCTGCTGCGGCCATGTCTGTGTGGTCGCAGGATAATGTCTTTCTTTGTAAAGAGTAGGGGGTTTGTGTGTTCTCTACATCAGTACAGATAGATCCACCAAGCTTGCTAGATTATGTACCTATGTTACTCAGATCCAAAATTGATCAAGTGTGCTTTACATGATTCTCCATAAGTAAAGATGAAACTTGACATGTGAAACCCTGATCAATTGTTGAACATGGGATCCTGTGGGAGTTCCATGACCCAAGTCTTTTCTACAGACTACTGGTACATTCATCATAACGAATATATGTATCTGATTTATATCATTACCTTTAATCATATTGTTCACATGTCACTTTTATATACATAGCTCTCCCTCAGAGGACCCTGGTCTAGCAGCCACATGATCTTGTAGACAGGTTGCTGAAAACACAAATGCACTTGAAGCATCGCCTTTCAGATTATCTGCAATTTGTTGACCATGCAATAGTTTAGGAAGCATCCATCTTGTTCTCCCTGCCTATGAAGTTAGTTTTGGTGGTGCACAATGAATCCGGGTTGATGAAGGAGTCCTGCTTGTTGGCCAGCATCATTTGTCTGAATGACATACATGCTAACAAAACTCCCCAACCCCACAGCTCCTTTCTACATAGTAAACAAGGGCATAAATACAGGGGCTCTGGTTCCTACTATCCGATATCAGGCAAGTCCTGCCTCGTCCTGAAAGTCCACTGGCTCTGTGTTAATGGTCAATCATTAGATGATCACACAAGCAGATTCTTAATCTGGTTTAGGTACCAAAACTTCCCCTGCTGGTCTACCATCCAGGTATCATGTCTGTGTGGTTGATGTGGAATGCACAGCTGTTCACCATTATGGAGATAACAGCAGCATTCCACAATATTCTGAATGAAAGTCCTATGGCCCCTGAGATTGGTAGCTTTAGATGTATTATATAACTCTGTTCTATACTGATTCTTGCATCAAGCACACCGAGACCTGCCACGATGACGTCACTGGGCTACTTGTCCTGTTTGTGCCCTGAGCACAGTGTTGTCTGGTATCTCGTCTGATCCAGGTATAGCTGCATGGGTCAACCAGCTTCTTGTACCTCACGGTTGTCTCCTTATCATGTCTGCAATTTCTTTGGAAATCCTGCGATTAAAGCATGTTTCTTATCGTGGCATTGTAGGTAGCATGATCAGCTATTGTCGAGTGCTATGCTAGGCCAACCCAGATGGCTGATGCATAATGCAAGCCTCACCTGTGCACATGGCTAGGTTTATGCAGAATAAAAATGTCTTCCTTTGTAAAGAGAGAAAGTGGAACCTCCAACTTCCTAATATAAGCTGCGGCTTCAAATAGGCAGTTTATGGTAGTTCTTACTGAAGACCTGGCTTCTATCTATACTGAACCTTCCCATTCCCAAGTCTACTCATTTTAACACCCCTTTGTTAGGCCTTTAGGTTTCCTACTGAGCATTCACAGTCTGGTCAAACGCTAGTATGTTCCATCATAACACAAACAATTGCTCCATTCATTTTACCATGCTTTCAGCATTGTTTAGGTCGTAAACAAGAGCAACATTGAGTCGTAGCTTGCTGGTAGTTGCCTACCAGATGACTTCACAAAAAAAACTTCAGTAAAAGAGTGTGTGTATCCTGTGTCGAACCCTTAAAATTTGTAGGATGACAAGTCTTGCTTGGTACCATCGTAGCTGAACTGACAGAGATGCAATGCCATCCAGATTCTACATGTCACTAACTTCTTTGATTATGGCCAGGTTGTAACTGTGTTCTGTGGTGGTATGTTGTGAGCCTTGAAACACTTGCTTTCTCGCTGATTGATTGCGTTGCGTCCCCCGTTGTCCACGACCGAGACTCCTACAACTTTACGCTATATAAGGACCTCTTGTATATACATAAATGTATGTCCCTTATCTCAGATCCCCCGACGAGCTATTGTCCCCGTTTGTCGCCATCTCACCCTGCCCCAAACCATCCCCGTCGAGGTCGTGTTTGGCGGTGGTTGCCATGACGACGCGTCGCGTAAACCAAGCGATCCCACTTCTAGCGCTTGCGGCTGTGTGAGATGGTTGTGGGTGGCGGCGCCGCGGGGAGGGTGGGGGGGGGGCGTCTCCACGGGGGCGGGTTGCTTGCGGCTTTGACACAAACACCACTATCTGTGTTTACCGCGACTGGAGCCAATCAATGGTCCCTTGTCGATGAAGGGAAGGGTGTGGGGGGGGGGGGGCTATACGACTCGTCACCAATGACACGTGCATGCTACCAACTTCTCTCAAAATCGTCACCTCCCTGTATGTAACGCCACCTCCTCCCCCCCCGCCCCACTTTCCATGAAATACATACCGGCACGATGAGCGGGAGCGACCAACGGTGGCACCACCCATCGGTCGATTACTCCGCTAAGCGGCATGGTAATATGGATATGTGACACGTGACCGGAAGTCTTGTTGTATTACCTCCCGTAGGTGGAGACCAACCGTTTACGACAATCAATTGTGTCCAGGTTTGGCAAACCAATATCTATTATATTGACGAAATTCGTTGCCCAGACCTCGAGACATAATTGGTATTGTTGGACTGTCAAGGAAAGCTCAAGGTTTTGTCCCCCCAACAACTAAATTCCCAAAGCTTTGATACAAATCTGATGTTTTTCTTCACAGAGATTTAATTCTGGGGACATAGCTCCTACATTTACCCCTCCCATTGTCACCTTATGACCTGTATCTATATTGGTTAAAATAACCTGCCCGCTTAGATTATTAAGTAAAAATAATCTTTTCCACTAACCACATAATTGGATTCAGACTTTGAGAAGCACTATATACTAAGAAAATTACTTCGCAGCTGCAATGTATGAAAAATAGAGAACTTTAGAAAGAGTGTCGAACAACAAGAAGAAATTGTTGTTTGTTCCCCTCCTGCAAACTGACTCAGAATTTGTAATAATTTCAGGTGTTCCCTACATTATCATGATTAAATATTGCCCCCTGTATGTCGGCGCAGGGACAGACATTACCTTTGGATGTCGCCTGTCCTGTCGGACACATGGTATTGAGGTTGACCTACCCCCCTGAAAATTTACCTTTACTATCATATTGAGAAACAACAACGTTGATTCCATTAATAAACAATGTATTTACTGTGCTATTAGCACGGATTTCGACGATTCGCCTATTAGTGAGCGCACAGTTTTCCAATGTTATATTGTTGGAGCCAAAAAAGGAAAGCTACCATGCATATATTGTTCGCATTGATCAGTGCCCGCAGGTTGTTTGCTCAGTGTATCTGCTGAAACATTGCTGAATAGTGAGAGATTGCAGCCTAAATCGTCACCTGCCCCGTCGGGTATACAGCCAGTATTCTGACCTGTCCGACCATGTAATTCAACTGTTCCGGGCAGTCGGCTATGTCTCTCCATGCCCGTGTGTAGCTGCCTCTCTGAAGTCTCGGGTCATGCTCAGCCCCTGGAGAGTCTTGGGATTATGTCGCCAGTCATGTCCTTTCACTATCACGCAAGGTTCCTTTGGATCTGGTCAGCCCATAGTCGCGCCAAGGTGACCTCAGACATGTCAAACGCCACTGCATTCATTCGCCTGAGCGCCTCGTTCATCGAGCACCTGTCACTCGGCTGTTCTGTGTCCCGATGTCTCGTTATATCTCGTTATGTCTCGTTACAGGGGCCGGCGAGTCGGGGAAGAGCACAATCGTCAAACAGATGAAGTAAGTACCACGTGACGTCTGACGTATGCATTGTAATCTGAACGGCGGGCGGCTAGGCCGAGAGGGTGGGGGGGCATGGGATGCAACCATTGTAGGCGATAATTATCAATAATACAGGAGGTAACCCAACGGATGAAGCTGACGGTACTGGAATATTGATGGGGTGGTCGAGAAGGGGACAATCTAACGTTGCTACTGAATAGTTGGACAACATATAAATGACGAATAATCATCTAAACATTTGGGATTATTGAATAATGTCTTGCTATTTGTGAAGAAGTATAGGTTAGAACTTGCCAGTGCCTGGTGCTGTAGACAGTTGTGCTAACCATTTCCTGGTACTGTTGTGGCAACTATTGCCTGGGTCCCGTATAGGATGTAACCTGCCCATCCTCGACGTCACCGAATCAGTGGCCGTGCTCACAAACACCATTCTGACTGTTTTAATACTTTTTACTCTTAAACTATGTCAACGGATTTTACAAATACACGCTATTAGTAGGGAATGGCTGAAGTCATTGCGGGGGTTGTGCGTGTTTTAGAATCATCCACGAGAAGGGTTACACGCAGGATGAGTGTCTACAGTACAAGCCGGTCGTCTACAGCAACGCCATCCAGAGCATGATCGCCATCATCCGCGCCATGGGCCAGCTCAAGATCGACTTCGGACACCCCGACAGAGCGGTCAGTCCCAGTCACTCGTAGCGTATTGCCTCCTCCCCTCCCTCTCCCTACACGGCCTTTCCGTATGAGTCATTTATAGCCCCCGACCGCGACCCCCCCCCCCCTACCGTCTCGGCGACCCCCCCGTCCCGGCGACCCCCCCGTCCCGGCGACCACCCCACCCCCACGTCCCGGCGACCCCCCCTCCTCCGTCCCGGCGACCGCCCTTAAATATGTTAACGCTTAAATAGCTCAACGTATCCAGTCAGTCTTTTGATCAGCGACACCCCCCCTCGCTCCCCCCTCCCCGCCAGTCCTCCACCCCCTCCTCCACCCCTGATCCCTGATGACCTGAGATCCCCCATCCCGCCTGTCCTCCGCCCCTGATCCCTAATGACCTGAGACCCCCCCTCCCCCCCCCCCGCCTGTCCTTCGCCCCTGATCCCTGATGACCTGAGACCCCCCTCTCCCCCACCCCGCCTGTCCTCCGCCCCTGATCCCTGATGACCTGAGATTCCCCCTCTACCCCACTCCGCCTGTCCTCCGCCCCTGATCTCTGATGACCTGAGACCCCCCCCTCTCCCCCACCCCGCCTGTCCTCCGCCCCTGATCCCTGATGACCTGAGATTCCCCTCTACCCCACCCCGCCTGTCCTCCGCCCCTGATCCCTGATGACCTGAGACCCCCCCTCTCCCCCACCCCGCCTGTCCTCCGCCCTGATCTCTGATGACCTGAGACCCCCCCTCTCCCCCATCCCGCCTGTCCTCCGCCCCTGATCTCTGATGACCTGAGACCCCCCCTCTCCCCCACCCCGCCTGTCCTCCGCCCGTTGATCCCTGATGACCTGAGATCTCCCTCTCCCCCACCCCGCCTGTCCTCCACCCTTATCCCTGATGACATAAGATCCCCCTCTCCCCACCCCGCCTGTCCTCCGCCTCTGATCCCTGATGACCTGAGACCCCCCCTCTCCCCACCCCGCCTGTCCTCCGCCCCTGATCTCTGATGACCTGAGACCCCCCTCTCCCCCACCCCGCCTGTCCTCCGCCCCTGATCTCTGATGACCTGAGACCCCCCCTCTCCCCCCCCCCCCGCCTGTCCTCCGCCCGTGATCCCTGATGACCTGAGATCCCCCTCTCCCCCACCCCGCCTGTCCTCCACCCCTTATCCCTGATGACATGAGATCCCCCTCTCCCCCACCCCGCCTGTCCTCCGCCCCTGATCCCTGATCACCTGAGACCTCCCCTCTCCCCCACCCCGCCTGTCCTCCGCCCCTGATCTCTGATGACCTGAGACCCCCCTCTCCCCCACCCCGCCTGTCCTCCGCCCCTGATCCCTGATGACCTGAGACCCCCCCCCTCTCCCCCTCCCGCCTGTCCTCCGCCCCTGATCCCTGATGACCTGAGACCCCCCCCTCTCCCCACCCCGCCTGTCCTCCGCCCCTGATCTCTGATCACCTGAGACCCCCCCTCTCCCCCACCCCGCCTGTCCTCCGCCCCAGATCTCTGATGACCTGAGACCCCCCTCTCCCCACCCCGCCTGTCCTCTGCCCCTGATCCCTGATGACCTGAGACCCCCCTCTCCCCCACCCCGCCTGTCCTCCGCCCCTGATCCCTGATGACCTGAGATCCCCCTCTCCCCCCCCCGCCTGTCCTCCGCCCTGATCTCTGATGACCTGAGACCCCCCCCTCTCCCCCCCCCCCCGCCTGTCCTCCGCCCCTGATCTCTGATGACCTGAGACCCCCCCACTCCCCACCCCGCCTGTCCTCCGCCCCTGATCCCTGATGACCTGAGATTCCCCCTCTCCCCCACCCCGCCTGTCCTCCGCCCCTGATCCCTGATGACCTGAGACGCCCCCCTCTCCCCCACCTCCGCCTGTCCTCCGCCCCTGATCCCTGATGACCTGACCCCCCCCTCTCACCCACCCCGCCTGTCCTCCGCCCCTGATCCCTGATGACCTGAGACCCCCCCCTCTCCCCCACCCCGCCTGTCCTCCGCCCCTGATCTCTGATGACCTGAGACCCCCCTCTCCCCCACCCCGCCTGTCCTCCGCCCTGATCCCTGATGACCTGAGACCCCCCCTCTCCCCCACCGGCCTGTCCTCTGCCCCTGATCCCTGATGACCTGAGACCCCCCTCTCCCCCACCCCGCCTGTCCTCTGCCCTGATCTCTGATGACCTGAGACCCCCCCCCCCTCTCCCCCACCGGCCTGTCCTCTGCCCCTGATCCTGATGACCTGAGACCCCCCTCTCCCCCACCCGGCCCTGTCCTCTGCCCTGATCCCTGATGACCTGAGACCCCCCTCTCCCCCACCCCGCCTGTCCTCTGCCCCTGATCTCTGATGACCTGAGACCCCCCCCCCTCTCCCCACCCCGCCTGTCCTCCGCCCCTGATCCCTGATGACCTGAGACCCCCCCTCTCGCCCACCCGCCTGTCCTCTGCCCCTGATCCCTGATGACCTGAGACCCCCCCCCCCTCTCCCCCACCCCGCCTGTCCTCCGCCCCTGATCTCTGATGACCTGAGACCCCCCCTCTCCCCCCCCCCCCCGCCTGTCCTCCGCCCGTGATCCCTGATGACCTGAGATCCCCCTCTCCCCCACCCCCGCCTGTCCTCCACCCCTTATCCCTGATGACATGAGATCCCCCTCTCCCCCACCCCGCCTGTCCTCCGCCCCTGATCCCTGATCACCCTGAGATCCCCCCTCTCCCCCACCCCGCCTGTCCTCCGCCCCTGATCTCTGATGACCTGAGACCCCCCTCTCCCCACCCGCCTGTCTCTGCCCCTGATCCCTGATGACCTGAGACCCCCCTCTCCCCACCCCGCCTGTCCTCCGCCCCTGATCCCTGATGACCTGAGACCCCCCCCCTCTCCCCCACCCCGCCTGTCCTCCGCCCCTGATCTCTGATGACCTGAGACCCCCCCTCTCCCCCACCCCGCCTGTCCTCCGCCCCTGATCTCTGATGACCTGAGACCCCCCTCTCCCCCACCCCGCCTGTCCTCTGCCCCTGATCCCTGATGACCTGAGACCCCCCCTCTCCCCCACCCCGCCTGTCCTCCGCCCTGATCCCTGATGACCTGAGACCCCCTCTCCCCCACCCCGCCTGTCCTCCGCCCCTGATGACCTGAGATCCCCCCCTCTCCCCCACCCCGCCTGTCCTCCGCCCGTGATCCCTGATGACCTGAGATGCCCCTCCGCGCCTGTTCTGCCACCCCCCCCCCACACCCTTCCCCCTCCCCGCCTGTCCTCCACCCTTTGAATATCCGATGCCTTCTTTTGCGCTCTCGGTGCGGAAAATATTGACGTTCTGCGCTTCAAAGGCCCTCGAATATTAAGAAGACCCTTCTAATATTTGGGGCCGAGTTAGCCCTGGTACATGCCTCTCTGACCACGCCGTAAACGGAGCTAGTGTGAGAGCCATGCCGCTGACACGGCCGAAAACAAGAAATCGGCAGAAATCGCGGACCGGTGGCTCAAGTTGAAGTTCATAACAGAAAAAATATACAGTGCCTACCCGCCAATGTGCGCCACGACGTTCCTAAAGCTTTTTGGACTTTAGTCGCACTTTCATTTCTTGCTTGGTAACGTATTTTCTTGTATCCGGGTGATTTTTTTTACCTCTCGCTTCGTTTTGAATGCTCCGCCGCTCACCGGAAGTCAACAAACGCCGCTGGCAGCGAGTGCTCACGCTAAGTTTGTTTACTTCCGGCGAGCGGCGGAACATTCAAAACGAAACGAGAGGTAAAAAAAATCGCCCGGATTACAAGAAACATTCAAAACAATTTTTCTGTTATGAACTTCAACTTGAACCACCGGTCCGCGATTTCTGCCGATTTCTTGTTTTCGGCCGTTTCAGCGGCATGGCTCTCACACTAGCTCCGTTTACGGCGTGGTCAGAGAGGCATGTACCAGGGCTAGGCCGAGTGTGACTATTGTGTGAGAGACCTTCATCTGATACCACACAGTCTACGTGCCAGGCGGAATGTCTGACGTTTCTCAATGTATTACCCTCTCAATATTTGATAGAAGAGAAACCCTCTGTTACCGATTTTTTTTCTCTCGACCCATGATTTGCGATGCATTATCTGGCGTGCGGCTAACTTAGACACTCCTGGAGAAACTGAAGTCGTCGCTTCCCTGTATGTTTGTCGGACTCGAGAGAACATTTGTCACATGACGACTGCGGTACTTGTCCCTGTACATGTGTACCTGGTGTTTGGTTTCAGGTTGTGAATGATAAAGCAGGCGGCCTTTGTGGCCGAGGCAATAACTATGGGGCTGGTTGGCCCGCGGGTTCAGCTAGGACGTCACTTCAGTGGCAGCCTTATGGAGCGGTGGAGCTCTCGAGATGGTATCTAGTTGGGGAGCGTCAGGGGACTGCATGTTCAGCAACCCAATTAGCCGTGCGCCCGGCGGTTTGATACGCATACATAATACAGAGTACTCCACAAGCTTTTGCGGCCGGCGATAACGCCGGCTACTCGTATAACTTGCGCCGTCAACTTTTTTCATATTAAATATGTTAAAAGGTAAAAAAAAAACGGTTGACAATGACAATGTGCTGGCTACTCCAAATGCTTTGTCTGTCTACTCTGTAAAGTGTGGAGCACCCTGAATAGACATTTGTCAGGTAAAGACGTGGCGATGCCCTGGCATCACTCTATATGTCCTGGTGCGACCCGTGACAGACACGTGTTGTATGGCGCAGATGGCAGTACCGGATAATGGAAGGAATCCGGACAAAGCCCGGGCAGGATACTCTCGGGAGGTCCGCTTCCCTCCTACTGATCTGTTGGTGACAGATACAGCCGTGCACGACCCCCGCTATACGCGCGCCCGATGCGGTAGCCTCAGGCTGTGGAGACTCTTTATCATTAAGGGTTGCACTGTATCCAGGGTGGCTGTAGCGGGGTGTAGCGCTGGTCTCCCTGCCGCGCGGTGCAGGTGGCCAGCCGCAGCTGGCTGATAATTGGATGTGTCTCGTCGGCCAGGTCACATTTGCGGGTCGGTTGATGTATGACACTGTAGGGTACATTGGGGAGGTAAAAAGGCAAAGCGACGTGCGGGCTGACAGTGACGTTAATAATGATGGTGACGTTAAGGCTGACGGTGACGTTAAGGCTGACAGTGACGTTAAGGCTGGCGGTGACGTTAAAGTCGAGCGGTGACGTTATGGCTGACGGTGACGTCATTGCTGACGGTAACGTTAGGGCTGACGTTGACATTAGGGCTGACAGTGACGTTAAGGCTGACGGTGACGTTAAGGCTGACGGTGACGTTAAGGCTGGCGGTGACGTTAAAGTCGGACGGTGACGTTATGGCTGACGGTGACGTTAATGCTGACGGTAACGTTAGGGCTGACGTTCACATTAGGGCTGACAGTGACGTTAAGGTCTACGGTGACTTTAGGGCTGACGCTGACATTAGGGCTGACGGTGACGTTAAGGCTGACGGTGACGTTAAGGCTGACGGTGACGATAAGGCTGACGGTGACGTTAAGTGTGACGGTGACGTTAATGCTGACGGTGGCTGACGTTAAGGCTGACGGTGACGTTAATGCTGACGGTGACTGACGTTAAGGCTGACAGTGACGTTAATGCTGACAGTGACGTTAATGCTGACGTTGACATTAGGGCTGACGGTGACTGACGTTAAGGCTGACAGTGGCTGACGTTAAGGCTGACAGTGGCTGATGTTTAGGCTGACAATGACTGACGTTAAGGTTGACAGTGACTGACGTTAAGGCTGACGGTGACTGATGTTAAGGCTGACGGTGACTGATGTTAAGGCTGAGAGTGACTGATGTTAAGGCGGACGGTGACGTTAAGGCTGACGGTGACAGGGTGACGGTGTCGTTAGAACTGAAGGTGATGTTAAAACTGACGGTGACATTAAGGGTGACGGTGACGTTAAGGCAGACAGTGATGTTAAGGCGGACGGTGACGTTAAGACTGACGGTGACGTGGTGACGAGATTAACGAGAGAGTCCGAGATTCCACTTCATAAAGAGAAATCTTTTAACAGTTTTTAATCAGGTAGTTATGTCTGTAAGTACTGACAAGTAGGTTAAGCTAGTCATTGCTCAAGGTAGGATAGAGGTAGGATAGAGTGGAGTTGTTGACTTGTAAGCCTTGTTCAGTAACACCGGTGGGGTGGGGTGAGGGGAGTGGGGGGGTGAGGTAGGAGAGAGTGGAGTTGTTGACTTGTAAGCCTTGTTCAGTAACACCGGTGGGGTGGGGTGGGGGGGGGGGGGTGAGGTAGGATAGAGTAGGGTTGTTGACTTGTAGGCCTTGTTCAGTAACACCGGTGGGGTGAGGGGGGGGGGTGAGGTAGGATAGAGTGGAGTTGTTGACTTGTAAGCCTTGTTCAGTAACACCGGTGGGGTGAGGGGGGGGGGGGTGAGGTAGGATAGAGTGGAGTTGTTGACTTGTAAGCCTTGTTCAGTAACACCGGTGGGGTGGGGTGGGGGGGGGGGTGAGGTAGGATAAAGTGGAGTTGTTGACTTGTAAGCCTTGTTCAGTAACACCGGTGGGGTGGGGGGTGGGGGGGGGGTGAGGTAGGATAAAGTGGAGTTGTTGACTTGTAAGTCTTGTTCAGTAACACCGGTGGGGTGGGGTGGGGTGAGGGGGGGGGATGAGGTAGGATAGAGTGGAGTTGTTGACTTGTAAGCCTTGTTCAGTAACACCGGTGGGGTGGGGCAGGAGAGGGCGGAGTCCTTGGTTTGTATATTGTGAGGTCACCGGTGGGGTGGGGCAGGAGAGGGCGGAGTCCTTGGGTGTATATTGTGAGGTCACCGGTGGGGTGGGGCAGGAGAGGGCGGAGTCCTTGGGTGTATATTGTGAGGTCACGGATGTGAAGACGACGGCCACTCTCGACAGATACTTCCTGTCTGGTTCTTACCTCCAGTCTCGTCTCTGTTATCGCGACCTGGTTCCACTGAAGACCTTGCCCGTCCCAGCTTCCGTAGGGGGAGGGGGGGGGGTGTATATTATATCGGGGAACACTTTCTGGGTCCTACTATGGGGTTGAAAGGGGATAGGGGCGAAGGGTCTGATATCTGAATGGATATCTTGAAGTGATCTTGAAGTGATTCCACAAGGAAGCGGTTAGATTGGGAACGTGCCCCGGGCAGTGCATGGCCAGGGAGTCAGTGTCCTGGTATTCCGCTTAGTGGGTCCACCTCTGACCTGTTGGGTGGGTGGGGGAGCTGCCCTCTGGTGGTGCCATTGAACCAAGGGGGCGGGGGGTCGGTACTGGTGACCCCCTACTAAACCATTCAACCCATCCCGCCTGTTGGATAGCTTACACAGACAAACACGTTTTTTTTGGTTTGTTTTTTTACTTGGCGCAGAATCATTTTCATTGTGTGAACATTTGTGTCTGACTCTTGATAGTATTACAACAACACACTGTTTCCTGTGGCTGCCCTGATGGTAATATCACCATGCTCAGGCGGTTTGACGTGAGCCACGTGCTGGGGGTCACTCCCGCAGAGCATATGTCGGCCACGGCGGACCGGCTGGTTGGTCGGATGGGCGGGCAGATTTTTAATTTGGCGGGCACTCAGGTGCTGTTTACCCGCCCAAGACCTTTTTGTCGTCAGGAGGTTTAGACAAAGAAATCATAGCGCTCACAATTTTATATGACATCAAGAACTACTTTTGTTTATAGAATTGTAAATTGCGAGCTCAAAATTCGACCTGATCGGCTGGCGCCATGTCGCGTGTGTGTACTGAATACTTTTTTTAACAGCCACGATTGTGGCTACTATCCTGCCCTCCACACTACCCCTCCCCCCTCCTCTTGCTCCCCATCGCCATTTCGGACAAACACGTGTTTTTATGACGGTCACACTGTTATGTGGCAAATTTGGTCGAACACCGTACACATCTATGTATGCGCTTCTACTTTTTGTTGTGGCGAACAGTTCTGCGGTTCTCTCTCTACGCGCCACAGTTGTGGCTCTAGTGGTGCCGATACCGTGCAGGAGTGAGGCGAATAAGAGGCGCCGAGACCAAAGTGCAAACCGCCATCAAACCACCGACTGGACGCTCGTTCCACTCCCGAACACCTATTAATAGTAGGCCGGGAACCAGTGCTATCACAAGGCCCCATTTAGTATTGTACTTCTACCCGTGAGGTAGGCATAGGGCTTGAGGTCGACCGACATTGAAAGCAGTGCTTCCCATATCTCCACCGGCTGAGCTGCATTTCAACAGGTCGTAGGTTCGCGCCCTAGCATTGGCGTCTGTGCCATGTTTTTCCTTGTGATTCCACAAGGAAGCGGTTAGATTGGGAACGTGCCCCGGGCAGTGCATGGCCAGGGAGTCAGTGTCCTGGTATTCCGCTTAGTGGGTCCACCTCTGACCTGTTGGGTGGGTGGGGGAGCTGCCCTCTGGTGGTTCCATTGAACCAAGGGGGCGGGGGGTCGGTCCCGGAGTTACCAGAGTTTTCTCTGCTCAATTCATCCCTCATGCGCACAAAATTGGCTTAAAACGCTAGCATTCCCTACCCTTAGCCCTACCCCTACGCTTACCCTTACCCTTACCCCTACCCTTGCCCTTACCCCTATCCTTACCCCTATCCTTACCCTTACCCCTATCCTTACCCTTACCCCTATCATTACCCTTACCTTTACCTCTACCCTTACCCCTATCCTTACCCCTATCCTTACCCTTACCCTTACCCCTATCCTTACCCTTACCCCTACCCTTACCCCTATCCTTACCCCTACCCTTTCCCCCTGCCCTTACCCTTACCCTTACCCCTACCCTTGCCCTTACCCCTATCCTTACCCCTATCCTTACCCTTACCCCTATCCTTACCCTTACCCCTATCATTACCCTTACCTTTACCTCTACCCTTACCCCTATCCTTACCCCTATCCTTACCCTTACCCCTATCCTTACCCTTACCCTTTCCCCCTGCCCTTACCCTTACCCTTACCCCTACCCTTGCCCTTACCCCTATCCTTACCCCTATCCTTACCCTTACCCCTATCCTTACCCTTACCCCTATCATTACCCTTACCTTTACCTCTACCCTTACCCCTATCCTTACCCCTATCCTTACCCTTACCCCTATCATTACCCTTACCTTTACCTCTACCCTTACCCCTATCCTTACCCCTATCCTTACCCTTACCCCTATCCTTACCCTTACCCCTATCATTACCCTTACCTTTACCTCTACCCTTACCCCTATCCTTACCCCTATCCTTACCCTTACCCTTACCCCTATCCTTACCCTTACCCCTACCCTTACCCCTATCCTTACCCCTACGCTTTCCCCCTGCCCTTACCCCTACCCTTACCCCTACCCTTGCCCTTACCCCTACCCTTTCCCCCTGCCCTTACCCCTATCCTTACCCCTACCCTCGCCCTTACCCCTATCCTTACCCCTACCTCTACCCCTACCTGCACCACCTGCCAAGCAATAGCATACCGTTCCCTCCCCTTGGGTCGGCGCTGTTTGTGTAATCTATAATAAATGGTTTGCCAGGTACCTCAGGGATCCGCCGTGCTTGAGACGGGCGTGAATCAATACTATTATCAATTGGCGATTGGATGCCACGAGCAAGTCGCTGCTGGCGACCGGAGTACACTGACATCTGCGATTTTTTTCCGGGGTCTGACGCAGCTAGCAACAAGCAGTGCGGTCGGCTCGGCCCGACCACGCCTGGCGGGCCGGTGTACGCGTGTGGCTGTGATTCCGCCCCGAGCCCCGTGTTCCAGATCACTGGCTGATCCCGGCGCTGAGTGACGTAGCAGACAAACCTCTCTAATGTAACCAGCTTGTACTGGCGTAGTCCGCAGGAGGCTCTCAGACAAGGCTTCCGGTGGTCGGCCAGAGAAATAAAGGGGGTTTAGCTACAAACAGGCCCTGGGCCATAGACAGGCGCTGGGCCACCGACACGCGATGGGCCACGGACAGGCGCCGGGCCATAGACAGGCGCCGGGCCACAGACAGGCGCCGGGCCACAGACAGGCGCTAGGCCATAGATAGGCGCTAGGCCATAGATAGGCGCTGGGCCATAGGCAGGCGCTGAACCACCGACAGGCGCCGGGCCACAGACAGGCGCCGGGCAACAGATATTAGATGCCACCGCCCCAATGGCCGCCATCTCTATCTTTACACCGCTCATGTGGCCGCCATCTCTTTCTTTACACCGCCCATGTGGCCGCCATCTCTACCTTTACACCGCCCATGTGGCCGCCATCTCTATCTTTACACCGCCCATGTGGCCGCCATCTCTATCTTTACACCGCCCATGTGGCCGCCATCTCTACCTTTACACCGCCCATGTGGCCGCCATTTCTACCTTTACACCGCCCATGTGGCCGCCATCTCTATCTTTACACCGCCCATGTGGCCGCCATCTCTACCTTTACACCGCCCATGTGGCCGCCATTTCTACCTTTACACCGCCCATGTGGCCGCCATCTCTATCTTTACACCGCCCATGTGGCCGCCATCTCTACCTTTACACCGCTCATGTGGCCGCCATCTCTACCTTTACACCGCCCATGTGGCCGCCATCTCTACCTTTACACCGCCCATGTGGCCGCCATCTCTACCTTTACACCGCCCATGTGGCCGCCATTTCTACCTTTACACCGCCCATGTGGCCGCCATCTCTATCTTTACACCGCCCATGTGGCCGCCATCTCTACCTTTACACCGCCCATGTGGCCGCCATCTCTACCTTTACACCGCCCATGTGGCCGCCATCTCTATCTTTACACCGCCCATGTGGCCGCCATCTCTACCTTTACACCGCCCATGTGGCCGCCATCTCTACCTTTACACCGCCCATGTGGCCGCCATTTCTACCTTTACACCGCCCATGTGGCCGCCATTTCTACCTTTACACCGCCCATGTGGCCGCCATCTCTACCTTTACACCGCCCATGTGGCCGCCATCTCTATCTTTACACCGCCCATGTGGCCGCCTTTACACCGCCCATGTGGCCGCCATCTCTATCTTTACACCGCCCATGTGGCCGCCATCTCTACCTTTACACCGCCCATGTGGCCGCCATCTCTACCTTTACACCGCCCATGTGGCCGCCATCTCTACCTTTACACCGCCCATGTGGCCGCCATCTCTATCTTTACACCGCCCATGTGGCCGCCATCTCTACCTTTACACCGCCCATGTGGCCGCCATCTCTACCTTTACACCGCCCATGTGGCCGCCATCTCTACCTTTACACCGCCCATGTGGCCGCCATCTCTATCTTTACACCGCCCATGTGGCCGCCATCTCTACCTTTACACCGCCCATGTGGCCGCCATCTCTACCTTTACACCGCCCATGTGGCCGCCATCTCTACCTTTACACCGCCCATGTGGCCGCCATCTCTACCTTTACACCGCCCATGTGGCCGCCATCTCTATCTTTACACCGCCCATGTGGCCGCCATCTCTATCTTTACACCGCCCATGTGGCCGCCATCTCTACCTTTACACCGCCCATGTGGCCGCCATCTCTACCTTTACACCGCCCATGTGGCCGCCATCTCTATCTTTACACCGCCCATGTGGCCGCCATTTCTACCTTTACACCGCCCATGTGGCCGCCATCTCTATCTTTACACCGCCCATGTGGCCGCCATCTCTACCTTTACACCGCCCATGTGGCCGCCATCTCTATCTTTACACCGCCCATGTGGCCGCCATCTCTACCTTTACACCGCCCATGTGGCCGCCATCTCTATCTTTACACCGCCCATGTGGCCGCCATTTCTACCTTTACACCGCCCATGTGGCCGCCATCTCTATCTTTACACCGCCCATGTGGCCGCCATCTCTACCTTTACACCGCCCATGTGGCCGCCATCTCTATCTTTACACCGCCCATGTGGCCGCCTTTACACCGCCCATGTGGCCGCCATCTCTATCTTTACACCGCCCATGTGGCCGCCATCTCTACCTTTACACCGCCCATGTGGCCGCCATCTCTATCTTTACACCGCCCATGTGGCCGCCATCTCTATCTTTACACCGCCCATGTGGCCGCCTTTACACCGCCCATGTGGCCGCCATCTCTATCTTTACACCGCCCATGTGGCCGCCATCTCTACCTTTACACCGCCCATGTGGCCGCCATCTCTATCTTTACACCGCCCATGTGGCCGCCATCTCTATCTTTACACCGCCCATGTGGCCGCCATCTCTACCTTTACACCGCTCATGTGGCCGCCATCTCTACCTTTACACCGCCCATGTGGCCGCCATCTCTACCTTTACACCGCCCATGTGGCCGCCATCTCTACCTTTACACCGCTCATGTGGCCGCCATCTCTACCTTTACACCGCCCATGTGGCCGCCATCTCTACCTTTACACCGCCCATGTGGCCGCCATCTCTACCTTTACACCGCCCATGTGGCCGCCATCTCTACCTTTACACCGCCCATGTGGCCGCCATCTCTACCTTTACACCGCCCATGTGGCCGCCATCTCTACCTTTACACCGCCCATGTGGCCGCCATTTCTACCTTTACACCGCCACAGCCCCAATGGCCACTGCCCCGACTACTTGTGCTGGATACTAGCAGCAAATAGTGTTTGGAATCGACGCGCCAGTATATGTTTGTAGCTTCCAGTAAATATTACAGAGAAGACGTCTGCAGTATTTATACACACAGTTCATAGCAACACGAGCTGTTCACGCGCTGTCATCGTGAAGAATAAACCCGGCTTCAGAGTGATTACGTCACTGCATGCTGTGCTGGAGGTTGCTACGCCTGTGACTCTGCCGCCCAGGGAGGGGACTTTGACACGCCCGTGTGTCATGCCCCTTTGCTGCCCGCCCCGCGGCCGTGTGTCATGCCCCTCTGCTGCCCGCCCCGCGGCCGTGTGTCATGCCCCTTTGCTGCCCGCCCCGCGGCCGTGTCATGCCCCTTTGCTGCCCGCCCCACGCCCGTGTGTCATGCCCCTTTGCTGCCCGCCCCGCGGCCGTGTGTCATGCCCCTTTGCTGCCCGCCCCACGCCCGTGTGTCATGCCCCTTTGCAGCCCGCCCCGCGTCCGTGTGTCATGCCCCTTTGCTGCCCGCCCCGCGTCCGTGTGTCATGCCCCTTTGCTGCCCGCCCCACGCCCGTGTGTCATGCCCCTTTGCTGCCCGCCCCGCGGCCGTGTGTCATGCCCCTTTGCTGCCGGCCCCGCGTCCGTGTGTCATGCCCCTTTGCTGCCCGCCCCACGCCCGTGTGTCATGCCCCTTTGCTGCCCGCCCCGCGTCCGTGTGTCATGCCCCTTTGCTGCCCTCCCCGCGTCCGTGTGTCATGCCCCTTTGCTGCCCGCCCCACGTCCGTGTGTCATGCCCCTTTGCTGCCCGCCCCACGCCCGTGTGTCATGCCCCTTTGCTGCCCGCCCCGCGGCCGTGTGTCATGCCCCTTTGCTGCCCGCCCCGCGGCCGTGTGTCATGCCCCTTTGCTGCCCGCCCCGCGTCCGTGTGTCATGCCCCTTTGCTGCCCGCCCCGCGGCCGTGTGTCATGCCCCTTTGCTGCCCGCCCCACGCCCGTGTGTCATGCCCCTTTGCTGCCCGCCCCGCGGCCGTGTGTCATGCCCCTTTGCTGCCCGCCCCGCGGCCGTGTGTCATGCCCCTTTGCTGCCCGCCCCGCGTCCGTGTGTCATGTCCCTTTGCTGCCCGCCCCACGCCCGTGTGTCATGCCCCTTTGCTGCCCGCCCCGCGGCCGTGTGTCATGCCCCTTTGCTGCCCGCCCCGCGGCCGTGTGTCATGCCCCTTTGCTGCCCGCCCCGCGTCCGTGTGTCATGTCCCTTTGCTGCCCGCCCCACGCCCGTGTGTCATGCCCCTTTGCTGCCCGCCCCACGCCCGTGTGTCATGCCCCTTTGCTGCCCGCCCCGCGTCCGTGTGTCATGCCCCTTTGCTGCCCGCCCCGCGGCCGTGTGTCATGCCCCTTTGCTGCCCGCCCCACGCCCGTGTGTCATGCCCCTTTGCTGCCCGCCCCGCGGCCGTGTGTCATGCCCCTTTGCTGCCCGCCCCGCGGCCGTGTGTCATGCCCCTTTGCTGCCCGCCCCGCGTCCGTGTGTCATGTCCCTTTGCTGCCCGCCCCACGCCCGTGTGTCATGCCCCTTTGCTGCCCGCCCCGCGGCCGTGTGTCATGCCCCTTTGCTGCCCGCCCCACGCCCGTGTGTCATGCCCCTTTGCTGCCCGCCCCGCGTCCGTGTGTCATGCCCCTTTGCTGCCCGCCCCACGCCCGTGTGTCATGCCCCTTTGCTGCCCGCCCCGCGGCCGTGTGTCATGCCCCTTTGCTGCCCGCCCCGCGGCCGTGTGTCATGCCCCTTTGCTGCCCGCCCCGCGTCCGTGTGTCATGTCCCTTTGCTGCCCGCCCCACGCCCGTGTGTCATGCCCCTTTGCTGCCCGCCCCGCGGCCGTGTGTCATGCCCCTTTGCTGCCCGCCCCGCGGCCGTGTGTCATGCCCCTTTGCTGCCCGCCCCGCGGCCGTGTGTCATGCCCCTTTGCTGCCCGCCCCGCGTCCGTGTGTCATGCCCCTTTGCTGCCCGCCCCGCGTCCGTGTGTCATGTCCCTTTGCTGCCCGCCCCGCGTCCGTGTGTCATGCCCCTTTGCTGCCCGCCCCGCGTCCGTGTGTCATGCCCCTTTGCTGCCCGCCCCGCGGCCGTGTGTCATGCCCCTTTGCTGCCCGCCCCGCGTCCGTGTGTCATGCCCTTTTGCTGCCCGCCCCGCGTCCGTGTCATGTCCCTTTGCTGCCCGCCCCGCGTCCGTGTGTCATGCCCCTTTGCTGCCCGCCCCGCGTCCGTGTGTCATGCCCTTTTGCTGCCCGCCCCGCGTCCGTGTGTCATGCCCCTTTGCTGCCCGCCCCGCGTCCGTGTGTCATGTCCCTTTGCTGCCCGCCCCGCGTCCGTGTGTCATGCCCCTTTGCTGCCCGCCCCGCGTCCGTGTGTCATGCCCCTTTGCTGCCCGCCCCGCGGCCGTGTGTCATGCCCCTTTGCTGCCCGCCCCGCGTCCGTGTGTCATGCCCCTTTGCTGCCCGCCCCGCGTCCGTGTGTCATGCCCCTTTGCTGCCCGCCCCGCGGCCGTGTGTCATGCCCCTTTGCTGCCCGCCCCGCGTCCGTGTGTCATGCCCTTTTGCTGCCCGCCCCGCGTCCGTGTCATGCCCCTTTGCTGCCCGCCCCGCGGCCGTGTGTCATGCCCCTTTGCTGCCCGCCCCACGCCCGTGTGTCATGCCCCTTTGCTGCCCGCCCCACGCCCGTGTGTCATGCCCCTTTGCTGCCCGCCCCACGCCCGTGTGTCATGCCCCTTTGCTGCCCGCCCCACGCCCGCCCCGCGCCCGTGTGTCCTGCCCCTTTGCTGCCCGCCCCGCGGCCGTGTGTCATGCCCCTTTGCTGCCCGCCCCGCGGCCGTGTGTCATGCCCCTTTGCTGCCCGCCCCGAGGCCGTGTGTCATGCCCTTTTGCTGCCCGCCCCGCGTCCGTGTCATGCCCCTTTGCTGCCCGCCCCACGCCCGCAATTACTTGCCCGCGCCCGCAGTCTGCAGAATTTGCATGCTCTACCCATCTCAAAATGCGTACTCAAATATAACCATGTATATGAACTGCTACATAAAACTGTACTACCGTAACAAGAAATAGCTGAAAACATGAAAATGCTACCTCAGTTTGGTCACAACCGGCCATCTTGCATGGTTTTTTCAATGTCTAATTCCCATCGTTGGAGTTGAGTTTACTCTTAACCACGTTACTTCTAACTTCGAAGAAAGTATTTTATGGGTGAAAAATTGCTGTATGAAAAGCTAATACATAACATGTATGAAACTGTGGCACCTTTGTGCTTTCGGTTGTTGGCATATATGTGACGTGGCCGGCGGTTTGTTGGACGATTCCCTCCGTGTATTTCACGGCGGATTTACAAAGACTAATTCTTTCACCAAGGACTCTTGTGTGCATTAGAGCGTATTGACACGACGCGGTTCTGCCACTTACGTTATCAAATAGATACACGAAGTATGCTTGCTGAACGCACTGCTTATTGTCACGTACTCGCACACGTGACTGGCCACCGTGAGCTACGTACCCCGCTATGCGCTTGTCTTGGCGGACAATGCTTTATTGAGGTGGTCGGTGCATGTGACGACCGTTCCTGGGGTCTCCCCGTGCCGCTGGGTGCGAGGGCTATATGGTGGTCTGTCCTTTCTGCACGGTGGCATTCTCACCACCATTACCGTCGTGTAGTGCGGAGAATGGATGCCCTTGGGCTGACCTTGAGGCCCTGCGTCTCGTGTGATCCGCAGAGGACAGACATCGCTGTTCCATGGATCCGGCGACGGGCTGGGTAGGGAGGGGGAGGGGAGTGGGGGGGGTGACCGTGATGGAGAGAGAGATAGAGGGAAGGAGAGGGGAAGAGAGAGAGGAGGGCTTTGGTACAAAACGGTTTCCCCACCATCTCATTAACCGATATTGTGCAGTCTGCAGGTTCCACCGATTGGTCAACGTCACTACCGCGTGTGGGTTAAGCCAACCCTCCTGCTCTACCCCCACCCCCCCCCCCTCTCACCTAGCCCATACACACGCACCACCTTCGGTTCACCTGTCTAGCGAAAACCGCATAAACATGCCAACGCATCCGATGCCGCCTGTTTGAAATGTAATGATTATGTTATACCGTTTTCACATGACGTCGTGCCTTGTGCGTTTTGGAAGTTGCCCATGGTGAGACTAGTGTTAGCAGGAATGAGCCCGCGCCATACACCTTCATGGATACCAGGGTGTGTTGGTTGGAAACCATTACTGTCTCTCTCTTTCTCCCCCCCCCCCCCCTTTCTCTTTCTCCCCATCTCTCTCTCTCTCTCTCTATGGTAATCGCTGTACTAGTTGGCTTATATTTCATAGGTCACGCGATGGTCAAACAAGGCTTCGTGCATGCACGTCACAGTTTATTAACCAACTACGTCCTTAGGAGGGTGCCATACAAACGATACTCAATACATCTTGTCAAGTCGTGTTAATGCAAGGGTATTGGCTGAAGGGAGTTCAGCCAGCCACCATGACGCTGCACTTGTAGGCAAGTGAAACCTCTGTGGCACAATCACTCAGACCTCTGCCTGGCCTGACAGTTTCTTTTCGCCGTATGTTTTCTGACCGCGTGCCTCCGTCTAGCCTGACAGCTTTTCACTGTTGTCGTACCACGTGCCTCAGCCTAGCCTGACAGCTTTTTTCCACTGTTTTCTGACCACGTGCCTACGCCTAGCCTGACAGTTTCTTTTCGCTGTATGTTTTCTGACCACGTGCCTCAGCCTAGCCTGACAGCTTTTGTTTCACTGTTTTCTGACAACGTGCCTACGCCTAGCCTGACAGTTTATTTTCGCTGTATGTTTTCTGACCACGTGCCTCCGCCTAGCCTGACAAGCTTCTATTCACTCTATGTTTTCTGACAACATGCCTCCGCCTAGCCTGACAGCTTCTTTTCACTCTGTTTTCTGACAACGTGCCTCCGCTTAGCCTGACAGTTTCTTTTCTCTGCATATTTTCTGACCACGTGCATCCGCCTAGCCTGACAGCTTGTTTTCACTCTGTTTTCTGACAACGTGCCGCCGCCTAGCCTGACATTTTCTTTTCGCTGTATGTTTTCTTACGACCCGCCTCCGCCTAGCCTGACAGCTTCTCCTGTCCGCCGATATCATTGGTTTCTTTGCCGTCGATGTGAGGATTTTTCCTACTTCCTTGGTCATTGTCTCGCACATGTCGTATTGATTTCTGTTTGTTTGTACAAGGCCATTATCTACCACTGCGTTTTGTGGAAACCATGGCACCTGTGCTGGATGGGCTGTAGCTGGGCGGTCACCCCTGGCCTCTATGGACGGAGTCACCACTGGTCTCTAATGGGCGGAGTCACCCCTGGTGTATATGGGCGGAGTCACCCCTGGCCTCTATGGACGGAGTCACCACTGGTCCCTAATGGGCGGAGTCACCGCTGGTGTCTATGGGCGGAGTCACCGCTGGTGTCTATGGGCGGAGTCACCCCTGGTGTCTATGGGCGGAGTCACCGCTGGTCTCTATGGGCGGAGTCACCCCTGGTCTCTATGGGCGGAGTCACCCCTGGTGTCTATGGGCGGAGTCACCGCTGGTCTCTATGGGCGGAGTCACCCCTGGTCTCTATGGGCGGAGTCACCCCTGGTGTCTATGGGCGGAGTCACCGCTGGTCTCTATGGGCGGAGTCACCGCTGGTCTCTATGGGCGGAGTCACCACTGGTTTCTAATGGGCGGAGTCACCCCTGGTGTCTATGGGCGGAGTCACCACTGGTCTCTATGGGCGGAGTCACCCCTGGTCTCTATGGGCGGAGTCACCCCTGGTGTCTATGGGCGGAGTCACCACTGGTCTCTATGGGCGGAGTCACCGCTGGTCTCTATGGGCGGAGTCACCGCTGGTCTCTATGGGCGGAGTCGCCGCTGGTCTCTATGGGCGGAGTCACCACTGGTCTCTAATGGGCGGAGTCACCCCTGGTGTCTATGGGCGGAGTCACCGCTGGTCTCTATGGGCGGAGTCACCGCTGGTGTCTATGGGCGGAGTCACCGCTGGTGTCTATGGGCGGAGTCACCCCTGGTCTCTATGGGCGGAGTCACCGCTGGTCTTAATGGGCGAATCTATCACTGACCGCGATGGGCGTCACTGGTTGAGATGATGCCAAACTATTCAAATACCGTTTGTTGAATGGGGGGGGGTGGGGTTGGGGGGATTTGTGTGGTATGTGCCTTTGCCTCCAAACCTCAAACAGCGACTGGGGTGTTTTACAACTTGTCGATGATCTGTCACCGATGTATGTCTGGGCCTCCCTGGTTTAGTGATTAACGGAACCCTCGGGGGTCACAGTGGTGGCCAGGTGTGAGACACGCACAGAGTTTACATCGTCCACTCACCTGTCTGTTTTGCTCTGAGTCGGCACGCCGGCCAGTGTGTCTGAGAGGCCCCCCCCCCTCCCGCACACACACACACACACACACCGTCCACTCCACGCGGTCGCCCTCACCCGCTGCTATGGCGTCCCGTAACGAGGGTCTATGACGTAGGCCGAGGCGGGGACGACGGAGTATCGGATGTGGTTCGGGTGTGGAGGGTATAGGGAGGGGTAAATAATGGGTGTGTGTGGCGGGAGTGGAGGGAACATGGGGGGGGGGGTGTCGGGAGTGGCGGGTACAGGGGGGAGGGATAAGGGAGGCGGTGTCGAGAGTGGAGGGTACAGGGAGAGGGGAAATAAGGGGGGGGGGGTGTCGAGAGTGGAGGGTACAGAGAGGGGGGAAATAAGGGGGGGCGGTGTCGAGAGTGGAGGGTACAGGGAGAGGGGAAATAAGGGGGGGGGGTGTCGAGAGTGGAGGGTACAGGGAGGAGGGAAAAAGGGGGTGGTAACGGGAGTGGAGGGTGCAGGGAGGAGGGAAATAATGGGGGGGGGGGTGTCGAGAGTGGAGGGTACAGGGAGGAGGGAAAAAGGGGGTGGTAACGGGAGTGGAGGGTGCAGGGAGGAGGGAAATAATGGGGGGGGGGGGGTGTCCTTTGCTAGAGGGGTTGGGCGCCTGTTACGATAGTGCCCCTGTTGTTACGATGGTGAGCCTGTTGTTACGATGACGTCAGCGTCTGAGATGGCTAGTCCTACCCCTCCCTCCTTCCATCCAGCCCGTCCTACCCCCCTTTGCTCCTCTTCCGGCCGCCCCCCCCCCCCTCCCTTTGTTTTCTCCCGCGACATTCCCGTGTCACCGTCACAGGGGTCCATCCACCTAGCCTGGGTGGCCGGCGTGGCGTCGACTCATGGTGTACCGCGGCATCGACCAATCTCGTCAGGCATCACGCGCCTAGCCTGTCACTCCACGTTAACCTTGGAAGAGTCATCTCGGCGGTGCAGCAGCTGGCCGCTGTAGCCCAGCGATCTGACTAGTCAGCTGATTCCCGGGAGGGCAAGGAAAGGAAAATACATGCCACCAGGTGGCTGACACTGTTCTATGACCTGGTTTGGGATTAACCTGTCAGTGGCTGCTCTCTGACCACGCAGGCCATACATCTGATTTGTGACAACTGATTGCTTCTTCTTGGCCTTGTAAAAGAAGAAATTGCCACCCCCCCCCCATCGATTGGCCGTGGGTGGGTAAGAGATGAAAATGGCCTATTATGAATCTGGCCACACTGTGTCGGCCACTCCATGTCGGCCACTCCATGTCGGCCACTCCATGTCGGCCACTCCATGTCGGCCACTCCGTGTCGGCCACACCATGTCGGCCACTCCGTGTCGGCCACTCCATGTCGGCCACTCCATGTCGGCCACTCCGTTCTCCACTGCAGACCACCAGGTTGTGTGTTCGAACGCCACCTGTGTCTATGGCCTTTTCACGCTTTCGTTGATTGTCCCACGGGCTCATTGGTCCAGTAGTTGTAAGCCAATAGTGAGGTATGTCCGCGGCGGGTGTTAGGGTTACACCGTGGTTTGATTGGCTCTCCGACCAGATTGTCTCTGGCGCGACACTTCCCCGCCTGCCATGACATTAACTTTGACAGCCCATCGCCACAATGTTAAGACGCCAGAGTGTTTTGACGCCCCAATGTTAAGATGCCACACTGTTCAGGCGCCACAGTGTTAAGATGCCACAGTGTTTAGACGCCACAATATGGAGACGCCACAGTATGGAGACGCCACAGTGTTAAGACGCCACAATGTTAAGACGCCACAATGTTAAGACACCACAATTTTAAGGCGCCACAGTTTTAAGATGACACAGTGTTAAGACGCCACAATGTTAGGACGCCACAATGTTAAGAAGACGCAATGTTAAGACGCCACAATGTTAAGACACCACAAATTTAAGGCGCCACAGTTTTAAGACGCCACAATGTTAAGACGCAATGTTAAGACGCCACACTCTCCTTTCGTACGTTCCTCCTCCCCTACCTTCGCCCCCCCCCCCCTCTTGATAATCGGTGCCGCACCATCTGTATAGGATGAACCGCCTCAGAACATTGAGGGCCTGTCGGTTGCGAACTTTCCAGGACACTCGTTGTCCTCATCTTCCAGCGTATACATGTACCGGAAGCCATTCCAATGCCTTCCGGTTTGGGAAGATATAACAAACGCTCCGGAAATTTGACAGCGTATATGACGTACAGAGGCGAGTAGATGAGTGAGTCTACGAGCCTTGTGTGCTGCTGGGCCTGGGTGGGTTCTGTGTCCCCTGGGTGATCACTCTGCTGCTGGGCCTGGGTGGGTTCTGTGTCCCCTGGGTGATCACTCTTCTGCTGGGCCTGGGTGGGTTCTGTGTCCCCTGGGTGATCACTCTGCTGCTGGGCCTGGGTGGGTTCTGTGTCGCCCTGGGTGATCACTCTGCTGCTGGGCCTGGGTGGGTTCTGTGTCCCCTGGGTGACCACTCTGCTGCTGGGTCTGGGTGGGTTCTGTGTCCCCTGGGTGATCACTCTGCTGCTGGGCCTGGGTGGGTTCTGTGTCCCCTGGGTGACCACTCTGCTGCTGGGTCTGGGTGGCTTCTGTGTCCCCTGGGTGACCACTCTGCTGCTGGGTCTGGGTGGGTTCTGTGTCCCCTGGGTGACCACTCTGCTGCTGGGTCTAGGTGGGTTCTGTGTCCCCTGGGTGACCACTATGCTGCTGGGTCTGGGTGGGTTCTGTGTCCCCTGGGTGACCACTCTGCTGCTGGGCCTGGGTGGGTTCTGTGTCCCCTAGGTGACCTCTCTGCTGCTGGATCTGGGTGGGTTCTGTGTCCCCTGGGTGACCACTCTGCTGCTGGGTTATTTGTCCACCGCGTACCATTCTGCTACTAGACCCAGGCCCACATAGCCGCCCCACCCGCATCTCGCCGCCGCGCCACGCCCCCACCTCGCCACTCCCCCCCCCCCCCACACACACCTCAACGCCGCGCCACGCCCCCACCTCTCCACCCCACCCCATCTCGCCGCCGCGCCACTCCCCCACCTCGCCACACACCCCTTCCTCCACCCCACCCCATCTCGCCGCTGCGCCACTCCCCCACCTCGCCACACCCCCCACCTCGCCGCCGCGCCACGCCTCCACCTAGCCGCCCCCCCCACCTCGCCGCCGCGCCACGCCCCGACCTCGCCACCCTAATAACTAACATAGTACTGGCGGCTTACCACGAAAAGGGAGTGGGCGGGGTAGGGGTGGTGGTGGTGGTAGGGAGGTAGGGAGGGATACAAACGTCATCCTAGTACCGACTGCGCCAACACCTCTCCTCCCCTGCCCCCGTCTTATCGTTGGCTCACCGTTCCCTGAGGTAGCCAGACAGATACCCACACCGGACGCTGCCGCCCCCCGCCCCCCCCCCCCCCCCCTGTGCTGTATCCGCTCTGCCATTTCCTACCCCCTCACCTTCAATAATGGATTGCTCTTGTCAGTACGGGGGAGGGGGGTGTGGGGGGGCGAGGTATCATGGGAGTTGTAAATGATGAACGGGGAGGGGAGAGGTTGGGTTCGTGCAGACGACGGTGGGGGGGGGGCGGCCTGTCGGTGGGTTGTCGTAATCAGTTGGCACCTTTTGGAAGTAGACAAACACAATGCTCATGAGTACCACATTAGTATGAATATGATCTATTAGATTGTCCTGAGCAGACAGAGGGTCATGCATTGTGTGGCGTACCGGGCAATGGGCGACCCCGGGGACGCGGTGGGTGGCGGCCGCGACTCGTTTGGGGACACACCGCCACAGACAATAGGCCATCCGCTCAGTTTTGTCACATGACGCTGCTCGTTGCCCGTTGCCCACGCTGTTGCCGTTATTTCCCATCTATATCATGACATTCAAGGGAAATTTTGTGTGGATTTAATGATACATCGACTGAATTTTTGTGTGTAAACTCTGCAAAGATGAATGTTGTGTCATATCGATATAAGTTTGTCCCAATAGCGATGACCTAGTATGCAAAAAAGTCACAGTTTCTCCATATAAAGGCCCAGTCAGGGGGAAAAGGTGTCTTTCGGATCATGTCATTTTATTGATGGCTCGTGTATTTGTAGTAATAATACCGACCTTATGGCATCAGCTTCAGGGGTCACCCCCATTGCCTGGTAGGTAGCGGCTCCAGGGGTCACCCCCATTGCCTGGTAGGTAGCGGCTCCAGGGGTCACCCCCATTGCCTGGTAGGTAGCGGCTCCAGGGGTCACCCCCATTGCCTGGTAGGTAGCGGCTCTAGGGGTCACCCCCATTGCCTGGTAGGTAGCGGCTCTAGGGGTCACCCCCATTGCCTGGTAGGTAGCGGCTCTAGGGGTCACCCCCATTGCCTGGTAGGTAGCGGCTCTAGGGGTCACCCCCATTGCCTGGTAGGTAGCGGCTCTAGGGGTCACCCCCATTGCCTGGTAGGTAGCGGCTCTAGGGGTCACCCCCATTGCCTGGTAGGTAGCGGCTTTAGGGGTCACCCCCATTGCCTGGTAGGTAGCGGCTCCAGGGGTCACCCCCATTGCCTGGTAGGTAGCGGCTCCAGGGGTCACCCCATTGCCTGGTAGGTAGCGGCTCCAGGGGTCAGCCCCCATTGCCTGGTAGTTAGCGGCTCCAGGGGTCACCCCCATTGCCTGGTAGGTAGCGGCTCTAGGGGTCACCCCCATTGCCTGGTAGGTAGCGGCTCTAGGGGTCACCCCCATTGCCTGGTAGGTAGCGGCTCTAGGGGTCACCCCCATTGCCTGGTAGGTAGCGGCTTTAGGGGTCACCCCCATTGCCTGGTAGGTAGCGGCTCCAGGGGTCAGCCCCATTGCCTGGTAGGTAGCGGCTCCAGGGGTCACCCCCATTGCCTGGTAGGTAGCGGCCCCAGGGGTCACCCCCATTGCCTGGTAGTTAGCGGCTCCAGGGGTCACCCCCATTGCCTGGTAGGTAGCGGCTCTAGGGGTCACCCCCATTGCCTGGTAGGTAGCGGCTCTAGGGGTCACCCCCATTGCCTGGTAGGTAGCGGCTCCAGGGGTCACCCCCATTGCCTGGTAGGTAGCGGCTCCAGGGGTCACCCCCATTGCCTGGTAGGTAGCGGCTCCAGGGGTCACCCCCATTGCCTGGTAGGTAGCGGCTCCAGGGGTCACCCCCATTGCCTGGTAGGTAGCGGCTCCAGGGGTCACCCCCATTGCCTGGTAGGTAGCGGCTCCAGGGGTCACCCCCATTGCCTGGTAGGTAGGGGCTCTAGGGGTCACCCCCATTGCCTGGTAGGTAGCGGCTCCAGGGGTCACCCCCATTGCCTGGTAGGTAGCGGCTCCAGGGGTCACCCCCATTGCCTGGTAGGTAGCGGCCCCAGGGGTCACCCCCATTGCCTGGTAGGTAGGGGCTCTAGGGGTCACCCCCATTGCCTGGTAGGTAGCGGCTCCAGGGGTCACCCCCATTGCCGGGTAGGTAGCGGCTCCAGAGGTCACCCCCATTGCCTGGTAGGTAGCAGCTCCAGGGGTCACCCCCATTGCCTGGTAGGTAGCGGCTCTAGGGGTCACCCCCATTGCCTGGTAGGTAGCGGCTCCAGGGGTCACCCCCATTGCCTGGTAGGTAGCGGCTCCAGGGGTCACCCCCATTGCTTTTTAGGTAGCGGCCTGTTCTGCAATTGCCGAGTGTTCTCTGCGAGGCCAGCCCAAGCGGCCTGTGCCTGATACAAGCCCAGCCTGTGCAGTTTGTGCAGGATACAGATCCCATGCTTTTCTTCGCAGAGTGCAGGGTTTACTCCCCGACACATGGCTCCTCTCTAGCTTGAACCTTCTCATGGTCGCGCTATGACCTACAGAGGTTTAAGCGTCCTTCACAAACACCCATCATTTCATTGTGACAACGTGTGGCCTCCTCCGGGTGCAGCATTGCTGTATTGGTAGCTTTGAGACTGAGACGATGCGAGGCGGCAGGTTTAACCAACTGTCGCTTTTGGCTTCCTGTACTGTGTTATATAATCCTCGCGTTGTATGAGTGTGATTCGAGGCGGGTACATACTGCCGCTTGTCCAGGATCTGTTCTGGATCCCGGACCCAATACCGGGATGGGTGTGATCCTCATACATGGCTTGCGGTACTTCACACAGAGGCTACGACACACTTGTATGTAGGCTCTCTGTGAAGGCCCTGTCCTGTTAATGCTATGCTTTGACCAGCCTTTAGTAGTGATTTATCTCCTATTCGGCGATTGATGGACTCCCGATGTTGATGAAATGGGCTGATCCTCTTGTCGTGCGTGCGTGTCTATTTCATTTACAGTCTACACTTGTATGCTAACTTTCGTTTGATGCCACTCACAACAGTTAATTTTTCACCTGTTTGAGACCATAATTTGATCGTCGAATTTGTTCACTTGTCGATGCTTCCATTCTGTCCGACTGCTTCTTGACCTTTGGCCTGACCTGTTTTCAGGACGACGCGCGGCAGCTGTTCGCCCTGGCCGGCAATGCCGAGGACGGCGACCTGACGTCAGAGATCGCGGCCATCATGAAGCGACTGTGGAAGGACTCCGGCGTCCAGGAGTGCTTCAGTCGCTCACGGGAGTACCAGCTCAACGACTCGGCCGAATAGTGAGTCCAGTTCAGTGCCGCTCAGTCCCTCTCAATGCCGCTTAGTGCCGCCCAGTCCCTCTCAGTGCCGCTCAGTGCCGCTCAGTCCCTCTCAGTGCCGCTCAGTGCCGCCCAGTCCCTCTCAGTGCCGCCCAGTCCCGCTCTGTGCAGCCCGGTCCCGCTCAGTGCCACCCAGTCCCGCTCAGTGCCGCCCAGTCCCGCTCAGTGCCACCCAGTCCCTCTCAGTGCCGCTCAGTGCCGCTCAGTCCCTCTCAGTGCCGCCCAGTCCCTCTCAGTGCCGCCCAGTCCCGCTCTGTGCAGCCCGGTCCCGCTTAGTGCCGCTCAGTGCCGCCCAGTCCCTCTCAGTGCCGCTCAGTGCCGCTCAGAGCAGCTCAGTGCCGCTCAGTGCCACCCAGTCCCGCTCGGTGCCGCTCAGTGCCGCCCAGTCCCTCTCAGTCCCGCTCAGTGCCGCTTAGTCCCGCCCACTGCCGCCCAGTCCCGCTCTGTGCAGCCCGGTCCCACTCAGTGCCGTTCAGTCCCTCTCAGTGCCGCCCAGTCCCGCTCAGTGCCGCCCAGTCCCGCCCAGTGCCGCCCAGTGCCTCTCAGTCCCGCCCAGTCCCGCCCAGTCCCGCTCTGTGCAGCCCAGTCCCGCCCAGTGCCGCCCAGTCCCGCCCAGTGCAGCTCAGTGCAGCTCTGTGCAGCCCAGTCCTGCTCAGTGCCGCCCAGTCTTTCTCAGTGCCGCTCAGTGCCGCCCAGTCCTGCTCAGTGCCGCCCACCGCCGCCCAGTCCCACCCAGTGCCGCTCAGTGCCGCCCAGTCCCGCTCAGTGCCTCCCAGTGCCGCTCAGTCCCGCTCAGTGCCGCCCAGTCCCTCTCAGTCCCGCTCAGTGCCGCCCGGTCCCTCTCAGTCCCGCCCAGTCCCGCCCAGTCCCTCTCAGTCCCGCTCAGTCCCGCTCAGTGCCGCCCAGTCCCGCCCAGTGCCTCTCAGTCCCTCTCAGTCCCGCCCACTGCCGCCCAGTCCCGCTCAGTCCCGCTCAGTCCCGCCCAGTCCCGCTCAGTGCCTCTCAGTCCCTCTCAGTGCCGCCCAGTCCCTCTCAGTGCCGCCCAGTGCCGCCCAGTCCCTCTCAGTGCCGCCCAGTCCCGCTCAGTGCCGCCCACTGCCGCCCAGTCTCGTTCAGTGCCGCCCAGTGCCGCTCAGTGCCGCCCGCTGCCGCCCAGTCTCGTTCAGTGCCGCCCAGTGCCGCTCAGTCCCGCCCACTGCCGCCCAGTCCCTCTCAGTCCCGCTCTGTGCCGCCCAGTCCCTCCCAGTCCCGCTCTGTGCCGCACAGTCCCGCCCAGTCCCGCTCAGTGCCTGCTGTACATATGCCGAACAAACCGTGTGTTAATTATGAATAATTGTGAATAAGTGCCGCAGTTTTCCACATGCCATGCGTGGCCTGTACACAACAGTACACAACTGTACACAACAGTACACAACTGTACACAACAGCCCAGTCCCGCTCAGTGCCGCTCAGTCCCATTCAGTCCCGCCCAGTCCCGCTCAGTGCCTCTCAGTCCCGCCCAGTCCCGCCCAGTCCCGCCCAGTCCCTCTCAGTGCCGCCCAGTCCCGCTCAGTGCCGCCCAGTCCCTCTCAGTGCCGCCCAGTCCCGCTCAGTGCCGCCCACTGCCGCCCAGTCTCGTTCAGTGCCGCCCAGTGCCGCTCAGTGCCGCCCGCTGCCGCCCAGTCTCGTTCAGTGCCGCCCAGTGCCGCTCAGTCCCGCCCACTGCCGCCCAGTCCCTCTCAGTCCCGCTCTGTGCCGCCCAGTCCCTCCCAGTCCCGCTCTGTGCCGCCCAGTCCCGCCCAGTCCCGCCCAGTCCCTCTCAGTGCCGCCCAGTCCCGCCCAGTCCCGCTCAGTGCCTGCTGTACATATGCCGAACAAACCGTGTGTTAATTATGAATAATTGTGAATAAGTGCCGCAGTTTTCCACATGCCATGCGTGGCCTGTACACAACAGTACACAACTGTACACAACAGTACACAACTGTACACAACAGTGGCCGGGTGGAGCAAGTGGAGACCTTCAGTTTGTATATATAATTGAGATTCCTTCGAAATCGATAAGGTTAGATTCCATAAAGACCGAAACAAACTAGTGCATAGTTACAGCGGTAATATATTACTGTGACGTCATCATTCTGAGATATAGACATACTAGTGGTAATAGATTACTGTGATGTTATCATTGTAACAAGGCGTTAAATGGTGAAGTGACGTCACGCTTTCTGTCCCCCCTGCCGTTGCCTAGTTACCTGAGCGCGCTGGACCGGATCTCCCAATCCGGATACGTCCCGACGGAACAGGACGTGCTCCGGACGCGTGTGAAGACCACTGGCATCGTGGAGACTCACTTCACCTTCAAGGACCTCCACTTCAAGTGGGTATGGGGGAGTGTCCGTGTGGATGGGGCAGTGGGGGGGGGGTGCATTGGGGCCTTACGAGGAGGTTGGAATAGGGTAGACGGACCAGTCTGAGGTTGTGTGGAGATGGGGGTGGAGCACATCCTCGTAACGTCTGTGTGCAAATAGCACAGCAATCCATCATGTATTGAGGGCATGGAGTCTCGGTCGGGGAACAGCCCTTGTAATTGTGTGACTTGGAATTACGTGTCAAACACTGCAAGTAAATGAAAGAAAACTGTTTGCTATGGAAAGAGTTGCTCTTTAAACAGAAAGTTAGTTTAAGTATGTAAGCTTAATAGTAGTACCAAAACATTTTCTTATATAATTTAGATGCCTTTGAATGAATTTCCAGTGGTAAGTTTATTATTTTGAGTTTCGTCCATCGACCACATTGTGATACCCGTATGTCGCTGATAACACGTGGTCACGTGGTGCTTTTCGCAGGATGTTCGACGTCGGAGGTCAGAGGTCAGAGCGCAAGAAGTGGATCCACTGTTTCGAGGGCGTCACGGCCATCATCTTCATCGTGGCGATGAGCGAGTACGACTTGACACTGGCTGAGGACCAGGAGATGGTGTGTGGGGTGTCCGTGTGGGTGTGGAGGGGGGAGGTTATAGGACGGTCTTTATAGGACTGTGTCATCTTTATCGCGGCGATGAGCGAGTACGACTTGACACTGGCTGAGGACCAGGAGATGGTGTGTGGGGTGTCCGTGTGGGTGTGGAGGGGGGAGGTTATAGGACGGTCTTTATAGGACTGTGTCATCTTTATCGCGGCGATGTGCGAGTACGACTTGACACTGGCTGAGGACCAGGAGATGGTGGGTGGGGTGTCCGTGTGGGTGTGGAGGGGGCAGGTTATAGGACGGTCTTTATAGGACTGTGTCATCTTTATCGCGGCGATGAGCGAGTACGACTTGACACTGGCTGAGGACCAGGAGATGGTGGGTGGGGTGTCCGTGTGGGTGTGGAGGGGGCAGGTTATAGGACGGTCTTTATAGGACTGTGTCATCTTTATCGTGGCGATGAGCGAGTACGACTTGACACTGGCTGAGGACCAGGAGATGGTGGGTGGGGTGTCCGTGTGGGTGTGGAGGGGGCAGGTTATAGGACTGTGTCATCTTTATCGTGGCGATGAGCGAGTACGACTTGACACTGGCTGAGGACCAGGAGATGGTGTGTGGGGTGTCCGTGTGGGTGTGGAGGGGGCAGGTTATAGGACGGTCTTTATAGGACTGTGTCATCTTTATCGTGGCGATGAGCGAGTACGACTTCGACACTGGCTGAGGACCAGGAGATGGTGTGTGGGGTGTCCGTGTGGGTGTGGAGGGGGGCGGTTATAGGACGGTCTTTATAGGACTGTGTCATCTTTATCGTGGCGATGAGCGAGTACGACTTAACACTGGCTGAGGACCAGGATATGGTGGGTGGGGTGTCCGTGTGGGTGTGGAGGGGGCAGGTTATAGGACGGTCTTTATAGGACTGTGGCATCTTTATCGTGGCGATGAGCGAGTACGACTTGACACTGGCTGAGGACCAGGAGATGGTGGGTGGGGTGTCCGTGTGGGTGTGGAGGGGGCAGGTTATAGGACGGTCTTTATAGGACTGCATCGTCCGTGGTGATAGTTAGACGACCCCTTGTCATGTTATCCCCCCGCCCCTCACGGGGGGAGGGTGGGGGGCGACTCTGCCCCTCGTGGGATGTCACTAATGACCATAGGAATAACGTGTGGCTTACCTTGCATTACATCACACGTGGAAAACCGGTGCGCACTGCCAGAATGTAAACATGTTTTCCACTGACCCCCCCCCCCCCCTCCTCCAGCCCCTCCTAGTAGAACCTCCACGCCTTGTAAAACCTCTATTCACACTTTATAGAACCCGCCTCCTGTGACAACTGTTTGTCTGCCCCCCCCCCCCCCCGCCCCGCCCCCCCCCCCCTCACCGTTGTAAACCTGTATTCACACCTGAAAGAACCCGCCTCCACCGACCACTGTTTGTCTGCTCCCCCCCCGCGTCACCGTTGTAAAACCTGTATTCACACCTTTTAAAGCCCGCCTCCCTTGACCACTGTTGCCTCTCGCCTCGTCTTGTAGAACCGGATGATGGAGAGCATGAAGCTGTTCGACTCGATCTGTAACAACAAGTGGTTCTCGGACACCTCCATCATTCTCTTCCTCAACAAGAAGGATCTGTTCGAGGAGAAGATCAAGAAGTCTCCGCTCACCATCTGCTTCCCGGAGTTCACCGGTCAGTCTCCGCCTGTTATACTGTAATATACATAGATATATTACAGTATTAGATACCCTATATATTACAGTATTAAATACTCTATATATTAGGTATTAGATTCCCTATATATTAGGGTATTGGATTCCCTATATTCTATAGTATTAGATACCCTGTATATTATAATATTAGAATCACTATATATTATAGTATTGCATTCCCTATATATTATATAGGCGAGGTATGAAGGTTCTGCTAAAGCTGCACAAATAGTCCGAAGTCTCGAAGCCATTCCATGCAATAATAATAATTTTAATATAATGTAACTAAGAGAAAGTCGGTAGTTTGTATGACACTTTCCCGGGTCGATTGGCTCAACCTGGACTCTTGTGTGCATTTCATCATTAATTTTGTTATACTCTCGTGTGTACGCGGAGATTGCCTAAAAGACGCAATGCTAGAAGATAGATAGTAAATACTGTCGCTGTCTGCCGCGCCGCACTCCATGTGGGTCCTCCCCGGACCCATGTGTTTCCTCCCCGGACCCATGTGTTTCCTCCCCGGACCCATGTGTTTCCTCCCCTGACCCATGTGTTTCCTCCCCGCACTCATGTGTTTCCTCCCCTGACCCATGTGTTTGCTCTCCTGACCCATGTGTTTCCTCCCCTGACCCCCCACAGGAGCCAACACTTTCGAGGAGGCGGCCGCCTACATTCAGATGCAGTTCGAGAACTTGAACAAGCGTAAGGACACGAAGGAAATCTACACCCACTTCACCTGCGCTACGGACACTAACAACGTGCAATTTGTATTCGACGCCGTCACGGACGTCATCATCAAGAACAACCTCAAAGATTGCGGCCTCTTTTAGAAGGTGGGTGGTTCACCAGACCCTCCCCCCTCCCCGCCACACTGATCCCCGACGACTCACCTCTAACCCCCAACAGAGGTGCGAATCCTATATATGTAAACATGTACGTCGGCCCACTTACCGTACGTTAGGTTTCCTAATCAGACGAATGAAGCTCATACAGACTTTGTAATAAAGGCTTAGCATTCTCTCGAGCGGGAACTGTATTGCTAAAAAATACCCTTTATTGCCCAAACAGTCGTGATTTTGCTTTTAACAATTAATATAAGTGATTTTGTTTTTTCGACAAGTCCGTGTTTGAGTTAGGTGACGTTTTTATAGTTTTACCCTTTTTTAGGGAATTCCTTGGAATAAATTGTTTTGTTTTTAACGTGTTTTATTTGTCTCCTCAATAGATGGCGCTACCGCTTGCTGAGAATCGAGTCATATGGATCCCTGTCACGTGGTCTTAAGGACATGCCGCCCGCGGCCAGCGGGGCGACACCTGGCGACGGTTGAAGAAGTTCCTGCAGTAAAATAGACGTTGGGGGGCGCCACTGTCTTCGGGAAAAGACTGGTGTTTGTTTTTACTGCAAATATCATATCCGCGTCTGCTTTGTTTGTTTATTTATTGGAAGAGCTCTATTGGTAGGACCGGGGTCCACAGTGGGTTGCGGCCTCCCTGAACTCCGTCGTCGCTACCGGAAGTCACCCTGGTAACGGCATGTGGGGGTAGAGGGGGGAGGGGCTCACCACCCTGCCTTGGGGGTGTCCACTACTCACATCCGCCGGCACGCGTTGAGACTGCAACAAGTGCCCACACCCTTAGCGGGAACAGAGAGAACAAAACATACATATGTCGATAGGCGCACATTCCTGCTACACGTGACCACGTTTGCACGCGTCGCTGATTGGTTGGGTTTGAACTGAAGTGTCTTGGTGTCCTGACATTTTGTCCAGTGACGTTGGTGTCGTCTGCTGAGTGCCAAACTACTCCTGTCATATACCAGTGTATGTCTCACCTACTGCTTGTATCCACTGAGGCTTTCTCTACTGTGAAACGCCGCCGACCTTTCTTTCCACAAGGCGTGTACAACTATATTTTTATGAGACTAGATGGGGTGGTTGTCTTTCTAGATTTGACCTTGACAGTGACCGTGTTGCCTGGGTATAGATGAAGAATTGACGTAATGACCTGATGAACTATTTTATTACAGACAAATGGAGACCGTTCAAGTTTGGCAGTGTCTTTGTAAACCGCCGCCGGTAAGAGGGTAGGTCGAGAGTTACCGTATACATACTGTTGAACGACTGGCACGTATTATCGAGATGCAATTGGCGTTTATTTTCTTTGGGCTGTGTCATCGGGCACTTTGCAACTGATAAATTTGCCCGCGTAAACTGTGGCTATACATGTGCATGGGTAGCCGGCATGCCGCCGCGTGGGCCCAGGCTTCACTTCACAACGCCTTCTGTGTTTTATCATTGTCCATATATTAATGAAGGTTGTAAATAACGATGGAACGAACGTGTTGAGCCGCCGCCGCCGCCGCCTTGTTCATCGCCCAGTTTGGGCCACGTCTCGACCACTGGGGTCGGCGACATGGTGTCCTGTATCTATAGCTGTATATACTCCATGTGAGGGGTTTTAATCCCCCAGACCGCACGCCGCCTGTCTCCCTCTGTTTCCTTAACTTCACATTGTCCCAGCCATCACGTGACGAAGTATGACGTCACAAGCTCTGCTGCTGCTGAAAGTCCTTTTGATGTCTTATACCCACTCCTACCCCCACCCCTGCCCACTGTTTGGTTTTGGACTGCAGGCAAGGCGAGTTCCGTATTGTCCATGCATAAACTCATTCTATGTGAGTGTCTCTGCTCTGTGCGAAGTAATCTGGGTGTCGCTGCCACATCTGGGTGACTGCTGCCTGCGCCATCCTTATTCTGGTCTCAGTCCTTAACCTAGGAGTATGGCTCACTGGGTCACCTCTTGGTCTGTAACCTAGAAGTATGGCTCACTGGGTCACCTTGGTCTGTAACCTAGGAGTATGGCTCACTGGGTCACCTCTTGGTCTGTAACCTAGGAGTATGGCTTACTGGGTCACCTTGGTCTGTAACCTAGAAGTATGGCTCACTGGGTCACCTCTTGGTCTGTAACCTAGGAGTATGGCTCACTGGGTCACCTCTTAGTCTGTAACCTAGGAGTATGGCTCACTGGGTCACCTCTTGGTCTGTAACCTAGGAGTATGGCTCACTGGGTCACCTCTTGGTCTGTAACCTAGGAGTATGGCTCACTGGGTCACCTCTTGGTCTGTAACCTAGGAGTATGGCTCACTGGGTCACCTTGGTCTGTAACCTAGAAGTATGGCTCACTGGGTCACCTCTTGGTCTGTAACCTAGGAGTATGGCTCACTGGGTCACCTCTTGGTCTGTAACCTAGGAGTATGGCTCACTGGGTCACCTCTTGGTCTGTAACCTAGGAGTATGGCTCACTGGGTCACCTCTTGGTCTGTAACCTAGGAGTATGGCTCACTGGGTCACCTCTTGGTCTGTAACCTAGGAGTATGGCTCACTGGGTCACCTCTTGGTCTGTAACCTAGGAGTATGGCTCACTGGGTCACCCCTTGGTCTTTACCCTAGGGGTATGGGTCACCTCTTGGTCTGTAACCTAGGAGTATGGCTCACTGGGTCACCTCTTGGTCTGTAACCTAGGAGTATGGCTCACTGGGTCACCTCTTGGTCTGTAACCTAGGAGTATGGCTCACTGGGTCACCTCTTGGTCTGTAACCTAGGAGTATGGCTCACTGAGTCACCTCTTAGTCTGTAACCTAGGAGTATGGCTCACTGGGTCACCTCTTGGTCTGTAACCTAGGAGTATGGCTCACTGGGTCACCTCTTGGTCTGTAACATAGGAGTTTGGCTCACTGGGTCACCTCTTGGTCTGTAACCTAGGAGTATGGCTCACTGGGTCACCTCTTGGTCTGTAACCTAGGAGTATGGCTCACTGGGTCACCTCTTGGTCTGTAACATAGGAGTTTGGCTCACTGGGTCACCTCTTGGTCTGTAACCTAGGAGTATGGCTCACTGGGTCACCTCTTGGTCTGTAACCTAGAAGTATGGCTCACTGGGTCACCTCTTGGTCTGTAACCTAGGAGTATGGCTCACTGGGTCACCTCTTGGTCTGTAACCTAGGAGTATGGCTCACTGGGTCACCTCTTGGTCTGTAACCTAGGAGTATGACTCACTGGGTCACCTTGGTCTGTAACCTAGGAGTATGGCTCACTGGGTCACCTTGGTCTGTAACCTAGAAGTATGGCTCACTGGGTCACCTCTTGGTCTGTAACCTAGGAGTATGGCTCACTGGGTCACCTCTTGGTCTGTAACCTAGGAGTATGGCTCACTGGGTCACCTCTTAGTCTGTAACCTAGGAGTATGGCTCACTGGGTCACCTCTTGGTCTGTAACCTAGGAGTATGACTCACTGGGTCACTTCTTGGTCTGTAACATAGGAGTATGGCTCACTGGGTCACCTCTTAGTCTGTAACCTAGGAGTATGGCTCACTGGGTCACCTCTTGGTCTGTAACCAAGGAGTATGGCTCACTGGGTCACCTCTTGGTCTATAACCTAGGAGTATGGCTCACTGGGTCACCTCTTGGTCTGTAACCTAGGAGTATGGCTCACTGGGTCACCCCTTGGTCTTTACCCTAGGGGTATGGCTCACTGGGTCACCTCTTGGTCTGTAACCTAGGAGTATGGCTCACTGGGTCACCTCTTAGTCTGTAACCTAGGAGTATGGCTCACTTGGTCACCTCTTGGTCTGTAACCTAGGAGTATGGCTCACTTGGTCACCTCTTGGTCTGTAACCTAGGAGTATGGCTCACTTGGTCACCTCTTGGTCTGTAACCTTGGAGTATGGCTCACTGGGTCACCTTGGTCTGTAACCTAGGAGTATGGCCCACTTGGTCACCTTGGTCTGTAACCTAGGAGTATGGCTCACTGGGTCACCCCTTGGTCTGTAACCTAGGAGTATGGCTCACTGGGTCACCTCTTGGTCTGTAACATAGGAGTATGGCTCACTGGGTCACCTCTTGGTCTGTAACCTAGGAGTATGGCTCACTGGGTCACCTCTTGGTCTGTAACCTAGAAGTATGGCTCACTGGGTCACCTCTTGGTCTGTAACATAGGAGTATGGCTCACTGGGTCACCTCTTGGTCTGTAACCTAGGAGTATGGCTCACTGGGTCACCTTGGTCTGTAACCTAGGAGTATGGCTCACTGGGTCACCTCTTGGTCTGTAACCTAGGAGTATGGCTCACTGGGTCACCTCTTGGTCTGTAACCTAGGAGTATGGCTCACTGGGTCACCTCTTGGTCTGTAATCTAGGAGTATGGCTCACTGGGTCACCTCTTGGTCTTTACCCTAGGGGTATGGGTCACCTCTTGTTCTGTAACCTAACTGTATGGCTCTCGAGGGGATGCCTCCCTACTTAACGTCGTCTCCTCTCGGTCTTTCGCTGATGCACACCTACTTACATCTTCTCCACAAACTGTCCTCAACTCAATCCTGACAAGTTAGACCGTGCTTTCGACTAATCTACATATGTATTCTCGTATATCATTATATTCTGTGTATGTGTTCATGTTGCATCCAACACCTGGCATTGTTTAGTTCTATATTATTATTTTACCTATTCGGGTCTGTTCTGATCTATTAGAGGAGGCTTCGTACCCCCTGGAATACTTCCACATGGCCTTGTACTACTCCACTACCCCACTCTCCAGTCTCCTCAAGCAGGATAATAACGCTTGTTTATCAATGCTTTCCGTCCGTAACTACCACAGAATGTTTTCAAAAGCCTGCTCGGTTGTCCGTTGGGTCGAGATCTTGCACGTTAGCGTTATGACTCCGGGCGGATTGCTTTCCCCTCGTTCAGCCCATTGAGGGAAGTATTGGCGTGTAACAGTTTTTTGTTCTGTATGTTTCAACCGCGTGTGGTTTTAGCTAAGTTATAGTTTAATGCTATTCATCGCTAAATATATATATATATACTCCACACATTATTATCGTTAATTTGTGGTGACCAGTCGCCTGGGATGTGAGAAGGTTATTTGCACGCAACAAATTCTGTATGAGGACACTCCTATTGGCGCGATGGAGGAACATGACGGCCGAACTGCGGAGGCTTTTGGTCATTCCTGACATCCATTGTTCAGCAACTAGTCAATCATTCGTCCTTGGCCGTGCATGTATAAACAGCGTCTGCTCTTGTGTGGGACTTAACCGCCCGGCGTCAACCCGAGGCAGGCTAATTAATCGGTCCACTGGAGCATCTGGTACTCTTATTCATCATGTAGGGTGTTGTCGTTTTTTGAGTCACCACGGCACGAGCTACACTTGGATCGCAGTCTTTGATGATCCTGTATGTAGAGCAAGCACTTATTGTTATAGGTGTTTTGTATCAAACGTACGTATGGAAAGTGCGCATTCGGTATAAACGAGATGGTTGATATTTGTACGTTACCACCTTTCAGTGACATTTTTACAGAGGAAACTTTTTTACAGGAACAGAACAAATGTGTCACTCAAGCTGAATTTTCTCGTGGCAACTATGTTAAAATGCAATGTAAAAGTTAACAAAATTAATGATTAATGACACATCAATATACTAAGAGGAGATAATAAACGGATTCTATCGTATGATTCATATATCACGGTGTTGGATATTACAGTATCAATATATGGTTTTATACTAACGGACCTTTAACGAAGAACAACCCCACTTCTGAAAGGCGAGATCATCGCTAATGAATTAATTAATTAGATAAGAATTTGCTACGTTTGTTAATAGTGGTAAACTCCTGACCTCTGTTGAGTATCCACTGATTTGCGCGAGAAGGAACAGGAATGTTCTAAAGCGTGAAGGTTGTACTACGCGAAAAAATAGAGAGCGATATGTTCAGTTTTGATCAGCTGGCCGGACTGTATCTACTGTCTGGATAAGGTGGCAAGACTGTATCTGCTGTCTGAACAGTGTTACGTCTGGATCAGCTGGCTGGACTATCTGGTCAGTATTATGTCTGGATCAGCTGGCAGGAGTGTATCTACTGTCTGAACAGTATCACGTATGGATCAGCTAGATCAGGGTCGTCTGGCTGGACAGTGACGTCGCTTTTCCCGGGGTTAGCTGGCTAGGAGGGGTCGATGTGGTTTGTATACTTGTGATATTTTGCTTGTGATGAGGAATTTGGTGGAAGTTGTGACCGCGTGGCCACCTACTAGCCTGTACTCGACATAATACTGTTTCTTTATGTATACAACTCCTATTGTAGACACATTTTTAAATGTAGTATAATAAATTAATATGTGAAGTGACTCTTGCTGTGTCTTTTTTTTTTCGTAAGCCCAACACGTGTCTTGCTCATGTGCCGCCTGCACCAATGTGTTTGGTGCAGGTTTACGTGATGCGAATGCTACTTGCACGAGTGTATTTACCGTCGAATTTTGTACATCGGAACATCAGCAAATATGACTCAACCCAAACACCCAACCGTTGAGAAGACGAGAGCTCGGGACATGTGCGGCTTTGCGCGTTTTATCGAGAAACAGAACTGCGGCCGTTCCAAAATACCCCCTCCGAGACTCCTCACGATCTAACTTCCCCCGAACTGCGGCCGTTCCAAAATACTCCCTCCGAGACTCCTCACGATCTAACTTCTCCCTAGCTGCGGCCGCTCTAAGATAATCCCTCTGAGACTTCGTAATCTATCTTAGCCCTATCTGTCAGTTAGATATGAACTCGTAACCGTTACAGCCTGATGCCAAAAACAAATCAATCACTTAACCAATTAATCTGCGTTCGAGTTGATATTATTTCGTGGCGGCTCCCTTAACATGACTTGGCAATGGGTTGGCTGATTTTTAAGTAAGACGCTTAAAGCACTCTAGGCGACAGTAGGAAAGCTCAAGGTAGACAAGAGCCGCGTTTCCGGGAATAATTCTTTGCGAGAGTCACATGGGATCTTTATCCTGTTGCACACATTGTTAACAGACCCTGGACAATAGCCAAACGCCATCGACAAACTATACATATGAGCCCAGGGGTTATATAAACGACAATGTTTCTGAACAAGAAGACAGGCAGAATACATGCTTCGGTTGCCTGGATTCCTCTACTTCTTCTTTCTCACCCTCACTATCATTAATTCCAAATAATCGTGCTCGTATCGCTGCATCTCGATCGATGCGGAAGGACGCTGACCATCCTATAGACGCCATGCTCAAAAGACGCGTTTACCATATTGCGCAACAAAACCGGTTCATCTTGTGACGTCACGAATCAATGAAAAATTGCCCTTGTCTATCTTCTACTTTTTTGGGTAGGTATGTGATAAAATGGCTAATATTGTTAATATTCATGACTGTCGAATAAATTCAGTGCGTATGGAATTTCGTTAATATAGTGCAAATGGATCAAATATATGCAAAGTAACATAGGACATAAGAGATGAACAACGGGGACCCCATTTCCCCTAACACCCAACCCCAGGCACAAAATCCCCCTCCCCCCCCCCCCCCCTGTGCGGGCGGTAGTTGGCAGGTGTGTGTGGGGGGGGGGGTCGCGCACGTGACAACCGCCTCTCTGCCTTTACCGTGTACCCCATACCGACTGTAACTCTAATTAGGACACTGTCGCCATGGTTACCATCCACGTGATGCTAGCTGTAGTGAGCACCTGGCTGAGTAGCCTACCTGATTGGATATCTCACTCAACCGGAAAGGATCCAAGTTATACGGTTAATGTGTAATTCTCAGAACCACATCACACAAATTGTCACCATTAGCAAGGATTTTATATATACGGCAGCCTTGTTATTAGGGATCTGGTTTATCAAACCGACGTTGAAAGCTGACCTGAAAGCTATGACATGTTATTCACACGTGTCTCGAATGAGCCAATCAGCTGTGGCCGTGTAGCTGGAGATGAAAATGCGTTATTAATTGCGAATGTCATCACAAACAAAGAACCGGCTACTCGCTAATCGACGCCACTTGCTAAACGTTCGCACAAGTCTGTTGTATGTACACGTCTCAGTCTGTACATTGCGAATTAACGGAATTAACAGCCGAATTAGCATCCGACATGTCTCTAACCGTCGTGATACCATTGCTCATTAGCATCCTGGTTGCCACTGGTAACGGGCATCGCGTCCTAGCCAGCTGCCCGGCAGAAGCGGAAGTGTGTGAGTTCCAGTTCTGGGTTTCGTACAACTGGACGATGATGATGTTCCGGGAGGGAGGCACCATGCTCCCAGTGTTCAGGAGCGACAACTGCTCGCTGGTCTACCACGACAGGGACTGCGTCAGCGTCCGCCCGATGACGTCATACGGTGAGCAGACGATCCCCTGTACATAACCTAAACGGAAATATATCGTTGTCATCATTAGGATAGGACTAGACCGCATTGTTTCCCATCGATACAATGCTGTTTCCCAGACTAGATCAATTATCGCTATATCTGTCACCATGGATACGGGGTTTGAATGTTGCATAGTTTGGGTGCTCGCGTCCGCCGACTGTGCGAATATCTGTGCAGCTGTAATGATAACAACACATGGTATGTGTGCCAAACAACAGGTCGAGAGCGGGTGGGGGGTAAAAAAAAAATTTCTTCTTTTTCTAGATAAATATCATGTATGGATCTACATGAAAATGTAATAAAAAATATATGTCACTTTACTAAAAAACAGTTCGGGGCATTTTTGTCAAATTGGCTTTAACATGGCTGTCAATGGGAAAATTCTATAAATGCGTTTTTTTCTCAATGTTTTGAAATCCCCCATAAAAACTGGTGGACAAAAAACTGCCTGCTGAAGCCTAGCGTCACAGTGAATACAAAAAAACCCCAAAAAAAACCAATATGTTACTGAACTAACTTTTGTTCTGAAAGCTCTATTGTAACCAAATAGGCTCTAAAATAAGCCAAAAATGACGAATTGTCACAATTGTGCCTTTCGGCGCACATATATGCAATCACTAAATATCTTCAAATACCTGCAAATTTGGTGGAGGAAATATTATTTGATGTGACATAGATTGATATTGGTTAAAATTTCAACCTAAAAATTAAAAACAAAATATATTTGATTTTAGTTCTGAAAAAATCCGCCAGGCGTCACCCGCTCTCGACCTTAATTAATCCAGTGAACGTGGCTCCGTTCTTGGCCTTCATCCTTCTAAGCTACAGAAATTTATTGAGGGTGCGAGAATGAAGAATGAAGAATGACTGACGCACATATTTGTAACCGTTTCGCTACAGAAGAGGCATCGGTGGTGGTGGGGGACGGCACCCAGCAGAGAGTGATTCTAGTCAACGGTCACCTGCCGGGGCCCCCCATCGTGGTGTATAGGGACCAGCAGGTCGGTGGTGGATGACTGATCCGTCCGATATAATTTTAACGATATATAATTACTTTAATCTGACGAATAATTATGTGGCTCAGATAAACAGAATGGCGGAAACGGAGTGCGAAATTATTTTTGTTATCTGTCCATCAGCTATTGAATGTGCCGTTATATTCAGTAAACGTAAACGATGGCGGGTCTTATTTTCTTTACATTGTTCAATTCAGTATATCATATAGGGGGGGGGGGAGGGGAGGGGCAAGGGGTATTTCCGTTTCCGTTTCCGTTTCCTCGGGAACGGGCTTTTCATTTTACCGTGAACTGGGAATGAGGAAAATAATTATTCGTGAACTGGGAATGGGGTATTAGCCGACCGTCGTGATCAATGATTTTCATTATTCGTGAAATGTTAATACTAAATAAACCGTGAATTGGGAAATCACTAATTAATATCATGTATCCGCCCCTTCCATTGTATCCATTTAATTCATCGTGATCTGAGAATGAAGAAATTTATTCTTCGTTATTTGGGAACACGATTTCATGGCGGTTATTATGAGTGATTTTCCTGCAACACATAGAACCGCCCTCGCGTGTTTGTTTTTCGATCGTGTCCGAGATATCCTGAAGATTCTCTGTACCATTATTCGCATACGATTCTTTGCCAGGTGAAGGTCAAGGTTATAAACAAGATGGAGGACGCGGTGGTGGCCCTCCACTGGCACGGTCTGGAGCAGCGTGACACTCCCTGGATGGATGGCTCCGGAACGACGTCACATTGCCCCATTCCGCCCGGCGATAGCTTCACCTACAGGTCACCAACCCAGTCACATTACACCCACCACCCCCCACCCCCGCCTCCCTACACACGCCCATCCTAGCCCCACTGGCCAGGGAAAGACATCTGCCAGCCTATTTGGCCAATCCATTTGGTCTAGCTTAGGTGCAGGGTGGTGATAATGTGAACTCCATGTTTCTCTCTAGAACATGTATGGTTATTAGTTTATCAGGTTTGCTGCATAAAATATAAAATGCAGTACCAACGGCGGACTTTAGGAAGAATGACGTTTATCGATGCACCCCACCCCCTCCCCCCAGTCGCACGTTGTCAGTGGACCCCCCCCCCCCCCCCCCCAACCTGGTCGTCAAAAAGTTGGTGGATGCCCCGGTCGCAAGTTTGGACCGCCCCCCCCCCTTTCAAATTCCTGGATCCGCCCCTTCACCAGCATATCTACATATATGAACTGTTTGTTTTTACAGATTCATAGCTACACCCTCTGGAACACATTGGTATCACAGCCATCAGATCTGGCAAAGGATGATGGGTCTTCAGGGCGCCGTCGTGGTGCTAGAGCGCCCCCTGACGGACGAGAATGACATGCGGGTAAGGAAAGCCAACCCCGACATTAACACATTGATTGTCACAGCTAAGCGTTTATCAGGTCACACTACAGTTTGCACGACCGTATGTTGAATCTGTCGCTCAATGACCGTATTGAGGAGCTTATGTTTCTATGTAAAAAGAAATTTTATGTTTAGGGCCTTAATTATCACCAAGATTGAAGTCAGTAGCCAATGGATTGCTGTATGGTTTTTTTCGCGTGCCTGCGTGTCTTTCGTTGCCAGGGCGACGATCCTCTTCCCGTGATGAGTGAAGAATTTCTATTGGTCGTTCAGGACTACATTGAAGTACAACCTGAAGACGCTAGATATTGGTATATTTTCAATATTTATTGATATAATTAAGTCATTAATTTATTTTAAACTGAACGAAATCTGTATACCATATTTTATGTCAACCATATTATATATAAAAGGTCAAATGAAGATTGTAACAACAAATACGTAGTCTTCTAATATATCTTCCAAAGCTCAAAATATAAAGGGTAGGTTACAAAATATGTTTAATGACCAATTTACAAGCCTACTGTGCGGCGGTCTTGTATGTTACAGCAACGATTTATAAATATCTCATATACATAAAGGTTACAATACCTTGGTTATAGGAATGTACCTGACGACCGTCAGATGGCGACACTTATGTGCAACGGCAGCGCCACCAGGCGGGTGGCGGCGGCAATCAACGGCAAAGGTAGTATCACGTGATCTTGGTGTCAGCCTGTCTGCAAGATACGGCGCACCATCGCACATGCAACCCTTATTCATACACATATATCTATTAAATACAGAGTTCGAATCCGAGTTGTCATATTATCACAGATAGTCACAATAGTAACATAACGCGAGTAAAGAAGTAAGTCTTACTATCATTGCGCTCGCTTTGTTGTAAACTGCTAGCCCTAAATGAGCGAAGCAAATCCCGGCCCACATCTCCCGAATTTTTTCTCCAGGTGACCAGGGGTCCTGCAGTCGGGAGGACAACTTACATGGCAGTGTTCTCCGAGAGTCCTTTACCGTAATCAGAGGCGGCCATTTCCGCTTTCGGCTCATTTCCGCCGCCGTGACGTCACCGTTCCGCGTATCCATTGACAACCATCGACTGCACGTGGTCGCCGTGGACGGGAACCTCGTGAAAACCGTTGCTCTAGAATCTATTGTCGTCGCCAGCGGGGAGAGATTCGATTTTTGGATCGAAGCTCGTGACCCCTTGTTGCTAGGCAACTACTGGATCAGGGCCGTGGCCCTTGACTCAGCCTCGGAAGCGAAAGAGGTAAGTTGCCGTCGTAACAATACAGGCATCTGGAAATCTGCCGTTCGTTAAACACAATATGGTAGAACGATAATCCCAAACACAATTTAGGTAAATTTCATTCGCGTTTATTGCAGGGGAGAGAACATGTGGCAGTCCTGGCTACGCTGCACTACCGAGATAGTAATGGGTTTGAACCCCTCAGTGAGCGCCAAAAGTGTTCGCTAACGGCGCCTTGTGATGTTCTCAACTGTCCTTTTCGGTAAGCGGCAATCCACTATTGCATGTTTGTTTAAGAAAGAACAATTATGGAAATTGTAATCCTATCAATTATCCCAGACAATGTCATACATCCTAGACAACTTCACGCTTTCCAGAAACTTTCCACCTGGAAGTCACGTGACCTGCGTTGCCATTACGCAGCTGCAGTCGTTAGGGGGCGCCACGCTGCTGCCTAGTGACGGTGTCGGCTTCACAGAAATGTTTTTCAACTTCCGCTTCTCGACTGAAACCGCTAGTGACGTCACAGCGACTGTAAATGGCAAAATCCACGTGCCTTTCTCAGCCCCGCCTACGGTACGATGCCCGGTTCTCCATCTGAGGCTGGCCTCTTTTTAAGAAGTGTCATCGAAGTCTTATAGTGAAACATGAGGCTTATAAGACCATGGCATTGGCCGGAGATATGTTAACTTGGGGGGTGGGGGAGGGGGTGCATGAATTAAGAGTGTGCAAATGCAAACTTTCGTTTTTGAATTCGGGCACATTTTACCTTTTATCTTATGTTATCCTTAAGTCACGAATGATACTTTAATTAATTGAATTAAAAATCGTATGATGCCCCCGTCAGTCAATTATCTAGATAGCACGACTATTGACAATCAAATACTTGTCGCCATTAATCCACATACTTTACCTGATCTTTCCTATTGCAACAGACCTGTTGACACTGTTAACTCCAGATCTACCCCTCGACGGCCAACATCAGCACACCATGTGACGTCACGCACTGTGATACGGTCCCCTGTCGCTGTACACACGTGGTCGGCTTACCCAAGGGTCACGTGATACAGTTAGTGTTGTCGGCGCTGTTACCAGGTTAGTCGATTATAATCCGAGTAAAGATGAAGAAGGGTGTTGATAGACTTGAACATGTACACGTGCGTTAGAGAGAAGTACTTTATTTAGAATGGGTTATTATGCGTTAAATTAAGTTATAATGATGATGCGCTGTTGCGCCGTTATTTAAACCAGTATGTACGGATTTCGCCGAAGATATCATTCAAGGATAACTATCTGATGATATATGTCAGCATGTCTCCAAATCCAATAGTGACACGGAAGAATGGCCAGATGACGGGATATCTGGGCAACTATAATTCCTGGTTGGTTACGCCCATAATGGTGATCAGCAAAAAAATCCAATCTTTTTAATTATTATGTTTTTGTGAAAATTATATATATATCATTATATACATGTATTTCAAACCTTTCACTCCAGATGGCGCCACGGACATGTCATTTCCGGTCCACGTGCACGGCCATCAGTTCCAAATCGTCCACCAGGGTTGGGTGGTGGGGGGCCGCGGCCAGGTGGAAGTCGGGGAGGGCGCTCCTACCCCTCCCTTCCCCTCCCCTCCCTCCCCTGCCCAGGGCGGCCTCGCGTGCCGGGACCCCGCCTGTCACCAGGTGGCCTGGGCCGACCCCTCGTGGGCCCAGGGCGGTCTTCCGGGGGTGCCCCCCACAGGGACCCCGGTTAAGGACACGGTGCTCGTGCCGGCCGGGGGGTACGTCGTGTTGCGCCTCCTGGCGGACAATCCGGGTGGGTACCCTTGTCTGACAGAAGTGGAGAGGTCTGGTGTGTCTGTAATGTCTGGCGGGTCTGTAAGGTCTGGCGGGTCTGTAAGGTCTGGCGGGTCGGTAAGGTCTGGCGGGTCTGTAATGTCTGGTGGGTCTGTAAGGTCTGGTGGGTCTGTAAGGTATGGCGGGTCTGTGAGGTCTGGCGGGTCTGTAAGGTCTGGCGGGTCTGTAAGGTCTGGCGGGTCGGTAAGGTCTGGCGGGTCTGTAAGGTCCGGCGAGTTTGTAAGGTCTGTAAGGTCTGTGATGTCTAGCGGGTCTGTGAGGTCTGGCGGGTCTGTAAGGTATGACGGGTCAGTAAGGTCTGGCGAGTCTGGCGGGTCTGTAAGGTCTGGCGAGTCTGGCGGGTCTGTGAGGTCTAGTGGGTCGGAAAGGTCTGGCGGGTCTGTAATTTCTGGCGAGTCTGTAAAGTCTGGCGGGTCTGTAAAGTCTGGCGGGTCTGTAAAGTCTGGCGGGTCTGTAAGGTCTGGCAGGTATGTATGGTCTGGCGGGTCTGTAAGGTCTGGCAAGTCTGTAAGGTCTGGCGGGTCTAGTGTCTGGCGGGTCTGTAAGATCTGGCGGGGCTGTAAGGTCTGGCGGGTCTGTGAGGTCTGTAAGGTCTGGCGGGTCTAAGGTCTGGCGGGTCTGTGAGGTCTGGCGGGTTTGTGAGGTCTGGCGGGTCTGTAAGGTCTGGCGGGTCTGTAAGGTCTGGCGGTTCTGTAAGGTCTGGCGGGTCTGTAAGTTCTGGCGGGTCTGTAAGGTCTGGCGGGTCTGTAAGTTCTGGCGAGTCTGTAAAGTCTGGCGGGTCTGTAAAGTCTGGCGGGGCTGTAAGGTTTGGCGGGGCTGTAAGGTCTGGCGGGTCTGTGAGGTCTGTAAGGTCTGGCGGGTCTAAGGTCTGGCGGGTCTGTGAGGTCTGGCGGGTTTGTGAGGTCTGGCGGATCTGTAAGGTCTGGCCAGTCTGTAAGGTCTGGCGGGTCTGTAAGATCTGGCGGTTCTGTAAGGTCTGGCGGGGCTGTAAGGTCTGGCGGGTCTATAAAGTCTGGCGGATCTGTTAAGCCTGGCGGGTCTGTAAGGTCTGGCGGGTCTGTGAGGTCTGGTGAGTCTGCAAGGCCTGGTGGATCTGGTAAATCTGGCCACCTACATGCACACCTGGGATAGACCAGACCACCGTATGTCGAGACACAGCCCTATAATTACCCATGGTGTCCTTGAGGATGGGGGCGAGGGGGGAGGGGGCGGGAGGGGGGGGGGGCGGGGAGTCCAGACAGTCGAATCGGTGTGATCTGTATGTCAATGATGTACAGTATTGCGTCATAATAAGATAGTAATTATTAGTGTCATAGCCAATGCTATAGAAGCAGTGAACCCATGTATTTTATTGTCATATTTACTGACGACGATATTTATACTGTGTACGCAATGTATATATGACTAACAGTAGCAAGTCTCTATCGAATGAGTAAACAGAGATCATATTTCCGCTCTCCTCTGCAGGGTTTTGGTCTGTAGACTCTCACTCCGGTCTGGGTGACGTCATGACGCTCGTTCTGCAGGAAGGTGACGTCACAGACATGCGCACTCCACCAACACGTTTGCGAGCTTGTGGCAATTTCGACTGGACGCATGAGGAGTTTGTACAACGTACAGGGCAGCCAGAAAGTCCGGGTCAGTGAAACAAATATATTCACTCTCTCAAAATATATATTATTTGATAATAAACCCGACTATTTTATGGCGCACGTGCCGGCTATTCAGGGGTGTTTGCAAAATGGCTCTCCTTGCTTGGTATTGGGGAAGGGAAGACTATTTTTTGTTTACAATCCCTAAACGCAGCCCCGACAGTGTCCTATGGCCCTGAACCGGTATATATGTAGACATTTTTTGTTCTGTACATATATATAAAAATTAGCGAAAGCATAACACTTCATGCACCAAATGCTAGAAGTGCAGTCAACAAATGTATTAGATAGGCCTATATATAAGCTTACATAGCATGGAATGGAAACCTTGTCTCCCTCATTTCTTCACTGATTATCCTTTTACAGACTAGATGTAATTAATAGGCATGAAACATGAATCAAATAAGGGATAAATTATGAAAGTTTTGAGCCATTATTTTATTGCAGGTGTTTTAATGTAGGGTTACCCTCTGTGTTTTTCTCCGCCAGGTGTCCCCATGGTGGTGGTGGCGCCCTGTGGTGACGTGGTGCGTCTGCTGAAGGCCGCGTGTCTCCTGCTGGGGAGTGTCCTCACAGTCATGCTGGCCCTGGGCGCCTACCAGTGCTGGCTGGGGCACAGGCGAACCCCTCTGGAGGGCGAAAGGGAAGGCCCTCGGGTCAGGGAGTCCACCCCGCTGCGGGGGACCACTGGGGTCAGGCGGGCAGCGGGGGGAAGGCGGGGTGATGGGCTGAGGAGGGCGGCGCGGGTGGCGACGCTGGGGAGGCAAGGGAGATCCAGGAGAGGCCCCACCTGGACTGATCCCGAGGATTACCTGGGTCTGCTGGCGCCGGATTCGACCGCCCCACCACCACCCCCATCTCCAGACCTGCAGGCAGTAGCTATGACGTCATGGCAACCACTGCATTAGCTATGCTAAGAATTGACATCGACTGTATATTTTTAGCCTCTTTAGAGCTGTGATTGTCGAAGTGTTTACCTTTAATGGGTTGTTGGAATTCTGCAATGCGGGAATGTGCGGGGCGGGGGGCGTACTGAATGATTAGTCACTTTTATTAGATGAGGGGGGGGGGGGGGGCGGGGGGGCTGGTGGGGGCACGGGATGGGACGGGATGAGTACATGTACGGATCACAGCTTGTTGTCTTGCCAGAGGGCCAATGGACTAACAACCATATTTTGTCTCATGATTTTATTTTATCTCGTTTAGGTATTTACTTATTGTCTCACAGTTACGTGTCAATAAATGTACGAAACTTGAAGTCTACTTGTAATTTCCAGCCTGACTGAAGTGGTGCATTGTCACGGTCCGTAAAGCCCGGCACTCGAGGGGCGACAAACACCGTCGCTGTCAGAATCAGACAGTATGTACACGGAAATATTATATCTTCGGTAACGAAAACTTGTTAAGGATTCGGCATATTTATGACTTATTAGTTATGACTCGCGTACTACTTCCGGCTGTTGAAGCTTATATTTCGACGAAAATAGAAGTTAACCACAGAGGCAGCAAGAATCAGTCAGAAAAAACATTTGCAGTCGTTTATTTCAGAGTTATGAACTTCCAATAACCAAAACAAATTAATCGTCACGTACACTCAACCTTTTTTCGGGAGTCATTATTTGGGGGACATGCATGCATACGAATTTAATGGATTATTGTGAGAAACATAATTTGAGATTGATGAATGGCCTTCCCGCAGTGAATCGTGAGTGTCTGATGAATGGCTATCCCGCAGTGAATCCAGCGCGGGGACTCAGGAACCAGCCATCGGCTACCAACTCTGCAGCACAAACAACACCTCATCAACATGTTAATGCTAAACGCCTGATATTTCAATCACTGTGCGTATCGAGTTCTTTCATGATCGCAAATTATAATATAAACGGATTTAACTCGGATCTTCTCTACAAAGTACGAGCTCGCGGCATTAAGTAAAGAAGGTGTTATTACGGTAATACAAGCTTAGGTACATAGAGTTATCATTTAGCTTTGATACACTATCGTTCTGTTAACATGTGATACACCCACCGGTCGCCATTGTCCTTGGTATCCCAGGGGGCTCGGTCCCAAGCAGCGAAGCGCTCAACCTCAAGCGTATCAGGTGCGATTATTACAAAGGGTCTGCCTGAACTTATCGTCCATCAGGCGCGATTATCACGAAGTGCCCGCCGAGGCCTGTCTGTGCACCAGGCACAATTATCACAAAGGTCTGCTTGACTTTGAGCTCATCAGGTTCCTATTATCACAAGTTTGCCGGGCTTTTTTGTCCATCAGGCGCGATTATCACAAAGAGTCTGCTCTAAACTTGTAGCTCATCAGGCGCGATTATCACAAAGAGTTCGCCCTGAACTTGTAGCTCATCAGGCGCGATTATCACAAAATCTGCCGAGGGCCCCTCGTTGGATGAGGCGCGATTATCACAAATCGTCCGCCCTGAGCTTGCAGCTCATCAGGCGCGATTATCACGAAGTGTCCGCCGAGGTCTTTCTGTGCATCGGGCGCGATTATCACGAAGTGCCCGCCGGGCATCAGTCGCGATTATTACAAGTCTGCCGAGGCCTTTTGGTCCATCGGGCGCGATTATCACAAGTGTTCCGAGGCCTTTTGGTCCATCAGGCGCGATTATCACTAGTCTGCCGAGGCCTTTTGGTCCATCAGGCGCGATTATCACAAGTGCTCCGAGGCCTTTTGGTCCATCGGGCGCGATTATCACAAGTCTGCCAAGGCCTTTTGGTCCATCGGGCGCGATTATCACAAGTCTGCCGAGGCCTTTTGGTCCATCGGGCGCGATTATCACAAGTCTGCCGAGGCCTTTTGGTCCATCAGGCGCGATTATCACAAGTGCTCCGAGGCCTTTTGGTCCATCGGGCGCGATTATCACAAGTGCTCCGAGGCCTTTTGGTCCATCAGGCGCGATTATCACTAGTCTGCCGAGGCCTTTTGGTCCATCAGGCGCGATTATCACAAGTGCTCCGAGGCCTTTTGGTCCATCGGGCGCGATTATCACAAGTCTGCCGAGGCCTTTTGGTCCATCAGGCGCGATTATCACAAGTCTGCCGAGGCCTTTTGGTCCATCGGGCGCGATTATCACAAGTCTGCCGAGGCCTTTTGGTCCATCAGGCGCGATTATCACAAGTGCTCCGAGGCCTTTTGGTCCATCGGGCGCGATTATCACTAGTCTGCCGAGGCCTTTTGGTCCATCAGGCGCGATTATCACTAGTCTGCCGAAGCCTTTTGGTCCATCAGGCGCGATTATCACAAGTGCTCCGAGGCCTTTTGGTCCATCGGGCGCGATTATCACAAGTCTGCCAAGGCCTTTTGGTCCATCGGGCGCGATTATCACAAGTCTGCCGAGGCCTTTTGGTCCATCGGGCGCGATTATCACAAAGAGTCTGCTCTAAACTTGTAGCTCATCAGGCGCGATTATCACAAAGAGTTCGCCCTGAACTTGTAGCTCATCAGGCGCGATTATCACAAAATCTGCCGAGGGCCCCTCGTTGGATGAGGCGCGATTATCACAAATAGTCCGCCCTGAGCTTGCAGCTCATCAGGCGCGATTATCACGAAGTGTCCGCCGAGGTCTTTCTGTGCATCGGGCGCGATTATCACGAAGTGCCCGCCGGGCATCAGTCGCGATTATTACAAGTCTGCCGAGGCCTTTTGGTCCATCGGGCGCGATTATCACAAGTGCTCCGAGGCCTTTTGGTCCATCAGGCGCGATTATCACTAGTCTGCCGAGGCCTTTTGGTCCATCAGGCGCGATTATCACAAGTGCTCCGAGGCCTTTTGGTCCATCGGGCGCGATTATCACAAGTCTGCCAAGGCCTTTTGGTCCATCGGGCGCGATTATCACAAGTCTGCCGAGGCCTTTTGGTCCATCGGGCGCGATTATCACAAGTCTGCCGAGGCCTTTTGGTCCATCGGGCGCGATTATCACAAGTCTGCCGAGGCCTTTTGGTCCATCGGGCGCGATTATCACAAGTCTGCCGAGGCCTTTTGGTCCATCGGGCGCGATTATCACAAGTCTGCCGAGGCCTTTTGGTCCATCGGGCGCGATTATCACAAGTGTTCCGAGGCCTTTTGGTCTATCGGACGCGATTATCACAAGTCTGCCAAGGCCTTTTGGTCCATCGGGCGCGATTATCACAAGTCTGCCGAGGCCTTTTGGTCCATCGGGCGCGATTATCACAAGTCTGCCGAGGCCTTTTGGTCCATCGGGCGCGATTATCACAAGTCTGCCGAGGCCTTTTGGTCCATCGGGCGCGATTATCACAAGTCTGCCGAGGCCTTTTGGTCCATCAGGCGCGATTATCACAAGTGTTCCGAGGCCTTTTGGTCTATCGGACGCGATTATCACAAGTCTGCCGAGGCCTTTTGGTTCATCAGGCGCGATTATCACAAGTGTTCCGAGGCCTTTTGGTCCATCGGACGCGATTATCACATGTCTGCCAAGGCCTTTTGGTCCATCGGGCGCGATTATCACAAGTCTGCTGAGGCCTTATGGTCCATCAGGCGCGATTATCACAAGTCTGCCAAGGCCTTTTGGTCCATCGGGCGCGATTATCACAAGTCTGCCGAGGCCTTTTGGTCCATCAGGCGCGATTATCACAAGTGTTCCGAGGCCTTTTGGTCTATCGGACGCGATTATCACAAGTCTGCCAAGGCCTTTTGGTCCATCGGGCGCGATTATCACAAGTCTGCCGAGGCCTTTTGGTCCATCGGGCGCGATTATCACAAGTCTGCCGAGGCCTTTTGGTCCATCGGGCGCGATTATCACAAGTCTGCCGAGGCCTTTTGGTCTATCGGACGCGATTATCACAAGTCTGCCGAGGCCTTTTGGTCCATCGGGCGCGATTATCACAAGTCTGCTGAGGCCTTATGGTCCATCAGGCGCGATTATCACAGGTGTTCCGAGGCCTTTTGGTCTATCGGACGCGATTATCACAAGTCTGCCAAGGCCTTTTGGTCCATCGGGCGCGATTATCACAAGTCTGCCGAGGCCTTTTGGTCCATCGGGCGCGATTATCACAAGTCTGCCGAGGCCTTTTGGTCCATCGGGCGCGATTATCACAAGTCTGCTGAGGCCTTATGGTCCATCAGGCGCGATTATCACAGGTGTTCCGAGGCCTTTTGGTCCATCCGGCGCGATTATCACAAGTCTGCCAAGGCCTTTTGGTCCATCGGGCGCGATTATCACAAGTCTGCCGAGGCCTTTTGGTCCATCGGGCGCGATTATCACAAGTCTGCCGAGGCCTTTTGGTCCATCGGGCGCGATTATCACAAGTCTGCCGAGGCCTTTTGGTCCATCGGGCGCGATTATCACAAGTCTGCCGAGGCCTTTTGGTCCATCGGGCGCGATTATCACAAGTCTGCCGAGGCCTTTTGGTCCATCGGGCGCGATTATCACAAGTGTTCCGAGGCCTTTTGGTCTATCGGACGCGATTATCACAAGTCTGCCAAGGCCTTTTGGTCCATCGGGCGCGATTATCACAAGTCTGCCGAGGCCTTTTGGTCCATCGGGCGCGATTATCACAAGTCTGCCGAGGCCTTTTGGTCCATCGGGCGCGATTATCACAAGTCTGCCGAGGCCTTTTGGTCCATCGGGCGCGATTATCACAAGTCTGCCGAGGCCTTTTGGTCCATCAGGCGCGATTATCACAAGTGTTCCGAGGCCTTTTGGTCTATCGGACGCGATTATCACAAGTCTGCCGAGGCCTTTTGGTCCATCAGGCGCGATTATCACAAGTGTTCCGAGGCCTTTTGGTCCATCGGACGCGATTATCACATGTCTGCCAAGGCCTTTTGGTCCATCGGGCGCGATTATCACAAGTCTGCTGAGGCCTTATGGTCCATCAGGCGCGATTATCACAAGTCTGCCAAGGCCTTTTGGTCCATCGGGCGCGATTATCACAAGTCTGCCGAGGCCTTTTGGTCCATCAGGCGCGATTATCACAAGTGTTCCGAGGCCTTTTGGTCTATCGGACGCGATTATCACAAGTCTGCCAAGGCCTTTTGGTCCATCGGGCGCGATTATCACAAGTCTGCCGAGGCCTTTTGGTCCATCGGGCGCGATTATCACAAGTCTGCCGAGGCCTTTTGGTCCATCGGGCGCGATTATCACAAGTCTGCCGAGGCCTTTTGGTCTATCGGACGCGATTATCACAAGTCTGCCGAGGCCTTTTGGTCCATCGGGCGCGATTATCACAAGTCTGCTGAGGCCTTATGGTCCATCAGGCGCGATTATCACAGGTGTTCCGAGGCCTTTTGGTCTATCGGACGCGATTATCACAAGTCTGCCAAGGCCTTTTGGTCCATCGGGCGCGATTATCACAAGTCTGCCGAGGCCTTTTGGTCCATCGGGCGCGATTATCACAAGTCTGCCGAGGCCTTTTGGTCCATCGGGCGCGATTATCACAAGTCTGCTGAGGCCTTATGGTCCATCAGGCGCGATTATCACAGGTGTTCCGAGGCCTTTTGGTCCATCCGGCGCGATTATCACAAGTCTGCCAAGGTCTTTTGGTCCATCGGGCGCGATTATCACAAGTCTGCCGAGGCCTTTTGGTCTATCGGACGCGATTATCACAAGTCTGCCGAGGCCTTTTGGTCCATCGGGCGCGATTATCACAAGTCTGCCGAGGCCTTTTGGTCTATCGGACGCGATTATCACAAGTCTGCCGAGGCCTTTTGGTCCATCGGGCGCGATTATCACAAGTCTGCTGAGGCCTTATGGTCCATCGGGCGCGATTATCACAGGTGTTCCGAGGCCTTTTGGTCCATCCGGCGCGATTATCACAAGTCTGCCAAGGTCTTTTGGTCCATCAGGCGCGATTATCACAAGTGTTCCGAGGCCTTTTGGTCCATCGGACGCGATTATCACAAGTCTGCCAAGGCCTTTTGGTCCATCGGGCGCGATTATCACAAGTCTGCCGAGGCCTTTTGGTCCATCGGGCGCGATTATCACAAGTCTGCTGAGGCCTTATGGTCCATCAGGCGCGATTATCACAGGTGTTCCGAGGCCTTTTGGTCTATCGGACGCGATTATCACAAGTCTGCCAAGGCCTTTTGGTCCATCGGGCGCGATTATCACAAGTCTGCCGAGGCCTTTTGGTCCATCGGGCGCGATTATCACAAGTCTGCCGAGGCCTTTTGGTCCATCGGGCGCGATTATCACAAGTCTGCTGAGGCCTTATGGTCCATCAGGCGCGATTATCACAGGTGTTCCGAGGCCTTTTGGTCCATCCGGCGCGATTATCACAAGTCTGCCAAGGTCTTTTGGTCCATCGGGCGCGATTATCACAAGTCTGCCGAGGCCTTTTGGTCTATCGGACGCGATTATCACAAGTCTGCCGAGGCCTTTTGGTCCATCGGGCGCGATTATCACAAGTGTTCCGAGGCCTTTTGGTCCATCGGACGCGATTATCACAAGTCTGCCAAGGCCTTTTGGTCCATCGGGCGCGATTATCACAAGTCTGCCGAGGCCTTTTGGTCCATCGGGCGCGATTATCACAAGTCTGCTGAGGCCTTTTGGTCCATCAGGCGCGATTATCACAAGTGTTCCGAGGCCTTTTGGTCCATCGGACGCGATTATCACAAGTCTGCCAAGGCCTTTTGGTCCATCGGGCGCGATTATCACAAGTCTGCCGAGGCCTTTTGGTCCATCGGGCGCGATTATCACAAGTCTGCTGAGGCCTTATGGTCCATCAGGCGCGATTATCACAGGTGTTCCGAGGCCTTTTGGTCTATCGGACGCGATTATCACAAGTCTGCCAAGGCCTTTTGGTCCATCGGGCGCGATTATCACAAGTCTGCCGATGCCTTTGGTCCAAAACGATTTTACCGAGGACTGTTTGTCCATCAGGTGCGATTATCACAACAAATGTGCCGAGATGATAAGAGATGTCCGTTAGGCCAGTGTATCGCCGGTAAAGTTGTATCCTGCCCGTCACTCACAGCAGTCGTCTTATTGCTTGTTTCTCCTCTGCTGGTCGAGGAAATCCTCAACGCTCTGGCTTAAGCGATGATGACACAGCTGTTTGTAAAGGCGGTCCTCTCTCTCGGTGATCCAGAACCTCGTCTCCGCGATGTCTAGCAGTTGGCTAGGTGTCAGCTCCCTGCCCTCTCGCAGCTGTAATTCGCGTCGGTAAGATCTGGTCATGTGGACTTCTCCCTCACAACTGTCCGTCTCCTCTTCCGGTTCTTCCTCTTCGCCAATCGCCGATAATGCGAACCCGAACTGTTGACCTCTGACCCGACCTTGATTTTCGCGGGGGGACAACATTTGCGGAATGACGTCATCAGTGAGGCGTCTCCCCCGTACCGGCGTCGTCGTCGTTGTTGCTGTTGCCAAGGGAGATAGCGGAGGTTTCTGCTTGCCTTGACGCCTCCATATATCCGCGTGGTATATCTCATCCCCCGTGAAGATGCTCTCCTCCAACGCTGCTGCCCCGGCCGTAGTCTCATTCGCCTCGCGGAAGACATAGAAAGCCTCGTCCTCATGGAGAGTGGTCCCGGTGCAGTTTGTCTTTCCGTTGCGACGTTCGAGGGGGACACGCGGCTCAAAGTCAAGGGAATCAGACTCGCTAAAGCCTGCCTCGCTATTACTATCTCCACTTCCGTCAGAACAATCATCCGGATCGGGTTTCTCTTTGTAGAACTCGTTCGGTATCTCAAAGTAGGAGTAGTTCTGGTCCGACACGATGAACTGTGGCTTCATGGGCCGGCGGCTTGAGTCGAAAGGCAGGATGAGCCAGGGTGGCAGGCGGCCACCGTGCTCGGCAATCAGGCACCTCAGTTCATCGTTCAGGAAGGGACTACCTTCCAGACAGCCCGGATCCATAGTCCACGTAATGTCTGCATCATCGGAGGACACATGGTTGTCACCGGCAGTGGGTCTCTTGTCATCGTTCTCAACGATCATGGTGGGCTTCAGGTTGTCATTATCAGTCTTGTCTTCTCTCTCAATGATTGTGGGCTTCAGGTTGTCAATATCAGTCTTGTCTTCTCTCTCAATGATTGTGGGCTTCAGGTTGTCATTATCAGTCTTGTCTTCTCTCTCAATGATTGTGGGCTTCAGGTTGTCAATGTCAGTCTTTTCTTTCTCAACGATTGTCAGCTTCAGGTTGTCAGTATCAGTCTTGTCTTCTTTCCCAACGATTGTGGGCTTCAGGTTGTCAATATCAGTCTTGTCTTCTTTCTCAACGATTGTGAGCTTCAGGTTGTCAGTATCAGTCTTGTCTTCTTTCCCAACGATTGTGGGCTTCAGGTTGTCAATATCAGTCTTGTCTTCTCTCTCAACGATTGTGGGCTTCAGGTTGTCAATATCAGTCTTTTCTTTCCCAACGATTGTGGGCTTCAGGTTGTCAATATCAGTCTTGTCTTGTTTCTCATAGATTGTGAGCTTCAGGTTGTCAACGTCAGTCTTCTCTTCTTTCTCAACGATTGTGGGTTTCAGGTTGTCAATATCAGTCTTGTCTTCTCTCTCAATGATTGTGAGGTTCAGGTTGTCAATGTCAGTCTTGTCTTCTTTCTCCACGATTGTGAGCTTCAGATTGTCAATGTCAGTCTTGTCTTCTCTCTCAATGATTGTGGGCTTCAAGTTGTCAATGTAAGTTTTCTCTTCCTTCTCAACGATTGTGGGCTTCAGGTTGTCAATATCAGTCTTGTCTTCTTTCTCATAGATTGTGAGCTTCAGGTTGTCAACGTCAGTCTTGTTTTCTTTCTCAACGATTGTGAGCTTCAGGTTTTCAATATCAATCTTGTCTTCTTTCCCAACGATTGTGGGCTTCAGGTTGTCAATATCAGTCTTGTCTTCTCTCTCAACGATTGTGGGCTTCAGGTTGTCAATATCAGTTTTTTCTTTCTCAACGATTGTGGGCTTCAGGTTGTCAGTATCAGTCTTGTCTACTTTCTCATAGATTGTGAGCTTCAGGTTGTCAACGTCAGTCTTCTCTTCTTTCTCAACGACTGTGGGCTTCAGGTTGTCAATGTCAGTCTTTCCTTTCCCAACGATTATGGGCTTCAGGTTGTCAATGTCAGTTTTCTCTTCTTTCTCAACGATTGTGGGCTTCAGGTTGTCAATATCAGTCTTGTCTTCTTTCTCATAGATTGTGAGCTTCAGGTTGTCAACGTCAGTCTTGTTTTCTTTCTCAACGATTGTGAGCTTCAGGTTTTCAGTATCAGTCTTTTCTTCTTTCCCAACGATTGTGGGCTTCAGGTTGTCAATATCAGTCTTGTCTTCTCCCTCAACGATTGTGGGCTTCAGGTTGTCAATATCAGTCTTTTCTTTCTCAACGATTGTGGGCTTCAGGTTGTCAATATCAGTCTTGTCTACTTTCTCATAGATTGTGAGCTTCAGGTTGTCAACGTCAGTCTTCTCTTCTTTCTCAACGATTGTGGGCTTCAGGTTGTCAATGTCAGTCTTTTCTTTCCCAACGATTGTGGGCTTCAGGTTGTCAATGTCAGTTTTCTCTTCTTTCTCAACGATTGTGGGCTTCAGGTTGTCAATATTAGTCTTCTCTTCTTTCTCATAGATTGTGAGCTTCAGGTTGTCAACGTCAGTCTTGTTTTCTTTCTCAACGATTGTGAGCTTCAGGTTTTCAGTATCAGTCTTTTCTTCTTTCCCAACGATTGTGGGCTTCAGGTTGTCAATATTAGTCTTCTCTTTTTTCTCATAGATTGTGAGCTTCAGGTTGTCAACGTCAGTCTTGTTTTCTTTCTCAACGATTGTGAGCTTCAGGTTTTCAGTATCAGTCTTTTCTTCTTTCCCAACGATTGTGGGCTTCAGGTTGTCAATGTCAGTTTTCTCTTCTTTCTCAACGATTGTGGGCTTCAGGTTGTCAATATCAGTCTTGTCTTCTTTCTCATAGATTGTGAGCTTCAGGTTGTCAACGTCAGTCTTGTTTTCTTTCTCAACGATTGAGAGCTTCAGGTTTTCAGTATCAGTCTTTTCTTCTTTCCCAACGATTGTGGGCTTCAGGTTGTCAATATCAGTCTTGTCTTCTCCCTCAACGATTGTGGGCTTCAGGTTGTCAATATCAGTCTTTTCTTTCTCAACGATTGTGGGCTTCAGGTTGTCAATATCAGTCTTGTCTACTTTCTCATAGATTGTGAGCTTCAGGTTGTCAACGTCAGTCTTCTCTTCTTTCTCAACGATTGTGGGCTTCAGGTTGTCAATGTCAGTCTTTTCTTTCCCAACGATTGTGGGTTTCAGGTTGTCAATGTCAGTTTTCTCTTCTTTCTCAACGATTGTGGGCTTCAGGTTGTCAATATTAGTCTTCTCTTCTTTCTCAACGATTGTGGGCTTCAGGTTGTCAATGTCAGTCTTCTTTCTCTTCTCACCGATTGTGAGCTTCCGGTTTTCAATGTCAGTCTTATCTTCCTTCTCAAGGATTGTGGGAATCGGGTTGCCAGTGTCAGTCTTGCTATCATCCTTAACATTTGTGCTCTTCACTTTACCGACACCAATCTTGCCTTCTTTCTCAGCAATTTCATGCTTTAGTTTTCCAACATCTGTCTTGCCTTTTTCCTTAACAGCTGTGCTCTTCACTTTAACGAGAGCAATCGTTTCTTCTTTCTCAACATTTGTGTTCTTCACTTCACTGATATCAATATTCTCTTCCTTCTCAACAATTGTGCTCTTCACTTTAACAATACCACTCTTGCCCTCTTTCGCAACTTTTATGGGCTTCGGTTTGTCAATGTCAGTGTTGTCGTTCTTCTCAACACTTTTGGGGCTCCCTTTGCCAATGTCAGTCTTGGTTGCTTTCTCAACCATCGTCTTAATCAAGTTACTGACACCAATCTTGCCTTTCTTCACCACTTGTATGGGCTTCAGTTTGTCAATATCAATATTGTTTTCTTTCTCAACAGTTGTGGGCTTTTGTTTGCCAATATCAGTGTTATCGTCACTCACAACCATTGACTGATTAAAGCAGTTTAAAACTTGGCCGATTGACGTATCATCATCCGCAACTTTATCCTGACCCACTGCCGCTGCCGTCAAGATCTTCAGAGTTCTTTTTGCGATGGGTTCCTGGCTATGCCTCGGGCACAAATGAGCGACCGGCAGTTGGACAGTTTTGGTGGTTACAGTCTCCAGGCTTCTCACTTCGGCGACATCCCGACTGGCACTTACCGGGATCGGAGTCACAGTTAGGCTGCTCTCGATACTGGCGACCGCTGGATCTCTATCTGACGTGGGGGACTTTCGATTGGCCACAGAGCTGGCTCGTCTTATTGCACGCCGGGCCGTCGGCTTGGGACCGGAGGGCGGGCTGGGAACATGACTTTTCTTCTGATGGCTTTTTGTCGGCGCGGTATCATCCGATATCGATCCACCCACCTCTGACATACCAGCATCGAGACCAGACTTGTCTTCCTGCTGGATCCCGCTGGCGTCCGGATAGGATTTGGTTCCTTTATCAATATTTCCAGATCCAGGGCCAGATGTGTTTCCCTTGTGGGTCACTCTGGCATCAGGGTAAGGTCGATTCTTCTTCTGGGTCATCTTAGTGTCTGTATCGGTGGAAGTTTTGGTTTCCTTCTCAGCCTCGATCATTCTCCCATTAGGAGGAGGTACAGTTCTGTTCTTGGTCATTCCGGCATTAGGGCAAGATGTGTTTCCCTCGTGGTTCAAGCTGGCCTCAGGCGAAGATACATTTCCCTGTTGGATTTTCCTGGCGTCAGCTCGAGATGTTTTTCTCTTCTGGATCAATCTGGCATCAGGGCAAGATTTATTTTGAGCCACACGCGCAGCAGCGTTCTTGGGCTTCCTCCCCTGACGCGAGTCGCTCGCCCGCTCGCCGATGACGAACATATTGGACACGGCGCGAGAGTGTAACATGGCCGAATGGCAGGCCAGCCCCGCCACAAGGCTCTTCACCCTGCCGGGCTCCACATCCGTCATGGCGGCCACTGCTTTGGGTTTATCGGGAAGGAGGTCCACGGACTGACCCGAGAACCGCTGAACCAGCCTTCTGACATTCCCCGGTGTCTTGAAGAGGCCTACTGGCGAGTTGGTCCTCTTTATAATAGGTAGTAAATGGGGTTCAAATACTAGAGAACTTGCTCGCGATGGGTATGGTGGGACGGCTCCATCCAGTCTGCTCTTGGTGACAAATGACGGCGGTACAGTGCTACGTGTCGGGTAGTGAGCCGGGTCTCTCTTAGTTAGCATTCGTCCGCGAGGGGTCGCTGTGGTCCGACCCAGCAATGGATCACTTTTCCGGGAGACGGACAGAGTCCTGAATTAGGGAACGATGGTCTACGTTAGATATCAATCAATTCCCCGAAGCAACCGAGAAGGACACAGGCACGGTTCCATTTTACATACTCTGTTGTCTGTTGGTTGCTCTATACGAATTTCGTGTTGCGCCAGCGATCCCGTGGCAAAGCCCCGTGCAACTCGGATAACTTAGGATACCATCCCAACTTGGGATATCTCCCCTCCCCCAAATTTGGGATGTCTCCCCTTCCCTAACTTGGGGTGTCTCTCCTCCCGCTAACTCAGGGTACCACTCCAACTTGGGGTGTTTCCCCACTCCTAACTTATGGTACATGCATGGGGTGTGTTCCCTCCCCTAACTTGGGGTGTCACCCCTTTCCCTAACTTAGGATACAACCTTAACTTGCGGTTTAACCCCTCCCCTAACTAAAGGGTATCTCCCCTCTCATACCTTGGTTTTGTCTCTTCCCTCCCCAGATTCGGGGTAACACCTCAATATTGGGGTGCCACCCCAACTTGGGGTGAACCCCTTTCCCTAATTTGTGATGTGTCTCCTCCCCTCCCCTGTTTATTATTGCAATTGTTTTGGGTGTATCGAACTAGCTCGAACTAGATGATGCGATGGTGATTATAAGATCAAACTCGTCCCATCCAGCCATTGCCTACTGGCATTCTCTCTCTCTCTCTTTCGCCTTGTGCGCTTTTTGCGATATAGTGTCGACCAGGCAGCTATGTCACTCCTATCCCTTTCCACCCTAAGACAGCACTGTCACTCCTACCTCTCTCCAGTCCCGGGCAGCAATGTTATTCCTATCCCTCTCCACCCCTGGCAGTAATGCCACCTCCACCCCTCTCCACCCCCTGGCAGTAAAGCCACCTCCACCCCTCTCCACCCCCTGGCAGTAATGCCACCTCCACCCCTCTCCACCCCCTGGCAGTAATGCCACCTCCACCCCTCTCCACCCCCTGGCAGTAATGCCACCTCCACCCCTCTCCACCCCCTGGCAGTAAAGCCACCTCCACCCCTCTCCACCCCCTGGCAGTAATGCCACCTCCACCCCTCTCCACCCCCTGGCAGTAATGCCACCTCCACCCCTCTCCACCCCCTAACAGGAATGCCACCTCCACCCCTCTAAAACCCCCTGGCAGTAATGCCACCTCCAACCCTCTCCACCCCCTGGCAGTAATACCACCTCCACCCCTCTCCACCCCCTGGCAGTAATGCCACCTCCACCCCTCTCCACCCCCTGGCAGTAATGCCACCTCCACCCCTCAAAAACCCCCTGGCAGTAATGCCACCTCCACCCCTCTCCACCCCCTGGCAGTAATGCCACCTCCACCCCTCTCCACCCCCTGGCAGTAATGCCACCTCCACCCCTCTCCACCCCCTGGCAGTAATGCCACCTCCACCCCTCTCCACCCCCTGGCAGTAATGCCACCTCCACCCCTCTCCACCCCCTGGCAGTAATGCCACCTCCACCCCTCTCCACCCCCTGGCAGTAATGCCACCTCCACCCCTCTCCACCCCCTGACAGGAATGCCACCTCCACCCCTCTAAAACCCCCTGGCAGTAATGCCACCTCCACCCCTCTCCACCCCCTGGCAGTAAAGCCACCTCCACCCCTCTCCACCCCCTGGCAGTAATGCCACCTCCACCCCTCTCCACCCCCTGGCAGTAATGCCACCTCCACCCCTCTCCACCCCCTGGCAGTAATGCCACCTCCACCCCTCTAAAACCCCCTGGCAGTAATGCCACCTCCAACCCTCTCCACCCCCTGGCAGTAATACCACCTCCACCCCTCTCCACCCCCTGGCAGTAATGCCACCTCCACCCCTCTCCACCCCCTGGCAGTAATGCCACCTCCACCCCTCTAAAACCCCCTGGCAGTAATGCCACCTCCACCCCTCTCCACCCCCTGGCAGTAATGCCACCTCCACCCCTCTCCACCCCCTGGCAGTAATGCCACCTCCACCCCTCTCCACCCCCTGGCAGTAATGCCACCTCCACCCCTCTCCACCCCCTGGCAGTAATGCCACCTCCACCCCTCTCCACCCCCTGGCAGTAATGCCACCTCCACCCCTCTCCACCCCCTGGCAGTAATGCCACCTCCACCCCTCTCCACCTCCTGGCAGTGATGCCACCTCCACCCCTCTCCACCCCCTGGCAGTAATGCCACCTCCACCCCTCTCCACCCCCTGGCAGTAATGCCACCTCCACCCCTCTCCACCCACTGGCAGTAATGCCACCTCCACCCCACTCCACCCCCTGGCAGTAATGCCACCTCCACCCCTCTCCACCCCCTGGCAGTAATGCCACCTCCACCCCTCTCCACCCCCTGGCAGTAATGCCACCTCCAACCCCCTCCACCCCCTGGCAGTAATACCACCTCCACCCCTCTCCACCCCCTGGCAGTAATGCCACCTCCACCCCTCTCCACCCGCTGGCAGTAATGCCACCTCCACCCCTCTCCACCCCCTGGCAGTAATGCCACCTCCACCCCTCTCCACCCCCTGGCAGTAATGCCACCTCCACCCCTCTCCACCCACTGGCAGTAATACCACCTCCACCCCTCTCCACCCCCTGGCAGTAATGCCACCTCCACCCCTCTCCACCCCCTGGCAGTAATGCCACCTCCACCCCTCTCCACCCGCTGGCAGTAATGCCACCTCCACCCCTCTCCACCCCCTGGCAGTAATGCCACCTCCACCCCTCTCCACCCCCTGGCAGTAATGCCACCTCCACCCCTCTCCACCCCCTGGCAGTAATGCCACCTCCACCCCTCTCCACCCGCTCGCGTTGAGGTGACCTAATGACTCGCCTGGCGTGAGGGGGGTGGAGGGGAGATGTATGCAGAAGGCAAGACCACGAGGAGGAGAGTACGAGAATCACACGAGAATCACACCCCAACGACATGCTCGTGTTCCTGAAGGGGTCTCAAAGGGTAAATGGCGACATTCGACATTGACCCCCAAATTCGGACACTGAGGATCTGAGACGGCGACATCAATACAGATATGGCATTTTGAAGAATCAAATTCATCATAGCGGACATTCAAGGAACAACATACTCATTTTAATTTCTAAGTAATGCGGTAGTAATAATTAATTTAATCGTTAGAATTGGGTTACCTACCTTGTCTGCGGGTATTGTAGAAATGTGGGAATTTTGTCCTTCAACATATTGAAGGTAAAGACATATTAACTCCGCTAATCTCAGGCTATTAGCTACCTGATTGTGCTGTCAACACAGTCCCATTATATTTAACATGTTTAACTAGCAGACTTTTAATGCGCATAGGCGGCAGGATGAGCACCATGCAGAAACCAGGGATAAGTATATTAGTTATTACTATAGTATAAGATTCTCTCTCCGCTCGGCATACGTATGAGGTCCTTAAATCTCCGCTTGTCAGCTTCCATGAAACATCTCTATATCTCTCAGTGAATAACTTCGGACCGGCAAAGAACTCTGTCTAGGTAACCGCAGTTTCAAATACTTCCTTTAAAAAGCCGTTTAAATAATGACTTATGTGTAAAAGGTTCTATCGCTAGTGTATTGCACTGTTATATCGCTAGTCCAACCTATCCGTGCCGGTCGATCAGGGGTTTCCTAGATTGTAGTAATTTCTAGATTGTAGTAAGATTCAGAACAGTAGCTTACTCTAACATTTAAGAAATAAAATCACCTCGTGTCTCTTGGAGGACGGCAATTTCTACACATGTTTCTAAATATGGTCTTCATTTTTATAGAATAAACATCTCACTTATAGCCATAACGTGGTTGATTATATTTCAGCCGCAAGGCGTTTGATCAGACGACTAATTGTGCACTCCGAACTTATCATTATTGTGTCACTCCAAAACGGTTTAAAGGGTTATTGTATATTTATTACATATCTTATTGTCTTATTATGTTATTTGTACATGCACGTACTGTGAGGAAATATGATTTTTACTATAATCACTCATGACCAAACTGCTCAGCGCTAATATGTTTATGGACGATAATGCGCACTGAATGCGTTTATGAATGATCGCTTTGTGAACACAAGGATTTGGCTGGGAACCTCCCAGGACGACGAAAGGTGAATGGATGAAACAATCGAACCTAGGACCTATTGATCTGCGGTGCAGTACGCTAACCGAGCAACCAATTATTATAATATGAACTTTTGAATAATCATCTAACTTTATTTAGTTAGAAATAAAGCGTAGGTTCGCGTTCGATTTTTGTAGATGCAACTTATGAGATGGGGGGGGGGGGGGGGGGGGGGAGGGGGGGTATCTTTTCTGATCTCCGCGAATGGCATCCAGGAATTCTTGGAGATTCGCGATTTTGAGCTATTCTTACAATTCCTGGTTTAACGCGAAGACCGTTTCCCTATATTCGCTATATATATCATTGTTTAAGAAGTCTTTTACGCATTCATTCCTCATCTTGGAGATTCGATATGACTCTCCTTAGTTCTCAGGGTTTCGCGATTCAACGGGGTTACCCCCGCCCCCCCCCCCACCCATTAAGATGACCAGCTGCAGCAGAGCCCCAGCGATTCCGCATGACACATTCTCAACACCCCGTATAGTTCATATTGTTTGCTGAACCTGCGTCAATCTGCCCACGCAATAGTAAAAGTCTATCTGCATGGACTACTCAGACATTCGCAATTGTTAAGCGTATAACTGTCAAATACGACAATATTTGGGACACTATATGACACGGTCCGTCCACTATTCTACGCACGGCCATTATTGACGTGAAACCTTGATATTTTCGAGCTAGTAACCCTAGCCTGAAATTGAAGCTGATAACATCTAATAATTAATGCAGAAGATAAACATATTCTCTCCCAGTTCTGATACGTTTGTTTGTTAAAGTAAAACGCTTTCACCTCAGTAGGTCAATGCGTGTGGAATTATGATCAGTGGACCAGTTTAATTGCCTCTGCACTGTTTATACGTTTAATACTGACAGAAGAGCCAGTGGTTCTCAGTTATATCGCCTCGGTCGGCAAAGCTCTATTGACGATGGTACATGCCATGCCATATTCCAAGCCGGCCCAGTATAGAAAAACAAATAGAGGTCTGTCCTAGCTGTGCTTGCAGGAAATCATCGCAAATCAGCCCACTGTTAGGGCTGGTCCAGAAATTGTTGCGTGGGGAAAAGCTTTAATTGTGATTAATTATGTTGGTGGTGTTCAAAGTTTACTGTTTTTGTGGGGTGGACCGAGAAACAAAACACATAAATAAATAAGCTTAAATAATAGCAGCCTACAATAAATAAAGCACTAATTTGAAAAAATAAATTCGTTACGTACCTGTGAGTACTGATATTTCCGAGCTGGGTGATATCCTGAGGGAACACCACTACGGCGGGGTTCGAGTCACGGCGAGGCAGACTGCGGGACTGCCGTGCCTGGCCTGGGTGAGGGCCCCGTATCCCCGGCAGGGGCTCAGCACGTGGTCCGTGGCTGGAGACACTGTTGGGGGGAGGGTCTGGATCCCGAGGGATCGGACCGTATCGCCATACGGCCCTGGAACCAGGCCATGCGCAACTTGGCGTCAGACAGAAGAGTTTAAAAAGGCGAAGCGCCAAGCGAGTGTCCTTGGACTACACAGGCCCACCTGGCGAGTTGCGCGAGAATTAATTACGAGAGAATCTGGTAACTTTGCAGATAAGGCAGAAAGCCGCCCTTCAAAATGCCGAATGCGAATGCCCTTTTGCATTGAAAAAGGCCTTGCTCGCACAAACATAAGATGGGGGTCTGGGATTATCACAATGACCAAACGAGCTCCAAGTGTAGGATTTCTTCCACGCATACTGCATAGCCGCAAAAAATAACATATATATGGATCTTTTGTCCAAAGTTAATATCCGTGTCATGGGTTGTTCTATTAAAAAAAAGGTCCCGGGGGCGACTGAAGGCTGATCATATACATATTCATATACTGATATATGCTGAGCAGCATACGAGTATATAATGTTGTAGATCTATATGTTAGTTATAGCTTACAAACCGCATGATAATTAGTCATAGAAAAACCCTAATTGTCAACCCCATACTAGAGTAATAATTGATAGAGCAATTATCTGACTTGCTATCTGACAGAAATATGTGCCTAATGCCATGACATTTGTTATACGTGTCCACAGCCTAAGGTAAACGAACGATCGACGTGGGTCGTTCTATTTAAACAAATATCACGGGATAGTATAATCACCCATACATTTTAGTCAACATAGAAATCAATCCATACTTAATTACTTTTAAAATAATTACCTTCTTTGCATTTTAACAGCTTCTTGATCAATGAGTTGAACACGGGTGTAGAAATATAATATAATATTATAGATCTGGATATACGGCCTCTTTCTTTGATAACAAAGGTTGAAGTGAAAAAATCATGAAATCACACAAGGTCAATTGTTGGTCATTGTTACCATGACGCGAATACGTAAAACAATGGATGACGTCATGGAAGACGTCACCAAAAACGGCGAATGAGGCCGTTTCTTGGATTTTGTACTACCGTTGGAACGAAATTTATGGATGTTCCCGCTCTGTCAGTCATGCTACGCAAACACCGTTTGCGTCTGCGCAAGACGCTAGATTTGCTGCTTTTTTGTGTTAATTTGACTATTCCCATTGCTAATTTCGCTAATATTAAATAACCGCATGAATCAGCCTGCATAGATCTGAATAAGCCAGTTTGAGACATACAGTCATATGCTGCTGCGATCCGTTGAAATTAGGTTATTTAATAAGATTGATTCGACATTTTTTCGATGAGCCAAATTAACATCTAATCAATGTTGCATATCGACATTTAATCAATGTCCGAAAGAAAACGCTTAATCAATGTTGAATCAACGTTTTTATGCTATCTGGGTCTTACTCCCCAAAGTTTCAGACTAAGATCATGCCAAAACTGTCCCTTCCATAGTGCGGATTTTTTATTACATGATAACGATTGTTATAACGCGAACTGGTTAACATAGATTAAATCGGCAAATGTAAGTCAAATTAACTTTTATCAGACGCGCAAAAATTCATATATGTTACCCAGGATGTTACGTAATCCGTGTTCTGAAACCAGCCATGTAACACGTGGACTCCCCCCAACCCACCCCCCGGTCGTCTTAAGATGCCTGTTGTACCCTACCACAGTGTTATCGCGCGTGGGTCCTGAAGTTACAAACAAGAGGTTCTGATAAGCCCCGATTATTTAACCAAAAACACGGTGCAGAAGGGACATTTTGTATTTTAAATTAGTAAACGAATAATGAACTTGCTTTCTGTGGCCATCGTGTAGGTTGTCATGCTCTATTTATGGCTTTGCGAGACGAGAAAAAACTGGGTGAGTGAGACCCTGGCGACGCATTGATACGCCTATGCGTGCGATGACCGAGGTGTCGTCAATGGGCGGGGCTTAGCGCGGAGCCTGAATCGGTCTATTCTTGGGGATTCGCGATTCAGAGGGGGTATCCCCCCCCCCCCCCTAATGGTAATCTAGAATTTTGCCTCAGGAGGGGGGGGGGGGGGAGGCACAACATCGTATTTTGGTGAGACCGTGCCTTTTCACGGCCTATATGCCCCGTGCACCCGCCCCCCCTCCTGGATTCGCCACTGGGTCGCCACTGCGTTCGTTAGGATTATTTTGACTTACTACGTCTCGTGGAATGCGGAATTAAGCCGTACGGTTTATTCGTTCCGTCCGTGGTATGCACGATAGCGACAATTTGAAGATGTTTCCTTTGTATCTATCATAATGGCACCGTACGAACACATGGAGCGGAGAGGGTCTAAATAGCATGCATTTTAGGGGGAACAACTGCGCATGGGGGAACACTTTAATCCGGAACTAATAGCCTACTTGATGCCCCTCTTGGCTTGAATGACATCCACAAGCGAGGTCATATCAGCATATTTTATATTAATATATTTTATTACCCCTCACCTTGAAATTGTAATCGTAGGCTTATGCATTATACTTTGTATTGTCACCGCCTCGCCCCCGCCCCCCCCCCCCCCCACCCGCCCCTGACGAAGCATCATCCCCTCCCATTTGGTTTAAACATATTTATTTAAACACGATTAGATAAACAGAAAAATCTGATACAATCCTTTCGTGGGTATAAACGGGTTTGCTGACGAACCGCACCCCTAGTTGCGTTACGCCCCACCCCTTTGACGAAACACAATGATACAATTTCATTAATGTTAGATCTATTATAATTATAATAATAAGAATTATTATTATTAAGTCGTAGTAAATGCCATGATATACACTCTGACTTTAGTATGTTCAGCTATATGTTTGTCCTCGTTGTCGAGCTATTTAAAAATGAGCGGCGCATTGATAAACAAAGGAAATGACTTATGTACACTAAACGTAATAAAACAATCGCGAGGGCTAACTAATATGGAAGGGGGGGGGGGGGGGAGACCGTATAATATATATCCACGTGTACAAATGTTATCAAGCATTTGGCCAGCGTCGTATGTATATATGTGGGTTGTTTCACAGCCTGTGTACACGTCCCACCACTTGACAGATTAGCCCACATGTGCACCTGTTTTGTCATCCATTATTTGGTGGCAGCCATTTAACTGACATGCCATTATTATTTAGTATTCGCCTTTGCGTATAAACGTACACAGAACATGTATTATAAAGTTATACTTTTAAGCACTGTCAGATAGCCAGGTAACGTTATTGGATCTTGGGTCCTTATACGGCCCAAGCGACAACCCTGCCCCCACCCTGCCCCCACCCTGCCCCCCACCCTGCTCCCACCCTGCCCCCACCCGCTATATCACCCGCGGAGAGGAAACAGGGGGGAGGGGGTCATCATGTGACAGCTCATTATTACTGTCCAGCTTAATACTTTTACACTATTAAACGCCTCCTTCACCCGCCGCGCACCCCTGTTACACCCGCTGCATTGTATCGTTAATAACAAACAAAGGCTGCAGTGAAAATCGGGCCAAAATCAAAAGGCACACTGGACAGCTACTCCACGGTCTTCGTTTTAATTGGTGTGCTTTAATGAGCCTCGTGTCTGGGTGAGCCGACTGCGGGGGCCGACTGTCAGCGGGGAGTGGGGACCGCCTGGCCCATGTGGTGAGAGGGCGGGACACACAACACAACGCGTACTCTGGCCGGGCACGTTTGGGATGTAGCAGCCAGGAGGAGAGCCATGTGTCGGGGACACGTCCGTTAGATATCGCTGCTCGTATCTTCGCCGTTTACTATTCGCGCAGTGTTAATCTGTACTCACAGCAACGATAATTCGTGTTCAGTGCTGAGATACAGCTGCCAGCTTAGGCATGCAATGACTTAGCGCAAACTGTCTCTCCCGGTGGACGCTCCCGTGCTGACTAAGGTGATGGATTTCACCATTTGCTTTAGTCATGAAATAACCTTTCGAAGACATAAGCAAATATTTATATCAGCCGAGGAATTATCAGAACAGCTTGGATGGCTTGCGTGGATTTCTCTTGTACGCGTTTGCCACGGTTGCTGAGATGAAGATTGCCCTCAACTGCGTGTTTGTTTTTAGCGCTGCCAAAAACAGTTGCACGGATAAACTCTCCGGGTATCGATACGTCGTCAGTGTTCCGAGCGATATGATGCATGCATAGCAACTGTCGAGTTACTGGTAAGTGCAATGGCGGATATGATCACGATTTGTATTTTAATGGTAATACGAAACTAACAGGATAAATCAAATGTCCTATTAGAAGGCTTGTAAGTTTCGATTTGGATTACATTAGAACTTGCTTCATTCAAAGGTTTTTTTCGTGATGCTTTCGGCCGAATGATTCTGCCATGTGGCCCTAAATAATCTTTGTCTTTCCCGTGATAAGTAGCAACTCGATGACCAATGTGCCCTGACGCCCTGCCCGGGTGATACCCCAGAGGATGCATAGACTTCAGTGTAGCTAAAATAAAGGCGTTTTGGGCGGTTCTCTAACGACTAAAGTATCATGAGTGCCGTCACGCTTCCTTCTGAAATACTACTTTAAAAGCCACACTTGCATATATATCACTGTGCTTCATGCCGGTATTGCACTTCCCGGTAACCCACTGTTAGACGTCACAGATTTAAATTTTAATATTGAAAGGCACATCAGTGAATTATCTTGATAAAATGAAATCCATATCGATTGACTCGTATGAGAGGTCGCATATGTACCTTACACAATTTCTGCTCGTACATTAAGAAAATGAACGTCTGCATGCAGATGGGCGTGGGCATAAAGCAAAGTCTACTTTCCACTAATAACTGGCTCAAGTAGGGGGGTGGGTCCGGTTTCGGGTGGTATTCATAAACCACACGTAACTTACGCACGAAAAGTGCATTTTCGTCGCCGCCTCACCAGTCGGCTAAACTGTTTTCGTGGAATCCCCCACAGTGGCGGATTTCACGAAAACAGTTTAGCCAACTACGGGGGTTAGTCGACAAAAGTTACCGTAAAAGATTTTAGGCCACAGCTTGTTGTGCGGGGTCAAGAAATTGATCATCTCGTTCCGTTGCAGACGTGAGCGATAACTGAGTGAATAAAAAAGATCGGCTCGTTTTAACTATATTTGAGTTATTCAAACAATAAAAAGCAGCCGAGCGAATATTTAGTGTAGCTCACGTGTTACTCTTACTGTCGTGTCACTGGGTCATCTAACACTGGAACAGTTTTTGTCAGCCCACAACGAGATCAGACATCCAACTGGATAGCTGAATGGTCCTGAGTGGACCCGCCGAGTGGACCAGTGGTTGTCGACGGCCTGTCGTGCACGCAGTCGGTTGTGTCGGAAAAGTGCAGGCTCAGCATTTCAACTCGCAGGCAAGTTTGTTGCCAACATTATTCTGTTGCGGATGATACGTGGGAATTATATGCATGTGATGTACGGCTTTGAATATATGTTTGTTTCTGTGTAAGTTCCCTGTATGTATCCCAAGTCTCCTAGGACAACCTATTTGTTCTGAGATCAAACCATCTGGCACGAGCTAGGTTATATATAGTCGAACGAACACCAGCAAACGCTGCAGAGACGTTCGAAAGAACTCATTTGACAGGTAAGTAGTGGTAAATTGCAGCGTTGGCTACTTCAGAAAGGGCCTTATCCAACTATTGGTGAAATATCACATACATGATAGAGATCTCACACAAGCCATTGCGTAGGTACCAGTGATTGCCCACTGAGAAACACTAATGAAAATATTATGCAGCCAAATCGTTTAGAATCTTGCTAAATAAAAGTTAGGATGATCTGGTAAAATATTTATTTGACAATATATACATGGATGATGGGAATGTGCATTGATGTAACTGCATTTCACTGGTATGTGCCCAATCACTGGTCCACTTTCCATATACAAGACGCTCAGTAGGCTAAACCGGTCACACCAATAAAAAAGGCTATTATGTTTCGCTAAATAATGCTGACAGGCCTAACCCAATGGCAGATGGCATAGCTTATGTACTGCTTTGCTTATAAATATCTATTTTTATTCATGAACACGTGTCATTATTCCTGAGTGAGCTCGCCCCATTAGAACGGATTTTTGGTCTCTCCTAAATAACAGTTCCTTGTTATGTGTAAGCTAAGTCAATAGTTGTCCTAATTTATGCGTGCAAATGTGGTCTTTTTGTTTTATGTTTGTTTTATGCGAACAAAGGTTTGAAACGTCGAATTATCGCCTCGGACTATTTCTCGATGTTTTAACGCAACAAATGGGATAATTGCAAATATTTATAATTGTCCACCGAGTAAACTTAACGGATATTCTATTTTGATGGCACAATATATTGGGATTCATGTCTTAAACCCAGGAGCTGGACTTTTAATGTGGCAGAGGTTGGGGCGGCAAGCACAGAAGTTTGCGTCTCTGAGGTCCTGTTGCCAGGCTGTAGGGTGGTGAACTGTTCAGTATGCGTATTAATCTGGTGTTGTCACATGATCCGACTCGCTGCCACGTGACAGTGAGTCCATTGCTTATTGGCTGTAAATATTAATGATGTGGAAACTTAGTTTCCCACATTCGATTGGGCCCAAGGTGTCGGACACAGAGTTGTGAGAACATTCCGGTATATTAGCGTGTTTCGATGTGTACTATTTCTTCTCTATTTCCAGCTCTTCGCTCTTCTCGACTCACTGTGGAAACTAAACATGGCGTCTATCCGCCGAATCGTGACTGGCTGCCTGGCGATGGCCCTCATTAGCGCGCTCAGTGCGCATGCGCGGGATGCCGTGGTTCGCCCGTCGTGCTCACCCAGCGCGTCTGTCTGTGAATTTGATTTTGAGCTACTACACAGGACGACCATGGTGATGTACTCCGGCAAAGATTTAGAGTATGTCTCCCCGGTCGTTTTCCGTAACGGGGCGCTGTACTCCCGAGACCGCCACTCATGCGACCTCCAGAACGTCAGCCTCTCGACCGCGGGTTAGTGTATTTTGGGATCATTTTTGTTACAGCTCATCACACAGCACTGTTCCACATTTTAAAAAAAACATGGAAGAAGATACGAACCTTACATCAAACCAACAGATTATCCGTTGGTAATTCCTATATTGTTTTCTTAACGTTGACTTTGACCATGTGTGTGTTGATCAGACGCTGACGGCGTGGCGACGGGTGACGGGTCCTTCAAGACCACCGTGCTGTACAACGGACAGCTTCCTGGTCCGACAGTCGTCGTGTACGCAGGCCAAGAGGTGAATGAAAAGTCTGCTAAACTAGCAGGCAATATGTTGCTAAAAGTCTTTAATACATCACCAGCGTCTTTTATCCCATTATATGATTGTATTTGTAATTGACCAAATCTAAATTTAACTAGAATTAGACCTTCTAAATTCGGTAACACAATTCAAGTTTGCAAGTCAATACGGTATGCATTGCGCTACCCGCCTCAGACGAGTCTTCGATTGTATCACACATATCTCGTCTTGTCATTAGTAACTTAGTAATTTATGTAAAATTGGAGGTTAACGAGATGGCGACCTGTCATTCTAGGTTGTCGTTCGCCTCACCAATAGTCTGGTTTCCGAGGCGACGACCCTTCATTTCCATGGTGTCCACCAGAGGGATACCCCGTGGATGGATGGGGCAGGATACATCTCTCACTGCCCCATCAACCCGGGCGAGACCTTTACTTACAGGTCAGACATGCTCTATTCATGTTTATAAAACTTATAGATATTAGCTAGGCAATACATGTGTGCACAATTCGTTCAAATTAACTTAAAAGTTGCAATGAAAGTTCTGGAAGTTCTGCTATGACTTTGATCAGGTTTAAGGCGCACCCTGTCGGGACGCACTGGTACCACTCTCACTACGGCACCCAGCGGACGATGGGGGCGTTCGGAGCCTTCGTCGTTCTGGATCGAGATCCAGACGAATCCATCAAACGCAGGGTAAGTACACGGGCGGCGGCCTGCGCATTCCAACTGGCCGCTCCCTGTGGCCCAGTGGGTTGTGCATCAGCCTGTCCTTTACCACGGTGTTTCCAGTTCGCGTCCGCAATAGGTCTGTTTGTACAGGACAATGAATCTGTGTATTTCCGATATTGATTTCGTCATTTTTAGTCATATAACTGACTTGGCATTTGATTAGTAGATACCTTGAACGCATTGGGAGAAGATTTGTATAAGTCTATATAAACCAGCGCGCTCTGACCTTCACCCATGTTCATAAAAAACTGCCGCCACTGTGGCGATTATATGGAGCATATTGTTTCTCTTATGTTTAGTCTTATAGTTGAAGCTGGTGGGGGTTCAGAGAGAGCGTGGATTCAATTAGGTTTTCTGTTCCTGAAAGTATATGTACCTGGTATATCACTGTATCTGACGGGTGTATGCTTCAGTATGCTTGACGCATGGAGTAAGACAACCCAATGCTTATGAGAGCATATGTACGCTTTGCACGTGTTAGTATAAGTCTCGCGGTGCTTCTCTCTTTCTCGCCAGGGGGCCGATCCCCTTCCGGTGATGGAGGCAGAGTTCCTGCTGACGGTGACAGACTGGTTCCCGTCTCCGTCCGGGGATATCCTGGACCTGGTCAGACGAGAAGCTGTTAGGTGCGTGCCCGCCCTCACCCCGCCCTCACCCGCCCCAACCTGGTGACTCTTTTACGCCCTCACCCACCCCGACCTTGGGATTCCCTTACCCCGTCCAGATCCTTATTATCCTTATTTAGCCCCTGGAAATAAATAATGTTTACAAAGAAACAAATCTTGTTGTTGACGTTTCTCCATCGCTTTCCCTTCACTTCTTCCACAGTTTTTCTTATGGTTTCGGAGTAGACAAGGAGATGTGTTTCAACTCCACCAAACAGGCTGACGGCGTCGACTGCGGCGTCATTCCCTTCGTGTCTGGTGTCATCAACGGCAAAGGTGAGTGACGTCAGGGCTATGACGTCATCTGTCTCATCAACGGCAAAGGTGATTGACGTCAGGGCTGTGACGTCATCTGTCCCATCAGCGGCAAAAGTAAAAAGGTGACGTCACCTATGTCCTCATGACGTCATCCCCTTCATCTTGTGGCCAATATGAATCACGCTACAGCTGTGATGTCATATCCGGGGTGTCATTACTTCTCATAGTATGACTGTGAAGTCATCTCCTTTATGTCCGCTTTTACCAATGATAAATGTGACGAGAACCATTCCATAAGAGACCGTGACGTCATCACATACATATTAAAATGTGTGGGTTGTCCTTGATTAAGCAAAAAACTTCAATTGTATGACCGAGTCCCCCCCCCCCCCCGCTCTACCCGTCAGGTCAACAATACGACCGCGCCACGGGCAAATCGAAGCAAGAAGTCCCTCTCGAGATTTTCACCGTCACACAGGGACGCAAGTACCTATTCCGTGCTATATGCGCCTCCATGACGTTCGGCTTCCGGCTCTCCATCGACGGCCACACCCTGCACGTGGTCGCCTCGGACGGAAGTGACGTCATCACCCGCCCAGTGGAATCCTTGGTGGTGTTCTCCGGCGAGCGCTATGATTTCTGGATAGAGGCTAATGATCCCGACGATAGCGGGAGCTACTGGATTCGGGCGGAAACCCTAGAGAGGATGCAGAACGGACAGGTGAGAGCAGCTTCCGGTGATATCAGACGAGGCAAAATTCACCTGTTGGTCCGGAGCTAAGTAAAAAGCATCAATTTCTTGCAATATATCTCAATATACGTAAAATGTAATTGTTTCCAAAACAGCATTCTCCTTTCGCGTTCAATTTGATCCATGACGGAGAATAGTGTGATTTTCGTAATTCGTTATGGGCGTTTTAATTATTTATATGTGACCTCAATTATGACCATATGATGACAGTGGACAGTACTAGTAAGTGTATATTATGACCAAGTGATGACAGTGGACAGTACTAGTAAGTGTATATTATGACCAAGTTATGCAAAGATTATGCAAGATCGTACTATAGATCTCTGATTCTTTTCTCCTCATTCTGGTTCGTGCAGACCATTCGGCCTGGTCAAGTCAAGGCCATCCTGCGATACGCATCTACCTCAATCACCGATCTCCCCGCGTCACGCAGGGTGGAGTGTTCTGCAGAAACCAAATGTGATGTCCTCAACTGCCCATTTCTGTAAGTGTCACTGGTCAATCGGTCCTTTACCAGATTAAAACTATGTTTAACCGGGGTTACGTCCTTGCCTAACTGTGTGGCCTCAGGAAGAGTTTGAATGGCTCGCGGCTTCGATCAGTAACCAGGACCACGCTGCTATCGTCATGAGAACGACTATCTGTTTTGGACTTCGGATATTCACATAGTGTATTCTATACGATTCTGCAGCATGTATCGCATTTATGGTTGACACAATACACAATGTGCGTACTTTACTTGTTAATTACGTCACCACAGCTTGACATCCAGAAATACCGACCTGTGGAATTGTATACCCGTTTCTGAGCTGCGAGAAACAAGCGATCAAATCACGTGGTCCGAAGATGATCCAGGAGGATTTCACGAGATGTTCCTCAACTTTCACTTCGCCAAATTCGGCCACACGTGGAAGACAACGATCAACGGCATCATTAACCTGTTGCCCGCCGCGCCGCCACAGGTCAGTGACGTCATAACGCGGGATCATTAACCTGTTGCCCGCCGCGCCGCCACAGGTCAGTGACGTCATAACGCGGCATCATTAACCTGTTGGCCGCCGCGCCGCCACAGGTCAGTGACGTCATAACGCGGCATCATTAACCTGTTGCCCGCCGCGCCGCCACAGGTCAGTGACGTCATAACGCGGCATCATTAACCTGTTGCCCGCTGCGCCGCCACAGGTCAGTGACGTCATAACGCGGGATCATTAACCTGTTGCCCGCCGCGCCGCCACAGGTCAGTGACGTCATAACGCGGCATCATTAACCTGTTGCCCGCTGCGCCGCCACAGGTCAGTGACGTCATAACGCGGCATCATTAACCTGTTGCCCGCCGCGCCGCCACAGGTCAGTGACGTCATAACGCGGCATCATTAACCTGTTGCCCGCCGCGCCGCCACAGGTCAGTGACGTCATAACGCGGCATCATTAACCTGTTGCCCGCCGCGCCGCCACAGGTCAGTGACGTCATAACGCGGCATCATTAACCTGTTGCCCGCCGCGCCGCCACAGGTCAGTGACGTCATAACGCGGCATCATTAACCTGTTGCCCGCCGCGCCGCCACAGGTCAGTGACGTCATAACGCGGCATCATTAACCTGTTGCCCGCTGCGCCGCCACAGGTCAGTGACGTCATAACGCGGCATCATTAACCTGTTGCCCGCCGCGCCGCCACAGGTCAGTGACGTCATAACGCGGCATCATTAACCTGTTGCCCGCCGCGCCGCCACAGGTCAGTGACGTCATAACGCGGCATCATTAACCTGTTGCCCGCTGCGCCGCCACAGGTCAGTGACGTCATAACGCGGCATCATTAAACTGTTGCCCGCCGCGCCGCCACAGGTCAGTGACGTCATAACGCGGCATCATTAACCTGTTGCCCGCCGCGCCGCCACAGGTCAGTGACGTCATAACGCGGGATCATTAACCTGTTGCCCGCTGCGCCGCCACAGGTCAGTGACGTCATAACGCGGCATCATTAACCTGTTGCCCGCCGCGCCGCCACAGGTCAGTGACATCATAACGCGGCATCATTAACCTGTTGCCCGCCGCGCCGCCACAGGTCAGTGACGTCATAACGCGGGATCATTAACCTGTTGCCCGCCGCGCCGCCACAGGTCAGTGACATCATAACGCGGCATCATTAACATGTTTCCCGCCGCGCCGCCACAGGTCAGTGACGTCATAACGCGGCATCATTAACCTGTTGCCCGCCGCGCCGCCACAGGTCAGTGACGTCATAACGCGGCATCATTAACCTGTTGGCCGCCGCGCCGCCACAGGTCAGTGACGTCATAACGCGGGATCATTAACCTGTGGCCCGCCTCGCCGCCACAGGTCAGTGACGTCATAACGCGGCATCATTAACCTGTTGCCCGCCGCGCCGCCACAGGTCAGTGACGTCATAACGCGGCATCATTAACATGTTTCCCGCCGCGCCGCCACAGGTCAGTGACGTCATAACGCGGAATAATTAACATGTTTCCCGCCGCGCCGCCATAGGTCAGTGACGTCATAACGCGGTATTCATTAACTCTGGCACGCTGACGTAGAACATACCAACACCGCACACTGGGTCGTTAGACACACCAACGTCATACAAACTGACGTCATAACACATTGACGCACAGCAAACTTCTTTAGTGCGTCCCTTTTGTCTCGAGTTCCCCTTTTCGTCGCTAGGTGTACCCTGACCCCGCCCTTCAGCACGTGACTGACTGTGACGAGATGCTGGAGTCGTGTGTCCGAGAATCATGTCACTGCACTCACCACCAGGTGGTGCCACTGGGAAGTGTCGTCCAGATGACCCTGGCCACCACAGTCCAGAACCCCGGTGAGTAAACGTGACACCGTGAATGCCACCCTGGCCTGTGAATGCCACCCTGGCCTGTGAATGCCACCCTGGCCTGTGAATGCCACCCTGGCCTGTGAATGCCACCCTGGCCTGTGAATGCCACCCTGGCCTGTGAATGCCACCCTGAATGCCAATATATTATTGTCGTATTTCACTGTTTTCCTCTCATTGCCACTAAGAGGGGGGGGGGGGGGCAGGGGGTAGTCGTGTTCCCAAGTCACGAAGATACATTTCTTTATTCCCAGATCACGATGAAATAAAAGGAGAAATCCCCGTATAAAACGGAAGTAGCGGATACATGATATCAATTAGCCAATTCCCAATTCACGGTTATTAAAAATTAAATTCCCAGTTCACGACTAATGAAATTCCTCCATCACGGCGGTCGGCTAATATCTCATTCCCAGTTCACGAAGAATGATTTTCCTCATTCGTAGTTCACGGTGAAATCAAAAGCCCATTCCTGAGGAACGGAAATACCCCTTGCCCCCCCCCCCCCACCCCCCAAGAGTGTGCTCAGTGTTAGTCTTATCTATTATCAGTTATAGTAAAATATAATAAAACAAGAAGTATGGTAGTTCCTTTGTATAATACAGTAAAACAAAAATGTCACCGTTGGCTCTTACAACATGTATTTTATATAAGCGAACTGTCAGTGGCGGATCCCAGGAGCAGAGGTACGGGTTTACCCCCCCCCCCCCCCACCATATTTATATATAAACTAGTAATGTATGATGTCTATAAAAGTAAGCCACTCATACATATTGCATCTGCCACAGCTGGGGTCCTCAACGGCAACAGTCACCCGATTCATCTCCACGGCTACAACTTCCAAGTTGTCAAGACCGGATTTCCGGAGTATAACCCGGATAATAACTACTTCCTGTCCTCCAACGACGACTTGGAGTGCGTCCCCGGAAGTAACTCCTGCAACCTGGTCACGTGGCGCAACGCCACGTGGTCCGGAGGTCACGTGCCTGGGCTCATCCGCCAGGGGGCGCCACTGAAAGACACTGTATCAGTTCCGGTCGGCGGTTACGTCGTGGTGCGCTTCAAGGCAGATAACCCTGGTGAGTCCCGTGCACTCACGCCCCCCCCCCCCCCTCCCCCCGCCTCCCCTTCCCCCCGCCTGGATCAAATGAAGATATACACCATACATATTCCTTTTTTGACCCTAGCTAAATTGCTAAGCAGCCTGAGGTCGCGGGTTCGATCCCTCGCGCCGGCATCTGTGGTATCCAACCCGATTTCACCGTCCCGGCCGGTTTTGTGACCCAACACACCGACAGTGTGTTTTCTTTTATTTTGATAAACCGATTGCAATGAGCCTGGGGCCGTATTCATAATCACCACTTAGGCTACGCCACTAGACTTAGCGCTAAGTGGAAGATTTGTCGACCGATTATCGGGTTCAAAATACATATGTAGTTTCTGAATTAAGAGAGTGCTGAAATTATATTGAAGACGATTTCTTGATCATGAGCACCACCACAACGAGCTGGTGAGGCTAAGATAAAAAACGCACTTTTCGTGCGTAACTTACAAGGGGATTCTGAATACGGCCCCTAGTCCAGTCCACATAACCTGTAATTCTTTACCTTTTTTAAATTACCATTTGCCTTTATTTGCTATTTATAAAAACATTTTAGACGTTCATACAGGTAGGTATTTAGTTTAATTAAGGGCCTAGCAGTTGTCTGCTATATATCGGAGACATCCTGATTACAACATAACTAATTAAATGTCTAGGATTACTATAAAAATAACAACCGGTCTAATTTCAATGCTGATCTTGAGGTTCACGCTTCACTATTTCACACCCGTGTTATCGCAGGCTTCTGGTTCTTGCACTGCCACACGGAGTTCCACAACGAGGAGGGGATGTCGCTCTTCCTCCAGGTCGGCAGCACCTCCGACATGAACAAACCTCCCGACAACCTCCACCAGTGCGGCAACTTCGAGCTGAGCAAGGAGGAGTTCGAGGACCTGCTGCACGGACCAGTGTCCCAGGGAGACCGTAAGTTACCGTGGTAACTGAACCTTGCTCAGATCCAAGATCATTTTATTTCCGAATCAAATCCAGCTGGGATTTTTCTCTTTAACGTAATGCATCAATTTTAACTGACGCCAATCCTAAATAGAAATTATATTTTTCCATCTTATAACGCATGATAAACTGTAGATACCACAGTTCACTTCGGGTTCTGTATAATTCCCTTGTTCCGTTTCTTCACTCAACTACCCACCCTCAAACCTGCCCCCAGCCGCATCCTCAACCCCAGCTTCACCCGAGGACGCAGTGCAGATAACGTTACCATGACGTTTCCTTTCAGCGGAGGTCATGCTACTGCCTTCCTGCTCCAATGACGTCATCACCTTCCAGCTGATGGCCATTGTCCTATTTGTCCTTGCCATCATGTCCGTGGCTCTCAATCTCTACCTTTGGTGCCAGTGGCGCCCCAAGCGGGGATATGTCTACCTATCGCCCACACTGAATAACTAATGGCCGCAGGAAATAAAGTTTATTGACTTTGTCAACGTGTGGTCATATATACCAATGATGATGCTGTTTTCTTCAATTAATGAAAAAGGAAGGCGCTAAAATTTCGCCCACTCTTAATAATGATTGCGGCACTTGTAATTTTAACCCTAGTGAACATCGACTCCGGCCAGACACGGAAAACCAGCTTCGCTGGTACATGTACCTGCATTTTGAGCAAGTCTATCCAACCCCCGTTGCCCCCCCCCACCCCCGCCCACCCCTTTCATTGTCCCCGGATGTGTTGTGGCCCAATTAACCGTCATGTGCACAAAAGCGGGCTGAAACACTAGGATTTCTTTTGATTCACTAAAGGAAGGCAGCCTGAAAGTTCAAACCCCAATTGCTACTGCATCTGTTTGTCCAATGAGTTCTTATTGTGCGCGAAACTGGCCTTATTAAGACACGAGGGATTCTAAGCCTTCGCTTCATTGACGCTTGATACTCGACACCCCCACGGCAGAGCATGTGGCGCCCCGTTGTGGCGCTGGCATGGACTGGCGACAGTGTTACACAGTGGTAGACCGCCTCGACCTTGAGGAACAGATCCAATATACACGTTGAAGAAATCTGATCTTCTTCCCCTTTTGCGGACTCCCCGCCCCACCCTGCTTACCTCCCTGTTCTTATTGGATACATGTGTAAACAATGACACACGAACGGCAGAAGGCTTGCAGATACAAGGTGGAGGGGGAGGGGGAGGGAATAAACACTTCATTGCACCCCTTGTGGTGTAAGCCTCGATCTCTTGGTGGGTAATATGACCTTGCTGCGATCTGATGACCTTGAAGGTGGACGCCGTTCGTCTGTCGATAATTCCATTCCCTGCAATAAAACGGCAGCCCCCCCCCCCCCCCACCCCTTCCCCTTGCCAGCTACCCACACACCCACGCTCCCGGGGCCTCTCCTATATCTGTCCACAATTCGATAGATTTTTCTCATATACATATACCTCCATCATACAGGCCTAGGTTATTGACAGGCTGGCGACACTTGGTGGGCCGCCCGACGGTCAGTTCAGCGCGCACCCCACTGTTGGCTTAACGTGTGTTACATGTGAGAACGGTGCTCACCACTGACGATCGACCTGGACTGGGCAGAGAGGCAGGCGGAGAGGCAGGCAGTCTCCGGTCTGCGTATACACCATCCTTTGTCTCCGGTTCTGCTACCCTTGTTGCTACTTGCCCTCGACACCCCCCCCCCTCCCCCACCACCACCCTCGGCACAGTCCGTGTCGATCAGACCAACCGGCCGGGGACCCTCAACAACCGGAACGACACCCCCACCCCCCATCCACCCCCTGCTTCGCCATGGCGACGCACGTGGTAGACATGGAATGATGCCAAAGCCGGAGCTGAGGAAAGTGAAGGTGCCAGCGGAGGGCGCATATTCATTTTTTAAAAACTGGTTCCATATGATGAACAGCAAGTTACAGGTACAAAGTTGAACACTCTCTCAGTGAGTGGCTCGGACGGCGCTGAACCTTGGATTGTCTTCTTAGAATTATCCGCTCTCCGTTTTGTAAGGCAAATTAACGACCATGCTGGATACGCTGGCGTATGTTAATAATATCCATTGAGTCTTTTCACACGCTAACCAGGCTTGAAGATTTGAGCGTCACAGAAAATAAACGCTGACAGGAAAACGCCGACGGTGCAATGACAACGCGTATGGAGTTAACAGGCCAGCCCACCGGGAATGGTTTGTCGCCAGCCTAGATACGCTACATGTCGTTTGAAACCAGTAGCGAAGTGATATATAAGCATTGAACAATTTTAACAACTGCCTGAATTGCTTCGTGCATCTTGGAGGAATTAACATAGCTTCGTGAAAACACATCTGGAGGAGTTAACTTTGTAGCATGAATACATATCTGGAGGAATTAACTTTGCTTCGTGAATACACATCTGAAGGAGTTAACCTCCACATCTGAGACTACCATCTGGTTGACTATGATGCCGACACGTGGCGGCCACTGACTCGCCATGCCACGCAAGCTCCTCCAAGACTGTGGCCGGGGGTGGTATGGGCGAGAGGACCACTTCAGCTCCCTCATGCGGATGTCCTTGGAATCCATGATGACCACCAAGGTGAAGAACCAGCAGGTTCGGTTTCGCCACGGCCGCTCCTTGGCGTCGCTGCAGGCAGAGGAACGTCACTTCCGGGAGCGTACGGAGACGGATATACGGGTGTTACGACAAGATCTGGCGTCGATTCGGGCGTACGGACAGGCGTACCGGGAGTGTAGTTTCTACGCCACCGACCCAAAGCGCGGCGAGGCCCATGCGCTGAAGAAACCGAGCGAGGAGTCTAAAGGAAGGGGTGGTCACAAAGGCGAGCAGGTCGTTGCCATCGGCGCTAGGGATGACGTTTTTGTCCCAGGTATTCCGTCTCACGAGGTGACGTCATCAATAACTCATGACGTCAGAGATGCGGACGCTGAAACCAAGACCGATTATCCTTTGAAGGAAACAAGTTCGAGGATCCAGTCTCACCAAATTTTAGCCTCATCGTCGTCAAACGAAACCAGTGATGGTGAACGAATTCATGATGCGATAACTGATCCAGGTGCTGCCGCTGAGAAGCAAATGGACAGGATTTCAGAGGAATGCAGCACAACTTGCTCTGATCGCCATTCTGTGCCGGTCGGAGAACCTCCGCAAGTTGCGGCGGAAAGCGGCCTGGAGCCTACGGCCGGACCTCCCGGAGCTGCAGAGTTAAGGAATGATCTGGATTTACCATCGCCCCTCCACTCTTCTACCGCCGACCCCAAGACAGTTGCTCAACCCCGATCTGAGACGTTTCCGCCGCCGTCTGAGCAGAAAACCCCGAATACATTATTACTGTTCACTTTCAACCACGTCACTCAGCCTAACAACGACACATTAGCCAATAGGGCGGGCGGCAAGCCGTCGCGATATAGACCACACGTGGTGGTCAGGGAGCCGCCTCGTCCGCGGGTGGGCGTCTGTCCCCCGGAATGCCGAAACACTTTCACATTGCGACGGTTCATCGACAACCGAGCGGCCAAAGTCCTGGTCGAGATGTCTCCAGATGCCGCCAGACGGCGACACACGCAAAAGCTCCTCACCAGGGCGCGAGACGCGACCCCTGGTGTCATCCAAAGAAGTAAGACGACGTCGGCCATTTTTAGAGATTACCACGCGATCCAGGGGTGCGAGGTCCCCAAGGTCAAATCGTCAAATCCTCACCTACCAGAGGTCAAACACCTTAGTACTCGTCAAGTGACGTCACTGCCTGGGGTCCTGGGGTTGAAAGCTCCCCTGGGCCACTCCGAAACGCGTCAAACGCCCAGCACTAATCCCAAGAGAATCGGTTTCCTTCACGTCTTATGATTGCTCACAAGAGACTCAGGGGGCCTCCCTGGTGTAGTGGTTAGCGCACTAGACCGCAGATCAATAGGTCCTGGGTTCGAATCCGGGTTCGGGCACCTAATCTGGGGCATGTTTCATTCCTTCATCCTTCATCGTTCCGGTAGGGTTCCTTGGCCCAATTTAGCCTGTATGTGCACAAAAGTGGCCTAAAACACCAACATGTCATGTCATGTCACAAGAGACTCCAATTATTAAGACATTGAAACGATTGTTAGTGTAATAGATCGTTTATTTAGTGTTTTTTTACCCGGCGTCAATGACGCAGCAGATGACCACATATAGATAAATAATTTTAGATTTCGAAAAATGTTGCAGTTATTCGAACAATTTTATGGGAAATAGTAGATTTGTACTTTCCACCAAGCGCTCTCACCACTTTGAGAATGTGTTTAATAAAAGCGGTTTGGTAAATACATATATATCTTAGCTAAGTTTATACACTGAACTGACACTTCGGTTGGCCAGAAGCCGACATAAATAGCTTTTCGCTTCTTGTTAATGCATTTCTCAGTTATAAATGTACCTATCAGTTCGCCAAATTGATTTCTGACTTAACTTGATTCACAGTGTAATATTTTGACGGCTTAACATGGTAGCTCACACAATGTGACTCTTACCATAACGTCTTCGGCACTTGGAAGGTTCTAGAAGGAGCAGACCTGAACTGGCAAAGACATAATGCTTAAAAGTCGGCGCGTCCACAACGCCTTTCGTCGTTTTCTCAGTCTTTGTATGTGTTATTTTTAATGTCCTTCTTTATTGTGTAACGTTTTTTTAGCAACGATTTGATTAAAATACCATCGATGTGTCATTCATAGTGGGTCACTTTTCTTCTGATAGCCGAACAAAATCTGTGTATTTTTGAAATCGGATTCCGAGTTCAGTAAACTGAAATGCGAATCAAAGACGAAGAAGCACAGATTAGACCTAGGTGTGTGACCTATTGATTGACCAATCAACTTTGGTCTTACATCGCCACGGTCTTTGAATATCAGTAAGTGTGGTAACCTTACCAAGCCTTGCCGCGCAACCTTGGTGCATTGAATCAATACCATATTCGACTCTGGAGTGCTATATGTCGACATTGCAACAGTATCAAGACAGCGGTTGTTTGCAGACGTGCATGGCAGAGATCAAATCCATAAAAGAGTTATGAGCTTAAATACTGATGTAAGAAGGACATTTATTGGTCAATAGATTTCAGTCCTAAGTTACAATTTTTAAATTACGCCTGTAACCCAGCCAATTTCACTCTGTTACTATTACGCGTTCATTTTCGAACCAACGCGCATCGATCGCGAAGCTTCTGTGTAATTCGCAAAATTAATATAATATACACAAAGAAGAGTCAATATTGAAGCAATCTGGGTGGTTGTGCAACATATATGGCTCATAGCTAGGAAAGTGTGGCACGTTTTATTTGCGACTTCTGAAAAAAACCTCTGGCATCAGCTCTAAATGATCAAAGGCGTAATTTCTCCGCCTATTGACGTAGATGCAGGGTCTGGTTAAATTGTTGATCATGCCTAATATAGGCAGATGATTTGAGAAAGGAGGTAACCTTTAGGTGTCCGATGTGTTGAATTCATAGCATCAGGAATAATGTTTGAACCTGCGATGTTTTGTCACGGAGTTTTTATCAAAAGAAATAAAAGGATTGGCCGTGTCCATGGCCAACTCTTCAACCGGCAACCAACGTTTACGTCACGAGACGTCGAATGATCGCCTCTGACTATTTCTGGATATTTTAACGCGTCATATGGGATAATGGCAAATAATTATAATAATGCTCCCGAATAATATTAACGGATGTTCTACTTCATAGAGCAATATATTGGGATTATTATCTTGAAAGTCCCTTTCGACCTAAGAGCTGGAATTTGAAACAACTGCATCAGACTCGTTGATGTTTGAGGAGATCCATGTAGGAAATGCATACGGCCAAGAACATATGGGAGCCTTCCCAGTTGAGTAAGCAGGTAAGCGAGCTGATGTTCGCACCCTGACACATACTACACATGCATGTTTCACCCGAACCGATGTCATTGCCCGGAGCTTTCTTGAACCAATCTATCACAAAGTGGCCTAAAATACTGAAGTATTTTTATGTAGTTTTCACCAACTTTTCTTCATTAATTTCATCATACACACGCTTGTTTCTATAATTGTTCATGGCATTTGAGCTTTATTTTCTTTTTCTCACGGACACGTTGGCCTGAACTGAATTTTGGGTGACAACAGTGTTCAGAAAGAAAATTATTACTGCTTCCAGTCGATTAATAGCATAAGTAATCTTTTCTCATACGTAGTGCAAATTTTTATTCCGGTTATTACGCGCGTAATCCAGCTTTTACACGCGGAGTCTAGCCTTTTACGTGCGTAATCCATCTTTTACACGCGGAGTCTAGCCTTTTACGTGCGTAATCCATCTTTTACACGCGGAGTCCAGCCTTTTACGTGCGTAATCCATCTTTTACACGCGGAGTCCAGCCTTTTACGTGCGTAATCCATCTTTTACACGCGGAGTCCAGCCTTTTACCAGCATAATTTAGCCTTGGCATTTTATGCCATTTGTGCGTGTATCAATGCTAAGCTGGGCGACAATGAAATGGCGTTGGATGAAACATGCCGCAGATGCAAAGGCTTAAGCTTTAAATATATCTTAGCACGACATGCACTTTACCAATCAGAAGGAAGACAATCAATTTGAAACTGTTATTATAAAAAAGTCCTAACGGTTATTTATATATATATACATCTTAGCATGACACGACACAACACGGTATCTAATGACATTTGGGGGTGAATTCCAGATATAGTTAATTTACTTCTAATTTCGAAGATAAAAGTTTTATACCATGCAATAACTAACGTCCGCTGTTTATACAATTTTAATTGACTAAAAGGTTATTATGCCCTTCGAAATGGTTGCTTTCTATATAGTGGGGCGATTTGGTCACCAAACTCCGAACTGCCATCTAAAGATATTTTTCTTCGAAAGTACAACGCTCCATGTTAATCTTCCGATTTGCCCTTTGCTATAAATGACCAACTTGCCCTCGTCATAGTCCGTTTACTCCATATTAACGGCTGATTAACTCGTCAAATCCGATTTGCTCTGCAATTGACTCCTTACCCTTTATTCGTATTCACTGAATGACAATGAAAAAAAGAAAGCAATCGACAGACCAGTCAAATAGTGTGATATACTTATGTTACACTATTTGGACCAGTTCTGAACGAGCATAGTTTGAATCATAATGCAACAATGTAACACAAGGGTAAATCACGACCCTTGAATATGCATGCACGATCATGTTGGGCGCGCTGTAACCTACCAGACTGTAGAGTCTTGGAATACAAAGGGAAAATAACACTGGTGGCGTACAAAGAAATAATTGCTCTTTCCCAATTTTACACTAAAATAGTGCAGTTGTCAAAGAACGGTACCGTCGCCAGTACAATATAGTGTTATTCATGGAATGATTTCTCAGTTATAAACACCCCGCCAGCCTGCTCCCGAGCTGAGCGAAAGTCCGCAGACCGTACAGCCAATCCACCGTCATCCTCCGATGACGTCATCATCGCGCCGTCTAATGACGTCCCTTGGCGCCCGCCAACCCTCGTCAGCTGAACGCTGGCCTCGATAGGCGGCAGCACCAGTCTGCCGACCTTCCTACCAGATGTCGCTCCGTGGCCAGCGGCCGCACTAGCCCTGCTGCGCATGCGCACTTGCTTAAAGAGAGTCGGGGTGTCTAATTTCCGGTCCAGCACTGCCATCGGCGGCCGTTTTCTTAACAGAGCCTCGCTCTGACGCTGGCGTTTGTAGGACGCCGTCATCTTCTTCCGGCTTGCCTCGATGTGAGGTAGGAGATCCTGTTGGGAGCCCTCCACGCCGTAGACTCCTAGATTGGCGTTCCAGGAGAGAAGCGTGCAGTTGCGGCTCGCAATGTCGGACAGGACTGCGCGGTACGCCTGCCGCTCCCTCCACCCCTCCACCGCCGCGTCCCGCTCTCGCTCCTGGCGCAGGTCAAACAGGTGCAACTCACCCTCGGACCGGCGCAAGCGGTCCTGGAGCCGGACCTGACAGCTCCTGTTCTGGGTCTCCGCTTGTCGGACTCGTTCCTGACTGTGGCGACCCAGCGACTCCAGGCGGCTCTCCACGGAGAACCGCTGGGAGTAATCGTCGTAGCGAATCCTCGTCATCGCGCTGTGTGCGTAGCCACGGGAATTCCGAGTACTGATGTTTGAATACTGATGTCCGGGTACTGGTGTCCGGGTACTGATTTCCGGGTGTTGATGTCCGGGTACTGATGTTCGGGTTCCGGGCGATTAGCGTAATGGCTTTCATCAACCACGCCACGCACAGATGTGGAACCTGTAAATGATGAATTAGACACAAAGTTACCAGTGGTAGAGGGCATAACGTGTTCAACATAAGGTTGTCGTTGTAGACATTTTGACATGGGGGCTTTTTGTATTTATCTTTGTCCTACGTTGATAAAGACAACCCAATAATATCGGCATTTTCATCTTTCATCATATTTTTTTTTTCATCTCGCATAAATAACTTCAATAGTATTTCATTCAGTCCGGGTAAATTTAAAACCGGGGGCGGGGGAGGGGAGCGTCGCTGAAAACATTTGACTGGGGACGGGGCGTCTGCAAAATATGATCGGGGGAGGGGGTTACGACATGGCGTGGGGAAAGGGGAGAGCCCACACCTCAGATGGCCTTCATTTGGCATGGCAAATCGGCATTAATTCCTCCTTAACCTTAGGCGTCCTCAACATCCACTTGCTTGAGAGGAAGGGATATTGCGTTGCAAATACCCACACCCTATTTTGCCTTCCTTCTTTCTATACATTATGCACTATATTCTTAGCACTGGTGTGCAATATATGATATTTCAGCCTGTTTTTTTTTAATACGACAAGATCGGTGGAAAAAAGTTTTCTTTGAGCAGTATTGTAACCTAAGAGTTCTTTGCACTTGAATTTATTAAAGAAAATTATAAATCTAATCTAATACATGCAGTGGCGGATCCAGGAATTTACAGGGAGGAGGGCACCATTTATTTATCCAGCGCGAATCCAGTTAGAAACTTTAGACCGGGGAGAGGGTGGGGGGTGCTGAGGATTTAGGCTACTATCCAGGTGCGGATCCAGTCAGAAACTCGAGGTTGTGCAGAGAAATGGGGGCCACGTGCCTTTTTTCGCCTATTTTCCAGCGAAAGGGGAGGGGGCACGTGGACCCGCCACTGACACGTTCATATGTAATAAGGCACGGTCCTAATACAGTCAATCAATGACAAGAACAGAACATCTGTTTAACAATGGAAGATATCGGTTGCAATGCCGCATTCATATTCCAATTCACTACTTCAATATCTATGTGATTCTTATGGTTTATATGCAACATTTGCGTTTGTTTTGTGCAAACCATATGGTTTGGTTGGTTATTCAGGACGCTTTAACCACTTTTGGTCATATCGCGTCAATGGGAGAAGGAAGGGAGAGTGGAGCCATGTCCCGAGGGGTAACGCCCTACTCTTTACGAAGAGACATGGGATCTTTATCCTGCGACCACACGGGCCTGGCCACAGCAGGGCGCGAACCGCCGATCCAAGTGCCGTTAGGCTCTCAGGTGGCCAGAACATTCAATGCGAGCGCTCTAACCCACTGAGCTATCGCGCCGGCCCCGCAACCCATATGGGGTTTGCTCATATGTGTCAAAAGTTGGGCGAAAACTCGAATTCATATTGATGTGAATGAAAATAAATGGTAACGTTATTTTGCAAACGAACGATTATAAATGACGTTGCTCACGCTTTGCTGATTTTTACAACATATAGGCCTCTTGAAGCCGTTAACATGTACCTTGGAATGATATTTGTTGGGGATAATCGTTATTTCATAAGCAGACAGTCTGGAAGTATACAAAGCCCTGTATAAACGTTTTTCCGACATGGTGCATTGTGTGAGTTTTCACAGCAGACCTAACCAATTACAACAACACATCGGTTCATTTATAGCAACGTTATAAAGGCCAGTTTCTGGGTACATTAATTTGTAAAATTAATATAATAGGCTAATAAAAGAGTAACTACTGAAGCAATCTGGGAGGTTGTGCAAAATATATGGCTCATAGTTAGGAACGTGTGGCGCGTTGTAGTCACATAATCTGAACAAACTCGGTCATCAACTCGATCAAAGCCGTAATTTTCCCGCCAAGTGACGTAGATGCAGGTTCCGACTTTGTTGTTGATCACGTTTAATATAGGCGGAGGGTTGATGCAGATATTCAGATAATTTGGCATTTCTTAGAAATGAGGTAAGTTTTAGGTGTTCGATGTGTTGAATTCATCTGGAATAGGGTTCTAACCCCGCGATGTTGGGTTACGGAGTTTTAAAAAAAAGCATAGCATGACTGACTGACTGCATGCATCATGCGTGCAGCGGACCAGCGGGAACCTTACGTCACGAAACATCGAATGATCCCACAGACATTGTCTTGATGTTTTAACGCGTCATATGGGATAATGGCATGTAATTCTAAAAGTGCTACCGAATAAAATTAACGGGTATTCTATTTTGATGGAACATTATATTGGGATAAATATCTTGAAAATATCTTTGGACCTAGGTTCGTTGGTTGGTTATTCAGGACGCTTTAACCACATTTGGTCCTATCGCGTCAATGGGAGAAGGAAGAGAGAGTAGAGCCATGTGCCCGGGGGTAACCCCCTACTCTTTGCGAAGAAAGACATGGGATCTTTATCCTGCGACCACACAGACATGGCCACAGCAGAGCTCCAACCACCGATTCACGTGCCGTTAGGCTCTCAGGTGACCAGCGAGCGCTCTAGTCCACTGAGCCATCGCGCCGGCCCCTCTTTGGATCTAGGAGCTGGACCAAAGTGTCACATATCTTTGCAAATGACCAACCACGACACGTGATATTTGTTTCACTTACGAGTTTCGTAATTTCTCTACAAGTTCCCGTGGTAACACAAAATCCCCCACACATGGCTCATCGCGTCTTACAATCTTATGAAGGTCAACATCAACATCAACAGCGCGTAATGGATCAGCGCCAGTGAAACTGATGGAGCACTTCAGGCATTTTGCCAATTCTATATACTCCGGGCATATGTTTCCTTTGATATCGGTGCATCTTCCATATTACAGCCCGCGGTTACGGCCCGCGAAATGGTAGTAAATGGTAGGCGTGAGTCATACGTGAGCTATGCTGCAAAACTGGTTCGTCGTAACATGGAAGAACGACTTTGATATCAACTCGATGCCTCTTCGGCCGTAAGTGAACGGTACATTGTTAGTGTTGCCTTGTGGCCTTACCTACTTACCCAGTGAAGACGGGTGTTACCTAGATGTCCTGAGTCCTTCCATTCCTGTGTTTGTTCAGGGGCTGGTCCCCGGAGCGCAGGCCTCGGCTGCCCAAGATCCAGATAGATCTACACTTGTCCACAGATTACACGCCAGCGTTCTTCCCCGTGGCTCCACGCACTATTTATTGGGCGCGCTGTGTTAACAGCGCCGGCCGTTTCACCGTATTTGGTTTTCTGACCTGATATAAAAAATATCTGTACAGTGTAACAAACAAAAAAACACAATTATTCCTTGAACACGGGCGCTGTCGCAGCATAATGCAGGCCTCCAGCGAGACGCCGACAGAACTGTCTTAGCGACCCGCCGCTGGTTCCTGGTGAGGGTGGCGGAGTGGTGGGTGTGGCGGGGGGGGGGGCGGGGGGTAGGGAGCAGTGGGGGGTAGGAGGTAGGTGTCAATGGCGGCACGCACCCTGGCTTGCGACTGCTGTCCAGCTCGCTGTGTGGTGGGTAGGTGCAGTGCTGTGGGCTGGTGGCTGGCGGCTAGCGGGTGCACGTAATACCATAATATGCCCAATGAACGGAAACGTTCTGAGGTGACGTCTTTATTGGATCTTAACAAAGCAAGGACGCCGTAGAGAATTGGTGTTAGGGGCTTGTGGGCGGGGGTGCTGGTGCGGAATGGGGGTGGGGGAGGCGGGGGGGGGGGGGGTGAAGAAGGCATTAATCGGTGCCAAGGAATCGGTTAGCGAGACTTGACCTGAATGCCATTGCAGGTGCGTAGGTATGGGGCGCCATGTGTAACCTTGTTCTTTCCGTCTCAAAAGTCATTTTGTGCAGGCGGAGTGCCATTCTGTCGACCAAAACCTCCTCTCATCGACTAAATAATTTTTTATCCAGATAAACTTTATTCTGTGAACAATACCTATTTTTTTTGTCCAGACCAAATATTGCATATACAAAAGTATATGTTATCTCAGTAGAAGCATATTCCGTTACCAAATCGGCTTCTTTGGACAGAACGCGTGTTGGTGACGATACAAGTTAGCCTAATTGTCATCCTTGACCACTTGGTGAAGTTCAGAGTCTGATTCCAAATGTTTTTTCTACTCTTCATCGATGGGTCCAGGGGATGCGAACTTGAGCTAGCACTCTGGCCACCTGAGAGACTAACGGCACGTGGATCGGTGGTTCGAGCCCTGCTGTGGCCATGTCTGTGTGGTCGCAAGATAAAATGAGAAGGGGGATACCCCTGGGGACATGGCTCTACACTCTCTTCCTTCTCCCATTGACGCGATATGACCAAATGTGGTTAAAGCGTCCTGAATACACAACCAATCATCCGGATGGGTCTAGGGGATGCGGATCCTCCTCCAGGGCCCTCGTTTGTGCAGGGGGCCCCAGTATTTTATCCCAAATTAAAGTCTCTAACTTATTTTAGATTTGCGTTTTGATTGCAACTCTTCCCTCTCCACCCCCAGAGATCAAAGTAGCCTTAGTGTATTTTGTACATTTAAGGACCAACTCTCATTTGAAGTATATGGACTCAGATAAATGTTGCCAAACTTATAAACTCTCTGTCGCGTTTTATATGCTCAGCTCATAGCCTCTCTATTGCATTAGGTCGCCGTGATGGAACGTTACTTGAAAACATCATTTGTAAATACTGTGCTGTAAGACATGTCGTTGTTATAGAAGATGAATACCACGTGTTAATGTTAATGTTGCCCGAAGTTTATGGATATCAGACTTTTATATATAGATAACGCTTTTTGGAATCCCCCAACATAAGATAACTTTATTATTTTGATGTCAAGTGGAGATATGTTTACCCTAAGAAAATTAGCGATGTTTGTGCACACTGTAGAAAAACGAGTCCGTGCGCAGCCGTAAATTCAAGAACAGGGAAAATGTTTTATTTTGTTACAAATGTATTTATGTTCATGGTTTTGTGCCATGGGCCTGAAGGCCTGTTTGGCAAATAAACTACCTACCTACCTACCCTCGGTCATTAACATTCTGGCTCACGATGGACCCCACTCCCCCCACCCCCCCGCCACCCCCGGTCTGGGCACCCAATCTGGGATCAATTCATCTTAATTTTAATGTCATTTCGTCTAGATAAAATAATGATTTGTCTACGACATTATGGGTTACACTTCGCGCCCCATAGGTAGGGGGGCGGTCGAGGTGGTGCCTTGGTGGGGGGGGGCGATTGTGGGGAGGGGGGTAGTGTCGGGGATGGAGGTGGGGGTGGCGGAGAGGGGAGGGGAGGGGGGCGACAATGATAGAGCGGACGGCCTGGATCTATTTGTCACGGTCCGACCGGAGGCTATGAAGTGATGACTGTATGGTGGTATGGTATTGTGGGTGTGAGTGTGTGTGTGTGTGTTGGGCGGGGGGGGGGGGGAGGGGGGGGGGAGGATTTAGTTCATGAATGAAAGCAAGTGGGGCAGGTGGATTAATTCTAGGGGAGGGAGTGGGTGGATTGTGGCATCAGTCACATATTGGAGGGTGGGACGGCGGAGGGTGGAGGACGTTGCAGGAGGGCATGGTGACTGACGACTGGGGACTGGGGACTGGGGACTGGGGACCCGCTAGGGGGCCTCCCTGGTGTAGTGGTTAGCGCACTAGACCGCAGATCAATAGGTCCTGGGTTCGAATCCGGGCTCGGGCACCTAATCTGGAGCATGTTTCATTCCTTCATCCTTCATCGTCTCGGGAGGTTCCTTGGCCCAATTTAGCCTGTATGTGCACAAAAGTGGCCTAAAACACCAACATTCCATTCCTGGGGACCCGCTACCTGTGTGCATATGCGTGTGGCCTAATATGGGGGGGGGGGTGAGGTGGGGGGGGGGTGGCGCAGGCAGCTGGGTGCGGTCATCATAGGCTATAACAGGTATGTTGTATGTGTCAGGGTAACACAAGGCAGCAAAGACCCATACTGCGGGACTATTGATTTAGTCTTCAGACCAGTCGATAATCTTCATAGAAACTCGACGACCGTTGTGAAGGATTTTCGTAGACCCTCGGTATATTTTCATAATACCATTAACAGTCGTCTTCAATAAGCCGCTCCCCGGCCCCATATCCCCCCCCCCCCCCCCCTCCCTCCTCTCCCCTTACTACCTTCCCCACCGGCCTCACCGCCCCCCCCCCCATCTCTAACTCTCGCCACTCCCCTCAGCATAGCTCTAAGCCAACTTTATCCACCCCACCGCCTCCACCGACCACCCGGCCCCCGGCATTTGTCGAGACCCACAAGCCGTGAAGAACCGCCCAGCCCGGCGCAAGAGCCCGCAAGAGGGCCCTCCAATCGTTTGTCCTCGGCACTATAAACCTCTTGTGGCCCGAGAGTGTTCGAACACTATTGACACCCCCATAATGCACTGATTAACGACGATGTAGCATGTTTATAATACCCCCATTAACAACCGACAAATCCGACGTGTTTTGTTTGGGGACTCGATAACGTGGGGCACGGACCTAAAACTAGGACCGACCTGGTTGTCAAACCACCTGGTTTTCGTGGTATTCAGGAACTCAATCGTCACGTGGTGATCGATTAGCCTACCGATGAAAGAGAACCGGGCACGAATCCTAAAACCATACTCACGTACGCCACCTCCGAACTTCAGTTAACGTGAATGACGTCACGTTATTGCTGTGTACTGGTCACGTGACATATCACGCATTGAGGGACCTGCTTTGCACTCAATATTTAGTCTCTAATATAGTCGTCTTTGTAACAAAATGTCGCAGATTGAAATCGCAATTAGCAACGTGACCCACTATACCCTTGATATGTATTCAAATTAAGTTTGGACGCTATTTAGACTAAATAATTTGACCCCTTTGAATGAAAAATATTTATCCTCACGGTTACGGGTTCATCGCGTGCTTTTGTGACCGGCTGTTCTAATTTACCCCCACTGCACTTCCGACGCTATTCTTACCGCTTATTGTAATGGTAACCTTTGTGACCGGCTGTTCTAATTTACCCCAAGCAATATACTTACATGCGCCATCTTAGATTTTTTACACTTTACAACCAAGAGTAAACGTATCTTAAAATTATAATGCATATATTATTTATCTCTTTGAGTCTGTAAAAAGACAATTTTAACATAAAAATACGCGGTTTATTTATATCGCGCATCACACAGAATACCGAAGGGGCCTCAATACAACGCGGAATACCTGCGGAATACATGCGAAATCATGCAGAATACTGTGAAAAACTTCGGAATATCCGCCGCGAAGAAGTTTTCCGAAGTTTTATTGATGACCCTACCGAACAGCGAACAGGCGCGCAGGGATATAAAGCCGGCCACCAACTGTTCTGCTCCGGAAAACCAATTCGCTATCTCCGGAGAGCCACAGGCTTTCAGGATTTAAATTCAAGACAAAATATACTTATTTGACATGGAGAAGAGGTTGGAATATATTGCTTTAATGTATCTATGACTAACTGCCAAACACCACCTCACCCACCACACATTGTTTAAGATCTGAAAATCTTATTACAAGGGGGGGGGGGGGGCGGCTTTAATCCACTTCGGCTGTGTGGTGCATTTATCTGGGGACGGAATATCTTCTTCTTTTTCTTCTTCTTCTGCGCATGTACCCCCTGTAAAAAAACGATTAACCCTATATTTGTCGACGAATTTGCCAAAGATAAGTGTGTTCGCCCGATCCTACACCCCACAGGCGTATTTCATTTAGTCAAACGGTAAAATATCAAGGTTCCTTCATCTATATTTTTGCAAGAATCTCCTTGTCATTTTTATCACTTTGAAACTGACGGCATTAAATCACTCGCCAGACTCTGCTTTTTTGCCATTTAGGACACAGAACGCAGTACGTCCCAGAATCCTTGTCTACACTATCATAACGTCCGCCGAGGCAGATCATTGGCTCCGATTTTTAAGCTGGGTGAATGTTAGCCCCAACCTTGTGGCGTTGTTGCCGAGTTGTCAGGCAGGGAGGGAGGTACGACTGGACGCCTGTTAAAACTGGCACGTAACGGGACTAGGTGAATGTGTGTCAACCAAAATGATTTGATGCAGGAATAAATACAGTTTGCAGTTATGCAAAATATATTTACAGTTATGGAGAACCTAAAAACATATTGCCAGTAATTTGAATTGGACAGAAACTCTTTGCATGGTTTATATAGGAAATTACTTAGGATGAAGATGTTAACCCCAAACTACTAAAAGGTGAAGCAATATATTGATTAAATAATATTGTTTAAAGGTCTACGCAATAGTTTGTGCAACTCGAACACACCTTTCTGGCTGTTTGGTACTGTTGGAAAACATGAAGTGAACGTTCATGAACAAGTTTCTGACAGTGCAAATACTAGGAGATATTAAGATGAACCGGGTACAATATGTTATCCAAAGAAACAATTTGTTTGTATTTATTGATCGATTATACAAGCACATAATTTACAGCGCGCCTGAGCGGATAAACAGCTATATACTACATGTAAAAGCCCAACATCAATGTCTACGCTGCCCAAGATACTAAACAATGTAATTTGCCAAAACAGAAGTTATCTAACTCAACGAAAGTGCTTCCGTTTTTTCGCAGGACAGATGTACGAGTTTGTATATGTCTCTGATACTTGACACAGATAATAATCAGACATTTGCCATTTAGTTTGCAATGAAGCCTTCAACTCGTCAAAATGTTGATGTCTTAGCCCGGCGAGCGTTCGGGTTCGTGCCACGTGGTTAACGATGACGTCATCACAATATGCCACTTTAACCCTGGCCTTCCTCATTTGAAAGAAGAAATCCTCGTGTTCGTAGAATGGCCGCGAGGAATCCCAGGACCCGGCCGCCAGGATGACGTCGCGCCGGGCCAGGAAGAAGGTTTTCACGATGTCGGCCACATAACAGTTGTCAAAGCACGGCAGGCGGTCGTGGAAAATGCCCGGATATAGTGCGAGGTGGGGGCGCACCTTAGGGGCGCCTTCTTCCGGAGCGATCCTGATGGCTCCGGCGAAACGGAACTTATCGCTAGTGGCACCAGCCACAATGTCAGCGTCTGTCTCCTCTAGGACCTTGAGCAGTTTGTCCAGATTCGTCTTCTCCGAAAAGATGTAATCGTCGTCGGCGATGAGGACGTAAGGCGTGCGCGCCAGCCTGACGGCCAGCTGACGTCCGTACCCGACGCCGGGCCGCGCCTGGGCGTGCTCCACCGTCGGCGTGTCGCTCACGAACCGCGTCCACTTGGCGAAGCTTTTGTCAGACACATTAGGGTTAAATTCGTCCATTACGACGACGGGGAGTTTGTCGTAGAACTTGTACACAGACCGGATAAATTCTTCCACCTCCAGGTACCGGTGTCGGGTCTTTATAGTCAGCGTCATTAGATCCTGAACCCGGGCAGATCCGTTCCTGGCCGGTCTCGGACGGGACGAGATCGCGACGCGATCTTCGTTTAGTCTACACGCCTCGAATCCCGGCGTGCAAGCAGGCGGGATCACGTGGTTCGTGAAGGACGTGATCTTGTACTGGCCCGGGGGTGGGTGTTTATGGGGGGGACACACCATCCTGCCCTTGCTTACAGGGACATCGACCTTCACAGGAGCGGGTGGCGATTCCGCGGGGGGAGGAGGTTGCTCTATCGGAAGAGCTGCTGACACCTGTATGACGTCACGCGGCAAGTGCTCAGCTAATGCTGACGCGGTGTCCACGCTGCGGTCACATGACGACTTGCACGTGTATGAGGACGAGAAGAGGTGGTAGATGCCAATGATGAGGAGGGCTGGGACAACACCGCGGCTCTACAAAGAAAACAACCGATATTAACAACGCAGACATGTGATACGACACCAGTGAGGGTAATCCCTGAACGTCCAGTAATATCAGAGACAGATTGATGACTCCCGGAATTGTGACCTGGTAGAACCCAACGCATTTATTTTTCGATGGATTTCTAATTACCTGTCGGCAGCAGTTGGTCACGTAGCCGATTGGTTTGATGGCCATGTTGCCGGCGTGACGTCCCCGAAACCACGGCGTCATAACTTCCACTAAATGACGTCACAGCCCGGACTCATGCAGTGACGTCATTCCTGTTGTAGCGATAGCGACATGTGAGTGTCAAACCTGTAAGAGAGAATCGAGAAGCTGTTAAAGGCGCGCGCGATGGCACTACCCAGATAGCATGCCAACGTTAAATTAACGTTAGCTGAACTTAAACGTTTGCGACCGGCAAAAGTCGGCCTTCCTGCCGCTGTACACCCTGTGTCACTGCGTATTTCCCGAGACGGTGGCCCTAGGTTGCCACAAGTGTGGTTGTTGAGGTCAGAGGCCACACTACATTACAGTAAAATAATGTCGTGAGAGAACAATAGAGTGACGTCACCAGTGGATTTTACAGTCGGCTATAAGCGAGAGATGCAATGTACATCTTAAAGGGTTCGTGCCACGCCAAAACAACTTTAGCTCATATTAATCTTCTGTGTGTCGGCGCTTATATTATCGAGCTGTAACGCCCCAAATAGTAGAAGGGCATACTTTTTCCACTTGTTTGCGCACTTACCAATTTAACTTCTGCGAGCGAGGAAAGTGACGTCAAAGGGGAATACAAACGCACGTGCTTTTATATTGAGACTCAGACTCAGACTTAGAGTCTGCTCATTGGCTTGAACTCAACGAAACGCACTCAACCATGAAAACAATACACGCCCTCGACCACAGATGTCTACGCACTGCATCAAAGCTCACCTGTCAATCTTGTGACATCATTGGGGAATTTTCAAAAAACGCTCAGATGCAATGTTTCCAGAAATAAACCCGCCGGACCTCACTTTTGCTACTTTAACGAACCCGTTTAAGCTTATAGTGATATCGTGGCATAAAAACTGTAAACTCCCATTAAAACAAATTGTTATTTTTTTATCTTCCCTAAACCAAGTTAACTCTGAGCAAGACAAAATCGTGGCACGAACACTTTAAAAGAACTCCTATTCACGCTACGGGGAACACCTAAGGCTCACCGTACTTTAGTCAGAGAATACCGGTGTAACAATTCATTCTTGAAAAGATATGTACTCGGCTTGCGCCTCGTACATTCTTGTTCAAGAATGTACTGTTACATGGGCATTCCCATAACGCACATGGAAGACCGGTTTTCATCACATGATTGGGTAAAAGCAACAGTGACGTGAGTAAATGATTGATAGCCTGGATCGGTCTATTGTCAGCTCAGTTGGTGGGTGATGAGAAGAGAAGCGGGATGATATCTTGGCGCAGTTTTGTTGTTGTAAGATTTTAAATATTTGAGTTGCACTTTGCGGTTTGTTTTGATCTGTCGGTTTAATACCTCCACTTTTCGTCTATCATAAATATGCCCCCCACAACCCTTGCCCCCAGCCCTATATAACCCCTCCACCCCCAAAGCGTTTGGACTTTCTGTGGCTATAGCATGATATGGCCAAGCGGGACCTCCCTGATGTAGTGGTTAGCGCACTAGACCGCAGATCAATACGTCTTGGATTCGAAGCCGCGCCCGGGCACCCAATCAGGAGCAGGTGTCCACTCTTTCATCCTTCGTCGTCCAGCGAGGTTCATTGGCCCAATTTAGCCCTTATGTGCACAAAAGCGGCCTAAAACACCAACATACAGATGTCTAAGCACGAATTGCCAATATATCAAGCCAACACACGCACACGGCACTCACGTGGTTCAAAGTTCGCTACCGCGCAAACAGTGGGCGAACAGTGACATACGAGAGTGGTTGACTCAGTGTTTAATCCAGCCAAGTAAAGATGAGAAGCTATATATATAGGCCTATAGTGCATTCCTGACTGGAGGGAGTTGTGTCTACCTATGTGCGCAGGACGTTTTGCTTATTCTTATAAATTAACCAACCCACCTGTGGTTATATCCCACACAGGCTTGGATCTGGTACTTATGTCTATATATAGACATACGGACCAGGACTTAACCGTGTCTCGCATGTGCCCGTGGTTTCCTATCGCTTGTTGCAAAGTTACCTGTGTATATAGGACCAACCACTCGTAATATGGCAGGGCATGCATGCACTCACGGGCACTCGGTTCATGGGATAGAATTCCCATGGCCTGTGTATACGCTATATATATATATAGCGTATACACAGGCCATAGGACTTCCATCCCATAAACTAAGTGCCCGTGAGTGCATGCACTGCTGTTTGATTAATGAACTTACCTGTAGGGATAAACACATGTTTGTAAACATACCTATGATTGGATGTTCCTCATGCCGATCATGACATGTATATATACATATGTGCTTGCGTACAGAGACGACAAATGTCCTGCGTTTGTTGTGTCTCCGCGCTGTCCGATATGACACGGACGAGAAGGCTGGACCGCGTGTGCATATGACCACCACCCAAAACGGTGTGCCCCACGCCACTCCCTAGATACACCACTTTCTTCTTCCTTTGGTGGTCCTATAAGGGAGGGCGGCGTGCGCTGACAGAACTGTTACAGCGATATCTATATGAGACGGGCGCTGGCTGAATGGCCCAGACGTGTATAGGGCTGACTGTTGTATTATTTATCACGGTTATAGTGTGGAGGGGGCTCAGACGCTGGGCGGGTGCTTGTTCAGGGTGGCAGTAGGTGCAAGAAGGGGACGGAGGATGTGAAGCGTTGGAGGGGGGTGGGGGGGGGGGGGATTTGTGTGTGGCCAGACGCAGCCAATGACATATTCATGAAATGCAGTGGGGTGTGACAGCATATGTCCTGCGTGACTGAGCTTGCGCATTGCACACTTGCACACTGGAATGCAGTGCTTCATGATAGCCAATTGACGAAATGCGGGAGGAACACGCCCCCCTCCCTCCCCCCTCCCCCGCCCACCCCTTAATTCCGCTAACCTAAATCCTGGTCCCGTTGCCTGTAGTTGTGTACGTGATTCCCTTGCATTTCATCATGTTTTTGGAGACATCGCCAATCTATCCAGGTGGACCCCAGCCCCTGTGTCTTCGAGATCTCATCCCATCCAAGATGTGCACCCCCCGCCCCCCCCCCCTTCCTCCTCGCCTCCACTGATATTATGTCGAATTATTACCGTTTGTCCCATTTTTGCTACATTTTCTATAATATGCAAACCATAATAGTTGCATAGATATGCACATTTGTTATTGAGTAAATTTGTTAAATTGGTTTGTACATGCCATACCTTTCCCATGTTTGATGGCTTTGGCCTACTAATCGTTGAGATAGGCCTATATCGCTCGCGGTAGCTTAAATTAAGAGAGGGGTGGGGGGGTCGTGTTCCCGATTCAGTCCACGATTAATGAAAATCCTTGATCACGACGGTTGGCTAATACCCCAGTCCCAGTTAACGGAGAATTGTTTTCCTCATTCTCAGTTCACGGTGAATTGGAAAATAACGTAAGTTTTAATCGCATCGGGGAGCTTGTGACCCATCGCTTTACGTAACTTCATAAGCAGGACTGCGCGCTCGGTGACTTTCCTTGGTTTGCGTGCATTTCGGTGTTTCGACATAGGCCTTGTGAAAGTAAAACCATTATTATTATTTTTATTATTAAGACTTACTGTATGCCAACCATTTAGCAAGTGATTTAATATTTTATACGTTTCTGCATAGATGTGTAAGTTTAGAGGTGTGTCATGTAATTTGGGTAGGAAAGCTTCGCCTCATATACACAAAGTTGGTTTGTTTCTTGAATGCAGCATATTATCGCCCAGGTACACATGACGAATGCCATGCAGAACGGCCGAACTGCGAAACGGCCGAGGTATTTAAGGGGGGTGGGGGGATGGGGTGAATGGGGTAGGGGGGGGGGGGTCGTCGAGCCCGAGCCGCCAGCGGATTAGTCTGATTTCACGCAATTTTCATTATTCAATAATAATCAGCAATGATAATGAAACCTGATAAACATCGCCGTTTCGGCTGTGGTGTGGCAAACGTGTCTATCCCGGGACACCACAGAACTCGGTCGCGGCACTGCTACTTATACCAAAGCATCGCAAAGCACACAAACTGATGACGTTTACCACTAAAATGAAAACTTGTGGTAAATTGATATCACGGGCAAGGCTAAGAGACACTATTTGGTAATCTGGTATAGGTGGAGTATAGATAACAGAAGTCTTGAATGATTCAAGGACTGATTCTTATATGTATTTTGACCTCATTAGTTTTGGCGGGAAAGAGCTCGACATGCAACTTTAATAACAAATTTATGCAACAACGATAACTACCGCTAAATAACCACAAATTCTGCGTTATCAATGCTCAATGCAGGCCGTGTGAATGTTATCCATGCTCGTTACGGGGCCGTTGACAATTCCCCAAAATTTAGTGATTACTTTAGTGGCCCGGCCGTGAAGATTTCTCCTAAAAAATCAGTAAATATTGGTCCCATCCCCGCCCCTCCACCCATACACACCCAGCAGCCAGCAACACAAACACAATTGACACCAATCGCCAGCTTCATCCACCCCGAGCCAGACCCTCCCCCCCCCCCCCTCCCCCAGCCGATGCCGAAGCCGACACCAAGCCAATCATCGAGGCGCAGACTAATCCGCTGGCGGGCGGCTCGAAGACTTCCCCCCCCCCCCCCCTCCACCCATGGTAGGGGGTGGTGAGAGCGGCTCGGCCGTTTCACAGTTCGGCCGTTCCGAGTATACACCCACATGACTATTGCGGATTGAAGTTCTTGGCGATTAGGTGACTGATAACACAAAACGTTCTTTAGATGCCAGTCGGGAATCGACTGTAGCTTGTAATGTGTGAGCATACAATCATACGTATTCTATATACCTTGTTCTATCTTCTGACATCAAGAAAGTGTATCAACACTAGGTTGTTTCAGTTATATTTTCGTGAAGAAATGTTGGAGCACATGACTTTCCCCGACCAACCGCCATGCGAATGCAGCACCACCTGGCAAGTCCTGCCATCATTTGCACCATTTGTAGCCTGGGTCTCAAACTTTGTAACAGTCAATTATATGTAGCAACTGGATCATTTCAGGACATGTATTTAAGTATATTTGCAATAGAGTGTCTGCTGCCATATGGAGCATTATTGTGAAGAACTATTGTTTGTGTCATAGAAAAAGGTAAAGCCTAACGCCTTCAATTGTTTGAGCAAAGGGTAAAATTGCAGTACAAATTAAAATTGCCTGGTCTAAAGAACACCCAAGTGCGTGGCCAGAATTGGATGTACTGGCATTACACCTGCCAAAGCTATACTAGCTCATTTCATTGTCTGTGCTTTGGTATATTTGCTACCTGGTGTGACTGCTGTCGATGCTAGCATGAGGGAACAGTATTTATCTCATAAAAAGTATATACAATTGCAGTACAATTGTCAATTTGGTATAGTTAAAATGGTCTAGTGTTATTTACTCACCTTAGTGATTTTCAGAGACAAATTGACATAAAATATATTCTGAGGTCAATCCACTGCATATGAAGTTGACTTTAGTAACATATCACTTTGCCAGCAGATGTCTCATTCTTATATAACCCCATGTGACATTGTTGGTTTCACGCTACAAAGCCACATGTCCTAACCATCAAATCCTGAATGGTAATTGCACAGACATACGTAGCAAAAAGCAGTCTTGATGGCGAACACTTTTTTGAGTATGGAATAATTTCTGGAAGTATGTAGCTATCAACTTACTATCAAATTTAGGTATCATAGTACACAATGATGATGGTTTTATGTATTGTACCATTAAAAACACTTAGTCGGCCATGCAAACAAATCTTCCACCCATATTTCCATATCGACATATCTAGCATACAAGTAAAAAAACAAGTAAGAAGTAAGTATGTATGAAAATATATTAAACATCATTACATTAAACTCAAATAGCCATTTCTAAATACTGTCATACATAATGTCATTCGTAATAATATGCACTTCATCTGCAGGGATAGCACCATGGTGAACCCAAAGAAGCACAAATCAAAGAAATATGTCACCAGTGAGGATGAGTTTGATGCAGTTACCACCCCAATGGCTGGGTCTCCCAAAAAAAAGCGAAAGAAGTCTTCCAGCAAGAGCACAGACCACATCCGTCACATCAAGAGGGAGCCCAGTGACTCCCCAGCCAAGAGTAACAACGGCAGTAAGATCTCGGCGAAGGCGTCACTAAAGCGACACCTAGCGGAGACTGAGGGTGGGGCGTCGTCGACGAGCAGTGCCAGCGATCACACGGACACGGGGGGACGTAAGGCCATCCTGTCCCCGGTGCCAAAGATCCGACGGAAACACCGTGTTAAGACGGAGGATCCGCCAGAAGATGAAGCTCAGTCGGAGGCTGATGCTCATTCCGAGGCTGATGCTCAGTCCGAGGCTGATGCTCAGTCTGAGGGTGAGGCTATAACGGAATCTGCAGCTCCATCCGAGGCTGACGCTAAGTCGGAATCGAACACTCAGTCAGACGATGAAGCTGAATCAGAGGATGATGCCCAGTCAGAGGATGAAACTCAGTCAGAAGCTGAGGCTCCGTCGCAGGGTGTGGCGGAGACAAGAAGGGACAAGAGACATCAGCCTGTGGTCAAGCGAGATGTGTCTGACTCCGAGGCCGAGGAGGGTTCTGATGGTGACAGCCCAGTGGCCATCACGCCCCCTCACGAGATGGACAGCAGGCCCTCCTCGCCGGAAGACCTCACCCTGACTCCGCCACGCACCAAGACTTTCAGGTAACTCCAGAGATTCTGATGAGGTACGCGTCCTGCGTCATTTGTCGCAAACAAATTTCAAATGACGTATTTCAATTTGAGCTGTGTGGGGACATGGTGACACATTGTAAATATATATTGAGTAAACTACGCAATATTTTATGTAAATTAATGTCCCATTATGTTTCGGATGTGCAATAAGTTTATTAAACTCTGGGACCCACCCTCTTGTCTACCTATCAGAATCGCTAACTCAGGCCAGAGGTGGCGTCATAACGAAGCCGTGCCCGGTTTTTCTAATTACGTACGGCAAATTAGCCCAGTAACCTCTGAACATTTTCTGGCGTCACCCGTTTTGCCACTTCTTCTCAAAGACGAATTGAAGAATTAAATATTAACTACTTAACATTTACGTTATTTCGAAAACTCAGCCTTTATCCAATATGGTTGCGTCATTCGAACTTAATTATTGATACGATCTTAAAGGAAAATGGTTTTCCTTTTCTAGTCCTATACTTCCTTTGGCCGTGGCCTTTTATTCAGTAATAGTTTCTTTGTAGGTATATACCCAGTGAACCAGAGGTGGTTTACAAGAGCAAGGACCAGTTGTTTCTGGAAGATGTGAAAGGTCCCGACACAGAACTTTGGTTATGTCGGGTGCCACGAGACGTAAGCTTTTTCTAAAATAAGTAGAGCGATATCATGTCGTTGTCCTCAAGTCCAACGTGTTTTGCCAGATACGGTCGACGTCACTTCAAGACATACTGAAGAATCTACGTCTATTTACCACCCCGACACAATAGACTCACGATGTTAGAGAATTAGAATTACAGTTAGGAATTGACAATGTTTTTTTTGTTTCCGAGGTATGCTCTCGGTTTGTAGGGTTTCTTTGCATCATATTTACATTATACATAGGTTTAAAGTACTCGAAAATGTTGTTTCATTCGTAATCTTGCTCATTTCTTTCATCGTCAAATAATCTTTGCAGATGGAGTTGGATGTACTGCATAGGAAACGGGTCGTTCCTGGCTGTTCCTTCGTTGCGCACAGTAGCGACTCTCTGGTAAGGGATCCTGTGACAGATGACGTGTATCGCGAGACCGGTCACGTGTATCGCGAGACCGGTCACATGTGTCGCGAGACCGGTCACGTGTGTCGCGAGACCGGTCACGTGTGTCGCGAGACCGGTCACGTGTGTCGCGAGACCAGTCACGTGTGTCGCGAGACCAGTCACGTGTGTCGCGAGACCGGTCACGTGTGTCGCGAGACCGGTCACGTGTGTCGCGAGACCGGTCACGTGTGTCGCGAGACCGGTCACGTGTGTCGCGAGACCGGTCACGTGTGACGCGAGACCGGTCGCGTACGTCGCGAGACCGGTCACGTGTGTCGCGAGACTGGTCACGTGTGTCGCGAGACTGGTCACGTGTGTCGCGAGACCGGTCACGTGTGACGCGAGACTGGTCGCGTACGTCGCGAGACCGGTCGCGTACGACATTGCACGCTCACTACCTCCTAGAAAATCATATTGATGTCTACCGTATATATATCATCCAGTACATATTTTTGGGTCACTGATGTTTCCGATCGTCATTTCGTAAGCGCTAAGAAACATAATAAAGGTTATCACTTTTCTTTCGAGCTGCGTTAAAAACGTTCTTTAGCCCACCAATATATTCACGGAATAATTCATATTGTTGCGAAAATTGTGTGTCTCTTTCAGGAAGGTATCCGCTGCCATTGGGAAGTCAACGTGAAGAAGGGAAGCAAGGTGGGTTATCTTTGGCTTCCGCCACAAATTTAAGTTCCATTGTTATCGTTCCGTGGAAAACCGTTTTCCAATTACATGAATGTGGTAGTAAAATAAGATAATATGAAGTTTTATTTAACGTCGGTATGTAAAAGTCAACAATAAACATTAGCACAAGTGCTATTGACCGACAATAAGGGGAAATACAAGCACAATTAGACTTGTACATGTACAGGAAACGATTGTTCTTAGTGGAACATGTTGCTAACAAGAGGAGGTTGCACTCCTCGCTCTGGAGAATTATCGTGGTAAAGGACTGAGGGATATCATTGCATTTCTTGGTTTCGTTGGCAGAAGTCGTTGGCGCCGACATTGGTACTTCCCAGCAAAGTGGACCAGAGGCTTCACACAGGTGATGACCCCGATGTAACTGTTTCATGTAATGTGTGCTGATAGATAGCATAAGACACTAGTTCATCCGCTCAGCATCATCTAATCCTAGTCACAGCCCGATAACTGTTGTCTGTCGAGTTTCGCCCACACCTGTACAAAGTTGGCGCATAACGCCGACATGTCATGCTGTGCGGTTTCAGTATCCTTTGATGGCAGCGAGATGGCAGTGACCGTGACCCCCCAGCTGGACCCCTACCTACCCCCCGAGGGCGGCCCCAGGGCGCGGGTGGAGCTGCCCCAGGGGCTCAAGGTGCGACACGTGCCCTTCGGCTCAGGTCAGTCACAATCTTGTACCAGGTGGCGCTAGCTGACAACATTATGTGTATACCGGTACCTATACATGGACGGGGTTATATCGTGAATTTATGTGGCAATGATATAATTTATATTTCACGACATATATGGCGACATTCGACACGATGTTTCATGTTCTTCAAGAGAGCTAGTATCCTGGCCTGAATAAGTGGTTGTTAAGTTAACCCGTGTTTCGACGACAATCATGTAAACGATTGGAGCCAGCCAGACTGGGCATGTCGTACGGTTTCACTGCGTCATTATTACCACTGGTTCTGCACTAATATCATTCTCTGCGCGGATGAAAGTGTCTCACCTCCGTAATTGACCAGTTGTCATTAACCGTCATCAAACTTCCGTCAATAACTCTTTGTCGTTAGCCCTTCGTCATTAACCCTCCGTCATTAACCATCAGGTATTAGCCCTTCGTTTTAACCCTCCGTCATGGACCCTACGACACTAACACTCAGTCACTAACCCCCATCGTTAACTCTCTGTCATTAGCACTCCGTAATTAACCCTCCGGAATTAACGCTCCGTCATTAACCCTACGCCACTAACCCTCAGTCCTTAATCCTCCATCAATAACTCTTCGTAATTAACCCTTCGTTATTAACTCTCCGTCATTAATCTTTCATCATTAAATCTTTGTCATTAACCCTCCGGCATTAACCCTCCGGCATTAACCATTCGTCATTAACCCTCCATCCTTAACCCTCCGTCTTTAACCATCCGACTTCGACCCCCTTCCCATTGGCTTTCAGATGCGCCACTGACCATGATGGGCATCAAAACAGAGGAGAGTCAGGGCCATCAAAAGACGCACGGTGAGCCCCATGATTTACCGCTTTACAAAGATATTAAACGTAGATAACAACCTGATTTATAATCGTAATAAACAAAAAAAACATAAAGATGTCCATTAAATTGACTAAGGACGCCTTTGAGACCAATATTTTAGGTTTTATGTTTGAACAGATTTTTGGTCAGATCCTATTTCCTTAACTCGAATTACTCCAGGGATTGCCCACTACCCCCACTTTCTTCCACGTGCAATTTAGCCAATCGAATGCACGAAGTATGTCTTAGATATCTGCCTCTTGTACGAGACAATCCTAAGCCAAGGTAGGCTGGTGTCTATTTATCTGGTGTATATACACGTGGTGTACCGTCTTTGTGGTGCTGTTTCAGATTCATCATCAAAGAAGAAGAAGAAGAAGAAAGACAAGAAAGAGAAACATTAATCTGTCCTCTTTAATACGTAAACTGATCTTGTAATAGTGCGTGAATGAGTCGTCGTTGGAGCATACATAGTAACTGACAGTGAATGAGTGAGTTCAGACTTGTGGAAAACACAAATAAAACACGAGGAAATTCAATCTAAATCGGTCTTTTTTTCGTTTATCTCGTTTTTCATACCAAATGGAGCATGCATAGCAGTATGGAACAGTATTGGAACCAGACCGGATGGGGAAATATCTTAAAACTAGATCAAATTTGCAGGTCTGGCCCGTCGTTGATTTGATTCGCCCTAAGCCGCAGGATATTGTAACTGGAAGCTGACGTAAGCCCCAGCCACCGCTGGTATGATACTAGAGCCATACTAAACGTACGCCCGTGACCCGCACACGCCGTCAATGTTAGTACGGTCCATGGCCGAACATTGGTATCACTTCTGACCGAGCTTGGCGCACGTAAGTGGGATCTTGGTAGATACCAAGTGAATTGGACACATGGCGCTGTATGCGAACATATTAACATTGTGAAAATTCGGCTTTTTTAAATATTCAGAAGCAAAAGGAAAAGCGAATAAACGGTATATCCCGGGATTCGCGAGAGGCTGCTGCAGGTTACTGAAGGGTCTATATAATGCAAAATAAATACCCTGCTGAAGGCGCGTAAAGCAAGGAGCGCGTCATGGTATATTACAAACTTTTGGAGTACGACAAAGGGCATCATTATAAAGTTCTACAGGTGCCATTATAACACATTTGGCGCGTGGAGAAGCAGACAAGGGACGAGACCATTCCGAACGTTAAGTTCCCCGCTGTTTCGCAGCCACAAGGGAGCCACCTCGATAACTCAGTGGGTTAGAGCGCTCGCCTTGAGTGTTCTGGTCACCTGAGAGTCTCACGTCACGTGGATCGATGGTTCGAGCCTCGCTGTAGCCATGTCTGTGTGGTCGCAGGATAAAGATCCCATGTCCTTCTTTGCAAAGAGTAGGGGGTTACCCCCGGGGACATGGTTCCATTCGCCCTTCCTTCTCTCATTGACGCGATATGACCAAAAGTGGTTAAAGCGTCCTAAATATACAACCAACCAGTCAAACTCAGTCGGTGAAGAAAGTTGGTCGTCCTTGTTTCAACTCCTCGATCCTAATCTGTGTTTCTGCGACTAATCGGACGATAATTAGTTCATGCGGCCCGCCGGTTTGCATGTTTGCACTTTGTTGCAATAAATTATTTTTGTCGAAATATCAATATTTCGTAAACGGTTAAAAGTGGCTAAATAATGCTTAAATCCCTTTTAAGATTGGAACAGCATTGAAACTTGTTTTGTGGGCATAATTATTTGCGAAAGTGCCGTGAGCTTAACGTTCAAAATGGTTTTTCGAAAAGTATCTGCGAAACATAACAATAAGAAAAGTTAGACAACTGGCACAGCGTTGAGCGAAGCATGACTAGAAAGGATATAAAATATTTACGACATAACATAAGACGTCGTTGTAACTCTTGCCATTATATAACTCGTAAGGAATTGATTTATGAACAGATTTTATTAGTTAAAGCGAGTGTCCAACCTAATTTAATCGCGATCTGCACCGAAAGTTTACATCTTAAAATTAAATTGGAGAGTGTTAACGCTTCGTTTCGGCCGACTGGTAAGGAGAAAACAATTAAGGCAACCCGCCCCCACCAATGTCAAGCAGAGCGCCATTTTGCCGGGAGCAGTGACGCGTATTGTGACTATTCATGTGGCACCGCCTTATGTTATCGCTTGCGGAGAGAGAGGTCAGGGCCGCGATTTAGAGATGAACAGCGGCAGTTCCAAGCCGCGCAGTAGACCACGATCTTAGTGTTTCATGGAAAAGTACCATCCAGACAAATTGATATACGTCCTGCGACGATTGACTCCGCAACAATGCCATGATTGGAGTTAGAATCGCAGCTCTTTATATTAGCGATGATCACGCGCTCTTGTTTTGCTCACACAATAGGCGCAATTTCCGGTTTGAATAAATTAGAGTATCGCCTCCTGATTGGTCAATCGCGGACACACCTCCAAAAAGGGCTGCCGCCTGGGTAGGCGGTGAAATCGTGCCGGGCGGTCACTTCTAAATTTTATTGTGAGCTATAGATAGGACGCAAAATTCTGTAATTTGGAGGATAGACAATTGGGTATTATATGAATCGGTAAAGCAGCGTTAGAGGCCGGGCTGGCGGTTCCCTTTAATGAGAATGTGTGCAATCCAAGTTAAGTAAAAACCTAACCTGGCCTAGATACGCGGTGGGACTATGTGGGAATCGCGGTGGGAATCCCGGTGGGCCTGAATTAATGACCGGCCAATGTGCGGTGTATGTGTAGGGGTCAGGAAGGGGTAGATGGCGACACATTCGACATTGACCCCCTAATTCCGACACTGGGGATCTGAGAATGCGACATCGACACAGATTTTAAACTTAAACTTAGTCATAAAACGACACGAAAAAAAAAGTAGGGGAACGGGAGCATAACGGTGTGGGGTGATATCTCCACAGTGACGTAGCTGCCGTCTAGCGCCAGACTCAAAACAGGGGCGGATCCGGGGATTTGCAAAGGAAGGGATCCACTGTACACTTACAACCGGAGCAGGGGGTGGGGGGGGGGGGGGGGTAATTGCGACCGAGGGAAAGGGATTGAAAAACGGCATTCTTCCTCAAAAAAAAGGGGCGGGGCCCCTCATTAAAAACTAATTAATGAAGGCGTAATTTTGTTTTATTCCTATTTTAAATTGTTTCCAATGCCAGCCGACTTCCAACGTCAGATGACAATGTTAAATGTTTCAATAAAGTGTGGTAACTTCTGCTACGGTTTTTATTCCAGTTACAAAATAAAAGCTTTATTAGCGTCCCCATTTGCCCCACTTTCCCCCCCTTCACAGTATGACATGGTGCTTTATTCATATTTCTCATGTTTGTCATTAAAAACATATATACATATAGGTCCCAGTATATAACTGCAGGAGTATTTCATTATTACACTTATAAGCGATAGAAAGTATACCGTGTAATGCAAAAGACAGAAAGTGGATACCGGCATAAAACACGAAATTTGTTCCTGCAGGTTGAGATTATGAAGCAGGGATCATCCGTGACGAAGGTATCGAAGCGTATTTATTTCCGACCACGCACGCCTGACTACAAGAAAGCCGTGTATAATGTAACCAGGTCTATATCAATAACCATCTCCATTCCATTCCTGGGCCTAAAGTGAGATACCTTTGGCTCATCTTATGGTCTGCTACTTATAAATATAAGGTGACACCCGTAGCCAGTATTTCCATATTCATAAGCCTGTCACAAAGAATGTTATAAACCAAACCTACTTCCCTATGGGACCGCCTATTCACATAGGAACCAGGACTGTTTTCTGCTGTAACAGCTTTCTGGCAAGTTCATTTCTTCACACAATAGTGGGGACAAGTAGACAATTACCTGACAGTTACTGACGCACACCCTGTTGCAGACCATTATCTTATTACCAATTTGCCTCGACTCGATGTTGCACTTGATGATGATATCTCTAAAGCGTGGACCCCATTTATCAGCAATATGATATACGAACTTGTGGGGATTCATAGGGCCCCTGAGGGGGGGTAGCCATGTCGCGTGTCGATTTTAAGAAAAGGTCCATGTCGCGTGTCGATTTTAAGAACAGGTCCATGTCGCGTGTCGATTTTAAGAAAAGTTCCATGTCGCGTGTCGATTTTAAGAAAAGTTCCATGTCGCATGTCGATTCTAAGGAAACCCCAATGTCGCGTTGTCGAATTTTAAAAATCGCCGTGTCGCCGTGTCGAAAAAGCCCCTCTGGGGCCCTATTCATCTGCGAAATCCTGGGCGATCTGTCCGCCTTCCAAGGCACCCGTGAATATCCCAAATAGCCTATCGATGCCGCCTATGCCTGCCAATGATCAGACGTATTCTATAACAGCGCAAGCCCAGCAAGCGAACGTCTGCTTGCACCACGCAGTCAGCTGGACTCTTGATGTTACGTTCAGCAGCTCCTTAAAGGCGTGGAATGCTCCAAATCACACAGAACTTTCGCAATTCGTGTTTTCTTCTTTCTTCCTTTGGCATGTGGTATGATTTCTAAGCCCTCATAGATAATGCTACATCTGTTGCTTATACAGAATGCAGGCTTGAATCCTTTTCAGCGAAGATTCCCCTTTTTCAGTGGTATGCCATGTAAGATTTACACCTCCTCCCACCCTTTTTATCGAAGATTCCCTTTTTCAATGGTTTGCCATGTAAGATTTGGACCTACTCCCACCCATGTTATCGAAGATGCCATGTTTCAATGGTACGTACGCCATGTAAGATGTGGACCCCCGCCCCCCCCCCCCTTTTTTTTAGCGAAGATGTCCTTTTTCAATGGTATGGCATGTACAATGTAGAGTACCCCCTCCCCTTGTGTTGCAATGCCCCCTGCCCCCCCCCCCCGATAGAATCTTGTGTTTTTCCAAAGTGCTCCCACCCCAGTCGAAAGATTGTCACAAGTTTACGACTGGCCATTCCGAACACTTTGATCCAACGGTCATGTTGAGATTTCCTTCATCCATCAGAACTCTTCATGTAATACGACACCAATATATGGGTATACTGGTGTCCCAATGTTATAACGACAAGGTGAAACTGTAGTCTGAATGCAGTCGTCATTTACTAGGATGTAATTTATTTTTAGTCAGCCAGACAAATGTAATAATTTTCTGTGCATTTAAATGCAAGCAGCTTCTGTGAATAACGTTAGGAAGTAGTTTGGGACTTACCCGTTACCCGACCAAATCCCCCGGCTAATAATCCCTTTATTGCGTACGTCAATAACTTCCACATTTATGAGCACAAACATATAACAATTATTATGATTAGGATTCAGCAATTTATGGGATTCACCCTAAACATATTAAACATATAGAAATGCTGGGGGAGGCCTGCTGTTTATACATATCAGTGCACATGCAGGTCCCTTATAGGGATATCCACGTCTTTCAGAAGAACCTGAAGGATGACTGTTTTGAATGCCTCGCACGGCTTTAGCCTGGCACCGGGTCTGTATTGCCTGCACAGCTAGGCGCCACAGTACGTTAGATCTTTGGCGGCCCGGAGTGTGGAACAGCCATTAGGCATGCCACCATGGTGTTTAGGCGTCCTAAGCAGATCCACGCAGTGACAGGCTTCGACGTTCGATCCATCCAACACCGCCTTTTTACGCGCCATCATGATTCCTGCAGCACTCGCCAGATGGCGCGCGTACTTCCGGAGTGGCTGGGCTGCCGCTGCCACTGCCGCAGCGTTGGTCTCCCTTCTTCAGTCGCCATCGCCTGCCAGCCAGCGGCAGACGCACAGAGGCAGCAGCAGCGAGGCTTCCTTCCTCCTCCGCCCGCCCGCCAACTCGGCAAGGACTACCATGGCTTTCAACAGTCTCTTCCTGCAGGACGTCCGACGAGGTTTGTGTCTCACCGTCCGTCCGTCCGTCTGTCTGTGTGTCCGTGTGTGCGTTGGGTAAGACCGCCGCAACAACAAAGAACTGTCTGTTTACCATGTGTACATGTTTTGTTTGTGGTCAGCGCGAACGGTGGAAGAACACCGGGCTGCCTTCAATGGCTGTGATCAATTATGTATGAGTGGCGGGCGACGGGTTAGCGGCTGAGGCCCCGTGCTGCCGCCTGGTGGCTCCCTCCAGCAGCCGCCGTGCCATTGGCTGTACGGCGGCGGCGGCGGCGGCGCGATGCACCCAGCCACCTGCCTGGGGAGGGCAGAGTAGTGGGTGGGAGCGGGGATGGGGGCTGGGGACGGGACAAGGGATCTTGCGGAGACGGGGTGCAGGATTTAAGGGTGTGGACAGTCCCCGTGCGACGCTGCTCCTAGCGGTGGTGGTGGTAACACGTCGGGGATGGGGGTGGGGCTGAGGGAGGGGCTATGAGGCTTCGGGGTGCTTACCGCCGCTGCTGGGGCGTACGAAGGGCAACCCTGAGCCAGGAAGCGGGGGGGGGGGGCGGGGGAATCGAAGATGTGGCTGCGGTGCTATGTTTTTTTCTGTTTTTTTCTTGTTCCTGGGACGTGCAGGTGGACAATCCGTACGTCCTTCTCCTAGGCCGTCCAGATAGATAGATAGATAGATCGTGGTAACCCCCCACCCACCCGTGCACCCGCCCTGTCGTCCTGTACCCTCCCAGACGACGAATGACACGTGTGCCGCAAGCCCCAAGGAATACATTAGTCCTTCGGTCTGTGGCCATTCGGCTTTGATAGGCGCCCGTGACTGCCTCCCCCGCCTTATAGGTTCTTGCCCAACACAGGCCAGGTAAGCGCAGCCCTGATGAGTCATCCCCGGTCACGTGTCTTTGGTCACGTGCTGCCGCCCTACCCGACACCAGTAGCTTATGTCATGCGGGTCACGATTCCAGCCACACGGTGTCCACCAATCCAGGCGTTCTCATGGGTACTTGAGACGGATAGCGGATTTAATTATTCTGATAGTCAAAGTCCATTTATCTAATACGATGCTTACTTTATATGCGTGTAAGTATATTTCTTCTGTCATTTTGATAAAATCATTCGATTTTACCTTGGGTTGTGCTGATCTGCCTCTGAAGGTCTGCAACATGCAATCTCAGATGTTCGATCTCAAACACGATGCGTCTACGTTTAGTGTAGTGAGGATGAACAGTTGGTGTAAACAATCGTGGATCTGGACGATATCCTGTGATATAACTATGGATGTATTCTTTATCTTGTCATGGGGTCGATCTGGTGGCATCCCATGCGTTATTTTAGCTATGCAAAACTTCTTGAACTTGATATTGAAGAAAGGGGTTTCTATGTAGTCTGATAATCAAAACATTAAATTTAACCGGTGGCTTGGCCGAGACCAAGACATTGTGCGTTGTGGGAACATTGAGCTACAGTTGAAAATACATATCATGCCATGCCTTGCGATATGAATCACAGATTTTCTGTTTTGGAACATTGCATACATTAACTTAACAGAACGCCAGATGTGGCATTGTGTAGCATAGCTTCCATGCCTCTGTTTGACCCATGGGACTGTAATTAACTTCGGAGGTTATAGTTATATTAAATGATTGAACAGTAATACATATCACAATGTGTTGGCTATTAAACAGTTGGTGCCACGCCAAAACAACTTTAGCTCATATTAATCTTTCTGTGTTTCCACGCTTATATTATTGAGTTATAACGCCCCAAATAGTAGGAGGGAATACTTTTTCCACGTGTTTTTGCACATGCCGATTTAAATTCTGGAAGCGAGGAAAGTGACGTCAAAGGGGAATACAAACGCATGTGCTTTTACATTGAGACTCAGATTCTCTCTGCTCATTGGCTTGAAGTCAACGAAAAGCACAGAACAATACACGCCCTCGACAACAGATGCCTACACACTGCATCAAAGCTCACCTGTCAATCTTGTGACATCATTGGGGAATTTCTAAATAACACTCAGATGCAATGCTCCCGGAATTAAACCCGACGGACCTCACTTTTGCTGCTTTAACGAACCAGTTTATAGTGATATCGTGGCATAAAAACTGTAAACTCCCATAAAAACCAATTCTTATTTGTCTTCCCTAATCAAAGTTAACTCTCAGCTAAACAAAATCGTGGCACAAACACCTTAAGGTTCCTTTCTTATCTGAAACTGCGATTTGCTTCGTAGTTTTTCGACATTAAGTGTCTCATAAGCTTGCAACTGACAGTCCATTTCGCTTTCTAATGCGGCTTAGCCTTTATCCGTGTGTGTACAGTCACAGTTGTAATCAATGACCCCGACGAAAGATGCAGGCGGCAGTTTGCTATTGTCACATATTGGAAAGTGAGGTTTGACTGAGATTAGCAATGGAGTATGAGACACGTCCACATGGCAATGGCGGAAGATTTCCATCCCTGTCGGATCCAAAAAGCCGTAAATATTTATTTTTTGCCTAAAACAAGAGCTAGCCGCAGTGATGTCTGTTTGAATGTCAGACAGGAGGAAGGCCCATGGACAGCGTGTAATCCACGAGACCCACTCTGTAAGAACATAAACCATCCGTCTGAAATCAATACCAAATCAATGGTTGCGTTGAAAGACTAAAAATTAATGTTTATATACGATATATCAATTGACGACAAGAGTTCCACCTACATGGGGAAACCATATACTGCCCACCCCCTCTGTTTCTGACGTCATCTGGTTTGAGTGACCGTTGATTAACATTAAATGGTGCACTAGGGACTATACAGGGTTGGGTAACTAACTAATGCGGCGGTCGAAGTTAGCCGCTGTGGTTTATACCCGGCTTGGTCATTAAAACTAAGCGGGGAATTCTCTGTCTCGTATTGAAGCTGAGTTATTGGGGCTTCCGCGAGCCTCTCATGTTGGGCAACGAAAGCCTCTGTGGACCACAGTAGCTGCATGGGCAATTAAGTTTTCGCCGGGTCACCAAAGCTGGGCAAGTGAAGCGGCCTCTCGGATGACGGAACCAGCCATGGGGTGGGGGAACCAGCCTTTTGGAGATTGATCGTCGAGTTATTCGGCAGCGACCCCAGGAACCGGTTCACTGGATATCCCCCATTAGGGATGGTACGTTGCAGATTGGTAATTTACCCCGCTCGTTTCCGGGATACGTTTCGGGATAAGTACGTCTTGTATCACTTCCAGCGATTTTGTTTCTGCGTTTTCGCTTTCGGGAATGGCTTTGCGGTAAAACGAGCTTTTGCAAAATATATTTAGAACGGGAAGATCTTGACAATAAATGCTGAGACACACTTAATTAATATTGGAAATTAGTGTTATATTGAATCTTCGCTGTTGAAACGCAATATTGGAATTTCAATTTGCACGAAAATAAATACTGATTGGTCAGGAAAGATAGCTGTCCCAATGCTTCAGTGTAAACGTTTTTTAGTTATTTAGTTTTTAGTTCAATGTTACCGTAACGTGTCGGTTTGTGTGTGATGATCCCACACCATTGGTGGAGGGGATGGGGGGGGGGGGGGCAAGGGGTATTTACTTTCCTCGGGAACGGGCTTTTCATCGCACCGTGAACTGGGAATGGGGCTAATAATTCTTCGTGAACTTGGAATGAAATATTTGCCCACCGTCGTGATCAATGATTTTCATTAATCGTGATTTGTATCATGTATCCGCCCTTTCCATCGTACACGGAGCGTTCTCCATTTAATTTAACCTTGACCTGGGAATAAAGAAATTTACTCTTCGTGATTTTGGAACACGACTACCCCCCCCCCCCCCCTCCTAGCTCCCCCCATTGATAAAATGGCGTGTTTTGTAAGGAATAACGTCACTTACGTGCAGCTCACGTTGCGGTAGCTCAACCACTGCCACTCACACATATGTATACATATATCACAGCCTATATATGTATATATATATATGTATATGTATAAATCTTCCAGCGGCGTACGGTGTACGTGTCAAGATCGATGGCTGTTGAACGGATGCGCATTCCTCGACCCGTAACTCTTATTCACCAAGCCTGTAAGCAGTAAGCAAGCCAGTAGGCACGCCTGTAAGCAAGCCCGTAAGCAAGTCACTAAGCCATGAGCCGCGGTTCGACGTACGCATCTGTGTCTGTCCATTTTGTTTCCGCGCAAAAAAACAGATGCAGAAGCAAATATACCTTGCAAAACGCTTTGCTTGTGAAATGTGGTTACCGTACGTATGTACCACCGTCGACATAAGTGTGTGTCTGCGTGGGTCAGGGGAGCGGAGACAGGGAGTGTGGGGCTGCATGGGGAACGGGTCGATGGGGTGATGGCGGCTGTGTATGTATGGTACCGCCTATACCTATACCCAGAGTGTTGTACCTGTTCGGCGTGCCGCTCTTCCTGCCGTATATACGGCAGATACCTCACCGGGAAGGTTTCCATGGCGCACTTAATTGAAACCAAAGTGATGTTATTTCAGTTTGGCTGAGGGAAAGCAAAGTCAACAATCCATTGTGACGGTGCGTCTGGAGTATGGATCGATGTGAGTCTAGCTACCGTCCCGTTGCCATAGAAACGGACATGTGATAATATCACTTGGGGTTTAGTTCAAATACGTGATTACCATGCAACACGAAGATGTGACGGATTGAACTCATTAACTTAACTGATGGAAATAAAATGCATACATTAATTTAATAAAATCTGAAGTTATATAAATATATGAATGCATGGATGAATTATCTGGTATATGACTAGTAAAATTTAAACGCATTAATATTATTTCATAATATATTAATGCATACGTAGACATGATTGACATCCGTCCGTCTACACAAGACGATGGATTTACAGATTTTGTTTAATTGGTTTAAGTAGTCTAAATAAGCCTATTTGTGACATAGCTTATCGCAGTAATGAGTAAACATATACGTGAATTAAAATGTGTCTATGTGCTATGCTAAGTATGAGTAATACCATTAACGAAAGACAAATATACTTCATGGTGCCTGTGAGATAGGGATTATGATATGGTCGATGCAGGGCTTAAATGAAATGAATGGTCGAGTCAATAGCTCACTTAGAACGGTAAGTCATAAAACGCCGGCGAGGTTGTTTGGTAAACATACCGAGCCCATGTTACTATAACGCAGGTGAGATTTCCATCGAAAAGAAGTCTGGCCAGCAAAAAGGACAGATTTGTTAATGGCTTTATTGGCGCCTCTCCACCCACATGAAAGTAGATATTGACATACAAACAAGCGGGCGGCAACTCTCGCCTCGCCCCGGCTGGGCCAAGAAAGAAATTACTCGTCTCTGGTCGCTCGGCGGGTGCAACGTTATTATGGGAAGCGATACAAAATAAGAGAGAGATCTTGCATATTGTATGAAAATACGATTCGCTGGATGCTTGCTTGTGACGGCCGAAATAATAAACCGAGGACTGTAAAACCATGGGTTAGTTTGGTGTAAAAGAAATAATCACAGCGGATAGCCCAGGAGGTGGATGGGGGGGGGGGCGTAGTTGGAGGGATCCAGGAATTTCATAAATAAAGGTTGATTGCCCAGAAACCAAGATATTCCTACCCCGGGGTCCTGGCTTTTACGCGTGTAACGTTCCATCACCGGCTCAAACAGCCAAGTCCGCTGGGGATGGTGATACCAAATACCGATAAAACATCCCTTTCCCTCTCTCTCTTTCTGCCTCTCTATCTCCCCGCCCCCCCCCCTCCCCTCCGTTAGCGCTAGTTCTTTGTTCATGAAACTAAAACATCTTCGCCTAAGAGCTATGGTTGAACGAGCTTCCCCGCGCGCTAAACGGTGTCAGACAGACCGACGGACATCCCTGGAGGACGGGGAAAAACCCGCAACCCGCAAAACGCGGAGGGGGTGGGGGGGAGGGGGGGGGGTCTTTCCCTTTATAGGTGCCAAATACTTGAGACAACGATTAGCCAAGTGGTGGCGGCCCACTACGTAACCGGTTGGCACGGGTAACGTGGAAACCTACTGGCGTCAACATCCATCTCTGGCTTGTCGGCTGGTGGACTCCAACTGGGCAGCCCAATTAAGGTGGGCCTCTTCTCAGCACCCGTCTCATCGAGCCCCCGCCCCCCCCCCCACCCGCGTCCTTCTCTACCTCACCCACCCACACAGGGGGAAATGTCGTTGGATATATTAGCTGCTCCGTTGTGACCAGCTGACTTCACTAACTGCCGGTGCTGAGCAACATGTTATATAATAAGAGTTCTTCGTAACCGAGATAATTCAAATCGACGGGGGTCATGATGTTTATATTATAAAACCAGGGAAATATAGATCTACGTATATAGGCCTACGCCCTCTCCCTGCGCCATCAGTGCGTTTCCAAACTTGATTTGTAAGTATTTACTGATAACTACGCTAAGGTGCATTTGCCTGCAAGGCAACCACTTCTTCCAACGGTCAAATAATAACGACATATCCAAGAAGTATCTTTTCCTTTGAAAACGCCTGACAATTGGTGGTATATCTTGGTATGTTTATTCCAATCGCCAACGATATTAGGGATTAAGATTGGGCGATCATCATATCCACAGTCAATATAAGAGGTCTGGAGGGGCGGGGAGTCGCGGGCGTCCAGTGTCCAGTACCCATTTTTTTCAGCATTCACAGCATCCACTGTCGATTTGTTTAACAATGCCGTTGTCGCTGTCGGATTTTCGATAATATACTGAAACATCGTGTTGATGTCGAAGTTTGAAATGGTCGGTGTCGTAATTTAGATACCAATGTCGGATGTCGGAATTTGGATACCAATGTTGGGTCTCGGAATTTGGAAACCAATGTCGGGTGTCGATTTTTCAAAAGCAGCTATGTCGCGTGTCGCCATTTGCCCCTCCACACCCCTAATATAATATCAACTCAGATCAGTCACTTTATCTGGAGTCTGAATCATATCGAGCAATTGTTTCCGAATTTTCACCTTTTTCGTGTTGCCCGATACGAGAACTTCACTATAAGAATATTATGAACGTAAATTCCTTTGGATATCCGGCATGTAAGTTATTACAATTTCCTCCCAATGCTACGTGACGCTGGTATACTCCTGTAATTATTGTAACAATTACCATGTACTTGACAACAGGAATGGGTGTATTACAATATTGTTGTTTTGTTAAAACCCCACTATTTCCTTTGTATGCCTCCCCTCACAACAGGAAATTGATGGTAATCGATAGAACGATGAAGATGGCTCTACAACATTTCCACGCTTTCGTCTCCCACTTTTGTATGCAACAACGTAAATAATTTCAACAGCTGCGTAATGTTGACTGGTGAGGACGTTTTTAGACCGGGGACAAAACGCTCACATGAGTACAAACTATATGCACTTATCGGTTGAGCACGTTGTTTAGTTGGATACTAAAATAAGGAGGTACATTGTTAACGGAAATTTCGTGGCCCTCTAAAAAGACCACGAAGTCCTCTCTCTTAACAGAAGACGGTCGAGAAGGGAATACAGGATGCAAGGGGACCAGATTAGAGGATCTGTGTCTGGTGTAGCTTGGGACCTGGTGGAAGATGGGTGGGGGGGGGGCAGACAGGGGCAGCAGGGGCAGAGGGCCAGGGGGCAGGGGACAGGGGACAGGGGTGTGGGGGTGCACGATATACCCTGTACCATGGAGGCAACTCTAGCGCAATAGCCTTGGCGCCTACATCTACCGTGATCCACTTGCATCCTCTTGGTTTCTCTGATCTTCTTCCCCGACCCAAGCCTCGCCACCCTGTGGGTCTCTGGGTGGGGGGGGGGGGGGGCTCGCCACCCTGTGGGTCTCTGGGTGGGGGGGGGGGGCTCGCCACCCTGTGGGTCTCTGGTTGGGGGGGGGGGGCTGGGGCCTCGCCGGGCACGAACAGCCCTATTACTCCGTAATCCTGTTGTGGCCAGGCTTTCAAGTCGCCAATTAAATTGCTGCCTTCCAGAGAGTAGGCTATACGGCTACCCATACAGCTAGACGCCTTCCCGCGGCGGCCGAGGCGGTGGGCAGGCTATACGGCTACCCATACAGCTAGACGCCTTCCCGCGGCGGCCGAGGCGGTCGTCAGGCTATACGGCTACCCATACAGTTAGACGCCTTCCCGCGGCGGCCGAGGCGGTCGTCAGGCTATACGGCTACCCATACAGCTAGACGCCTTCCCGCGGCGGCCGAGGCGGTGGGCAGGCTATACGGCTACCCATACAGCTAGACGCCTTCCCGTGGCGGCCGAGGCGGTCGTCAGGCTATACGGCTACCCATACAGCTAGACGCCTTCCCGCGGCGGCCGAGGCGGTCGTCAGGCTATACGGCTACCCATACAGCTAGACGCCTTCCCGTGGCGGCCGAGGCGGTCGTCAGGCTATACGGCTACCCATACAGCTAGACGCCTTCCCGCGGCGGCCGAGGCGGTCGTCAGGCTATACGGCTACCCATACAGCTAGACGCCTTCCCGCGGCGGCCGAGGCTGTCGTCAGGCTATACGGCTACCCATACAGCTAGACGCCTTCCTGCGGCGGCCGAGGCGGTCGTCAGGCTATACGGCTACCCATACAGCTAGACGCCTTCCCGCGGCGGCCGAGGCGGTCGTCAGGCTACACGGCTACCCATACAGCTAGACGCCTTCCCGCGGCGGCCGAGGCGGTGGGCAGGCTATACGGCTACCCATACAGCTAGACGCCTTCCCGCGGCGGCCGAGGCTGTCGTCAGGCTATACGGCTACCCATACAGCTAGACGCCTTCCCGCGGCGGCCGAGGCGGTCGTCAGGCTATACGGCTACCCATACAGCTAGACGCCTTCCCGCGGCGGCCGAGGCGGTGGGCAAGCTATACGGCTACCCATCCAGCTAGACGCCTTCCCGCGGCGGCCGAGGCGGTCGTCAGGCTATACGGCTACCCATACAGCTAGACGCCTTCCCGCGGCGGCCGAGGCGGTCGTCAGGCTATACGGCTACCCATACAGCTAGACGCCTTCCCGCGGCGGCCGAGGCGGTCGTCAGGCTATACGGCTACCCATACAGCTAGACGCCTTCCCGCGGCGGCCGAGGCGGTCGTCAGGCTATACGGCTACCCATACAGCTAGACGCCTTCCCGCGGCGGCCGAGGCGGTCGTCAGGCTATACGGCTACCCATACAGCTAGACGCCTTCCCGCGGCGGCCGAGGCGGTCGTCAGGCTATACGGCTACCCATACAGCTAGACGCCTTCCCGCGGCGGCCGAGGCGGTCGTCAGGCTATACGGCTACCCATACAGCTAGACGCCTTCCCGCGGCGGCCGAGGCGGTCGTCAGGCTATACGGCTACCCATACAGCTAGACGCCTTCCCGCGGCGGCCGAGGCGGTCGTCAGGCTATACGGCTACCCATACAGCTAGACGCCTTCCCGCGGCGGCCGAGGCGGTCGTCAGGCTATACGGCTACCCATACAGCTAGACGCCTTCCCGCGGCGGCCGAGGCGGTCGTCAGGCTATACGGCTACCCATACAGCTAGACGCCTTCCCGCGGCGGCCGAGGCGGTCGTCAGGCTATACGGCTACCCATACAGCTAGACGCCTTCCCGCGGCGGCCGAGGCGGTCGTCAGGCTATACGGCTACCCATACAGCTAGACGCCTTCCCGCGGCGGCCGAGGCGGTCGTCAGGCTATACGGCTACCCATACAGCTAGACGCCTTCCCGCGGCGGCCGAGGCGGTCGTCAGGCTATACGGCTACCCATACAGCTAGACGCCTTCCCGCGGCGGCCGAGGCTGTCGTCAGGCTATACGGCTACCCATACAGCTAGACGCCTTCCCGCGGCGGCCGAGGCGGTCGTCAGGCTATACGGCTACCCATACAGCTAGACGCCTTCCCGCGGCGGCCGAGGCGGTCGTCAGGCTATACGGCTACCCATACAGCTAGACGCCTTCCCGCGGCGGCCGAGGCGGTCGTCAGGCTATACGGCTACCCATACAGCTAGACGCCTTCCCGCGGCGGCCGAGGCGGTGGGCAGGCTATACGGCTACCCATACAGCTAGACGCCTTCCCGCGGCGGCCGAGGCGGTCGTCAGGCTATACGGCTACCCATACAGCTAGACGCCTTCCCGCGGCGGCCGAGGCGGTCATCAGGCTATACGGCTACCCATCCAGCTAGACGCCTTCCCGCGGCGGCCGAGGCGGTCGTCAGGCTATACGGCTACCCATACAGCTAGACGCCTTCCCGCGGCGGCCGAGGCGGTCATCAGGCTATACGGCTACCCATACAGCTAGACGCCTTCCCGCGGCGGCCGAGGCTGTCGTCAGGCTATACGGCTACCCATACAGCTAGACGCCTTCCCGCGGCGGCCGAGGCGGTGGGCAGGCTATACGGCTACCCATACAGCTAGACGCCTTCCCGCGGCGGCCGAGGCGGTCGTCAGGCTATACGGCTACCCATACAGCTAGACGCCTTCCCGCGGCGGCCGAGGCGGTCGTCAGGCTATACGGCTACCCATACAGCTAGACGCCTTCCCGCGGCGGCCGAGGCGGTCGTCAGGCTATACGGCTACCCATACAGCTAGACGCCTTCCCGCGGCGGCCGAGGCGGTGGGCAGGCTATACGGCTACCCATACAGCTAGACGCCTTCCCGCGGCGGCCGAGGCGGTGGGCAGGCTATACGGCTACCCATACAGCTAGACGCCTTCCCGCGGCGGCCGAGACGGTGGGCAGGCTATACGGCTACCCATACAGCTAGACGCCTTCCCGCGGCGGCCGAGGCGGTGGGCAGGCTATACGGCTACCCATACAGCTAGACGCCTTCCCGCGGCGGCCGAGGCGGTGGGCAGGCTATACGGCTACCCATACAGCTAGACGCCTTCCCGCGGCGGCCGAGGCGGTGGGCAGGCTATACGGCTACCCATACAGCTAGACGCCTTCCCGCGGCGGCCGAGGCGGTCGTCAGGCTATACGGCTACCCATACAGCTAGACGCCTTCCCGCGGCGGTCGAGGCGGTCGTCAGGCTACACGGCTACCCATACAGCTAGACGCCTTCCCGCGGCGGTCGAGGCGGTCGTCAGGCTATACGGCTACCCATACAGCTAGACGCCTTCCCGCGGCGGCCGAGGCGGTGGGCAGGCTATACGGCTACCCATACAGCTAGACGCCTTCCCGCGGCGGCCGAGGCGGTCGTCAGGCTATACGGCTACCCATACAGCTAGACGCCTTCCCGCGGCGGCCGAGGCGGTGGGCAGGCTATACGGCTACCCATACAGCTAGACGCCTTCCCGCGGCGGCCGAGGCGGTCGTCAGGCTATACGGCCACCCATACAGCTAGACGCCTTCCCGCGGCGGCCGAGGCTGTCGTCAGGCTATACGGCTACCCATACAGCTAGACGCCTTCCCGCGGCGGCCGAGGCGGTCGTCAGGCTATACGGCTACCCATACAGCTAGACGCCTTCCCGCGGCGGCCGAGGCTGTCGTCAGGCTATACGGCTACCCATACAGCTAGACGCCTTCCCGCGGCGGTCGAGGCGGTCGTCAGGCTATACGGCTACCCATACAGCTAGACGCCTTCCCGCGGCGGCCGAGGCGGTCGTCAGGCTATACGGCTACCCATACAGCTAGACGCCTTCCCGCGGCGGCCGAGGCGGTGGGCAGGCTATACGGCTACCCATACAGCTAGACGCCTTCCCGCGGCGGCCGAGGCTGTCGTCAGGCTATACGGCCACCCATACAGCTAGACGCCTTCCCGCGGCGGCCGAGGCTGTCGTCAGGCTATACGGCTACCCATACAGCTAGACGCCTTCCCGCGGCGGCCGAGGCGGTCGTCAGGCTATACGGCTACCCATACAGCTAGACGCTTTCCCGCGGCGGCCGAGGCTGTCGTCAGGCTATACGGCTACCCATACAGTTAGACGCCTTCCCGCGGCGGCCGAGGCGGTCGTCAGGCTATACGGCTACCCATACAGCTAGACGCCTTCCCGCGGCGGCCGAGGCGGTCGTCAGGCTATACGGCTACCCATACAGCTAGACGCCTTCCCGCGGCGGCCGAGGCGGTCGTCAGGCTATACGGCTACCCATACAGCTAGACGCCTTCCCGCGGCGGCCGAGGCTGTCGTCAGGCTATACGGCTACCCATACAGTTAGACGCCTTCCCGCGGCGGCCGAGGCGGTCGTCAGGCTATACGGCTACCCATACAGCTAGACGCCTTCCCGCGGCGGCCGAGGCTGTCGTCAGGCTATACGGCTACCCATACAGCTAGACGCCTTCCCGCGGCGGCCGAGGCGGTCGTCAGGCTATACGGCTACCCATACAGCTAGACGCCTTCCCGCGGCGGCCGAGGCGGTCGTCAGGCTATACGGCTACCCATACAGCTAGACGCCTTCCCGCGGCGGCCGAGGCTGTCGTCAGGCTATACGGCTACCCATACAGTTAGACGCCTTCCCGCGGCGGCCGAGGCGGTCGTCAGGCTATACGGCTACCCATACAGCTAGACGCCTTCCCGCGGCGGCCGAGGCGGTCGTCAGGCTATACGGCTACCCATACAGCTAGACGCCTTCCCGCGGCGGTCGAGGCGGTCGTCAGGCTATACGGCTACCCATACAGCTAGACGCCTTCCCGCGGCGGCCGAGGCGGTCGTCAGGCTATACGGCTACCCATACAGCTAGACGCCTTCCCGCGGCGGCCGAGACGGTGGGAAGGCTATACTGCTACCCATACAGCTAGACGCCTTCCCGCGGCGGCCGAGGCGGTCGTCAGGCTATACGGCTACCCATACAGCTAGACGCCTTCCCGCGGCGGCCGAGGCGGTCGTCAGGCTATACGGCTACCCATACAGCTAGACGCCTTCCCGCGGCGGCCGAGGCGGTCGTCAGGCTATACGGCTACCCATACAGCTAGACGCCTTCCCGCGGCGGCCGAGGCGGTCGTCAGGCTATACGGCTACCCATACAGCTAGACGCCTTCCCGCGGCGGCCGAGACGGTGGGCAGGCTATACGGCTACCCATACAGCTAGACGCCTTCCCGCGGCGGCCGAGGCGGTCGTCAGGCTATACGGCTACCCATACAGCTAGACGCCTTCCCGCGGCGGCCGAGGCGGTCGTCAGGCTATACGGCTACCCATACAGCTAGACGCCTTCCCGCGGCGGCCGAGGCGGTCGTCAGGCTATACGGCTACCCATACAGCTAGACGCCTTCCCGCGGCGGCCGAGGCGGTCGTCAGGCTATACGGCTACCCATACAGCTAGACGCCTTCCCGCGGCGGCCGAGGCGGTCGTCAGGCTATACGGCTACCCATACAGCTAGACGCCTTCCCGCGGCGGCCGAGACGGTGGGCAGGCTATACGGCTACCCATACAGCTAGACGCCTTCCCGCGGCGGTCGAGACGGTGGGAAGGCTATACTGCTACCCATACAGCTAGACGCCTTCCCGCGGCGGCCGAGGCGATCGTCAGGCTATACGGCTACCCATACAGCTAGACGCCTTCCCGCGGCGGCCGAGACGGTGGGAAGGCTATACTGCTACCCATACAGCTAGACGCCTTCCCGCGGCGGCCGAGGCGGTCGTCAGGCTATACGGCTACCCATACAGCTAGACGCCTTCCCGCGGCGGCCGAGGCGGTCGTCAGGGCACCTTCTTTTACTGCCACTGTCCCGTTACACGCAGTTCTATTACACACAGTCGCTCTTCCGTTACAACCGCTGTTGTTCCACAGTCGCTATTCTGTTACAACCGCTGTTGTTCCACAGTCGCTATTCTGTTACAACCGCTGTTGTTCCACAGTCGCTATTCTGTTACAACCGCTGTGGTTCCACAGTCGCTATTCTGTTGCAACCGCTGTTGTTCCACAGTCGCTATTCTTTTACAACCGCTGTTGTTCCACAGTCGCTATTCTGTTACAACCGCTGTTGTTCCACAGTCGCTGTTGTGTTGCAACCGCTGTTGTTCCACAGTCGCTATTCTGTTACAACCGCTGTTGTTCCACAGTCGCTATTCTGTTACAACCGCTGTTGTTCCACAGTCGCTATTCTGTTACAACCGCTGTTGTTCCACAGTCGCTATTCTGTTACAACCGCTGTTGTTCCACACTCGCTATTCTGTTACAACCGCTGTTGTTCCACAGTCGCTATTCTGTTACAACCGCTGTTGTTCCACAGTCGCTATTCTGTTGCAACCGCTGTTGTTCCACAGTCGCTATTCTGTTACAACCGCTGTTGTTCCACAGTCACTATTCTGTTACAACCGCTGTTGTTTCACAGTCGCTGTTGTGTTACAACCACTGTTGTTCCACAGTCGCTATTCTGTTACAACCGCGGTTGTTCCACAGTCGCTATTCTGTTACCACCGCTGTTGTTCCACAGTCGCTATTCTGTTACAACCGCTGTTGTTCCACAGTCGCTGTTGTGTTACAACCGCTGTTGTTCCACAGTCGCTATTCTGTTACAACCGCTGTTGTTCCACATTCGCTATTATGTTACAACCGCTGTTGTTCCACAGTCGCTGTTGTGTTACAACTGCTGTTCTACGTACTACCGTCCCTGTTCTGGTACAACCGTGCATGAGGCCCAGTGAAATCCTATACAGCCCGATACAGTCTTATCTTCACTTGTAATGGCAAGAAATAGCATTCTGATGACACAACCTGATAAAGGCCTTCTTCATATTTACTCCACTTAAAGTTAGCACATTTTACAGGAATTTCTTTACACGATAAGACCCGATTGATAAGGATAAAAATATCTACATTTGACGGAATCTGAAAAGGGACGAATGTGCCTAAATGCTGCATGGATAACTTTAATACGTCACACAATATGACCAATATTGATACGTCTGAGCTCGACCACCTGGTCTCCCCGCCCATCGCCTCAGCCTTGTTCCGTGGGTGTCTCAATTAGCTGATGGGAAAGGAATCCTCACAAATGTGATTGATGATGTTGTCACTGCCTCGCCACTCGCTTTCTGCCTCCGAGTTTGCCCTAAAATCATGAGATGTTAATTGGGAAGAGCTTATTGTTGGCTTTTAATACCATTATCCGTCTAAATACTTAATGCCCATAAACGGAATACCCGAGTATCGCATTCGGGAAAAAATACGTGTAACGTGAATGAATTTATAAAAATCTGAAACCAGTCGATGTTGTCAAAGAAAAATCCGCCCAAATCCGTTAAAACCCAATATGATACAAACGCTTCAATAGTTAAACGTGGAGGGTGGGAAAATGATCGATTTCTCTATGAAGGGAACGTCAGAGCGTTCCCTCAGCTAGCCACGGTCGAGGTGAGAACCAATCATGGATGCATCGATCTGGCCGACAGGAAGGGCCGGGGAGGGTGCGGGGGGTCGGCGGATGGGGGGGAGCCGTGGTGTACGGGGGGTCGGGGGTGCAAGGGGTTCTGGGGTGGGGGGGGTCGTGGGGTACGGGGGGTCAGGGGTGCAGGGGTACGGGGGTGCAGGGGGCTGGGGTGCGTTGGGTCAGGGGGTCGCGGGGTCGGGGAGGTCGGGAGTTCGGAAGGTCAGCAGCCAGCCGAGGCTGAGGAGTGACAAGTGTAGGGTTGGTAACTGCCGATGGTTCCCGATGTTGCCCGATGGTTCCCGATGATGCCCAATTGTGTACGAAGCTGTTCGAAACTGTCCCATGGTGTCCGATGGTCTCCGGTGGTCTCCGATGGTGTCCGATAGTGTTCGATGTTACCCGATGATGTCCGATGGTGCCCGATGGTGTCCGATGGCGCCCGATGGTGCCCGATGGTGCCCGATGGTGCCCGATGGTGTTTGATGTTTTTCGATCGCGTCCGATGTACTTCGATGGCGTCCGATGTTACTCGATGATGTCCAATGATGTCCGATTGCGCCCGATGGTGTCCGATGGCGCCCGATGGTGCCTGATGATGTCCGATTGCGCCCGATGGTGTCCGATGTTACCCGATGATACCCGATGGCGTCCGATGACGTCCGATGTTGCCCGATGGTGCCCTTTTGTTGTCTGGTGGTAATGATGATACATAATTTAACCACCACATCAATAAAGCGACACTGTCAAAGCGCTACTCGTTTACCAAGAGATCACGAACACATGTTAACGACCTGCACTCTGTGGCCCCGAGGTGATTACAGCGCATTGATGACGCCGAGTAACCCAGGGGATTAAGCACCCTTTGTGGACGCCCAAGGCCCAGCATGTGTCTACATTAGGATGTAACATTAGTACTAACCGAGGACGCGATATGAGGCCGCTCATTACATATGTCGTAAGAGGGCGGGTAAGAAAGTCAAACATACATATGTTATAGACTGACATGGAGCTGGGAATATATACCTTATTTATACAACATTCATGGTGTAGCTACATGTAGTCGCCTCACACAAACGCAGTATAAATTATCTGCCTATAAATATATGTATATAGCTATCAGTAGGCACACTGGGCGATAATACCGGCACTTTTATAGTGAGACCTTCGTTCGCCATCTCTACCGCCGTCTAATTTAACAATAACATTTTGATTAAGAAACGCTCTGGCACATGAAACTGAAGCAATGTGTTGGGCTTTAGAATAGTGACTTGTATTCAATATAATTCTAAAGCCCCAAAAATTACCCTCATAATTCTCTGAAGTTTGATGGTAATTTGTATGAAGCCAGTAAAAACTGTTTTGTAGATACCAGCCCGGTTATGACCTTGAGAAGAGCGATTCCTGAGGTAATAAGACAACATTTTTTATTAATTATAATGTAGACGGCTTCTTATGGACCTTCTTAAATTTCAAGTCGTGAAATTTGCCACGCCGTGGGGTGGCTTTGGTGGTGACAGCGCAGATTGCGGCGCCAGCTATAAATGCGGCACACATCAGGGCTGGGAAAGGAAATGGGTCTATATGTCTGTCTATGGTTGATTGACTGGCAAGTCCACCCCCACTAAATCTTGCGGTACGTTAGGATAGCCTACCATGGTTGCTTGAGGTAGACCCGTCACGACGCCGGTATGGGGACACACGCGGCCAAGGGGGGGGGGGGGGGGGCGGGGTTGGGCGAGGTGTAGTGGCGACCAGCCAGTTCAGTCGCCAGCATGGTGGGAGAAAGAGCAGCTTGAGCCCGACGGTTCGGTGGTAATGGGATTGCTGTCTGCAGGGTTTCGGATCTTTTAGCGCCCTTCTCCAATCTGGGCACGGGCGAGGAATGGCATTGAATGAATCGTCTGGCCTATGGGTTATTCTCATACCATCAGCACCTCCATACCCTTTCCCCCACACCCCTTCGCCATTTTTCTTTTCTTTTTTTTGAGTTCTAGATTCAATTCGAGTATTGTCGCCTCTGGACACATACACGATTTATTGACAGCCAGTAAGATGCTTAATTGGTAACCCGTTTAGTCCACGGGATCCAGTTAAACCAGACAGATCCGTTGTTGAAGACAAGAATATGTACAGGTCTTGATAACTACGTGACTTGCCGAAGACGCCTCCCTAGCGAGATTATTGACACGTCGTTTTAACCGAGAGACCCAAAACAGTCCTAGTATCATTTGATTCCGCATTATTTCTCGACCCGCATTGTCATATTGACAGCTTCTGATACGATACTGACCAACTGAACACGTCCATCGGTCACCACTCGTTATTGACGACTGGGGTCCAATATCTCTCCGATCCACCCACCCGCCGCTGCTTGCGCCCCCCCCACGGGCTACCCCGCCTCTCCCTCCATCCCGGTCGTCCCCCGGCCCTTGTTTCCCATCCTCCGCCCGCCCGCCCCTCCACCCCCCCCCCCACGACCCCTCCCTCCCAGGCGGCAGGGCGATGGGTTCCAGCCGACAGCCGCTCGCCTGGCTGAGGTGAAGGTCACCACCTCGTGGATCAATAGCAGGGAGACTGCCGCTCGCGGGCGGCGGGAGGGGAGAGGGGGGAGGGGCCGGTAGAGAGCGGCAGGAGGGAGGGGGGAGGCGCCGGTAGAGAGCGGCGGGAGGGAGGGGGGAGGCGCCGGTAGAGAGCGGCGGGAGGGAGGGGGGAGGCGCCGGTAGAGAGCGGCGGGAGGGAGAGGGGGGGGGCGCCGGTAGAGAGCGGCGGAAGGGGGGGCGGAGGGGCGGGTAGAGGGCGGCGGGAGGCGGGGGCGGAGGGGAGGGGGCAGGAGCGGGTAGAGGCCGGCGGCGAGAGAGGGTTGGGTATAGGTGGGCGGCGGTGGGGGGGTGGGTTGGTAGGGTGTCAGTAGGGGGGGTCGGTGGCTAGTGGCGGGCGGTGGACTACCGTTCCCGCCGCCCTCCTCCCTTCTTTATCCCTAGCCCTCCGCCTTCCACCCTTCTCCATACCAGCATCCCGCCCTCCGCCTCCGTTCCTACCTCCCCTCTTCTCCCTCCCTCGATTTCCTTTCGACGGGCCGCCTGGTTAGCAGCGGGGAGGCGGTCGGTGGGGCAAGGGGGGGCCGATCGTTCCACGCTCCTGCTGGGAAATTCTAGGCCACCATGTTTTTCTGTGTAAGGGGGGTGTTGGCAATGAGGGGTGAGTGGTGCGTAGGTGGTTGTCGGTGTGGGGCCAGCGAGCGGGGCGCGGCGGGGCGGGGCGGGGCTGGGTGTTGGTGAGGGGCCAGCGAGCGGGGCGGGGGAGGGTTGGGGGTTGGGCGACGTTGGGATTTAGGCGCGGGGACTCCGCCGTGTTGATCGCCGGATTGGCAGCGGTATTGGAGGACGGGGAGAAGTGGGAAGGCTCGCTGTCAGGGGGACGGATCCCTCTTCCTCCTCGCCACGATTCCCGCTCACCGCCTCCACCCTCTCCCTCCCGCCACATCACCCCCACACCCTATACCCTCCGCCCTTGTTGTCGCCAAATCGCGTCCAAAGAAAGGGAGTCCATTCTCTCTCTTTCTCACGTTCCCTCTCGCTTCCCCACTACCCCTGCCCTCTACGCATCCCTTCGTCTCCCTCCTCTCCTTCCGCTTTTCTTCCTTCCGTCCTTTCGTTGTGACTGCGCTGTCGGGTTCATTTTAAGGTCAGGGCCCCACCTCACCCCTCCCCTCACCCCCCACCCACCCCCCACCCCATCTGGGCTCGCCCCTCCCTATACGTCCGTCAACCGGTGAAATGCTGTGATCGACCATTTATTGCGCGAGATATAAACAACCAACATTGCCGGACCCTCACCCCTCAGGGGTCAGTGTGGCTGTTGTTTGGCCCATGTCTATAGCGGTCAGTGTGGCTGTTGTGTGGCCCATGTCTATAGCGGTCAGTATGGCTGTTGTGTGGCCCATGTCTATAGCGGTCAGTGTGGCTGTTGTGTGGCCCATGTCTATAGCGTTCAGTGTGGCTGTTGTGTGGCCCATGTCTATAGCGGTCAGTGTGGCTGTTGTGTGGCCCATGTCTATAGCAGTCAGTGTGGCTGTTGTGTGGCCCAATGTCCATAGCCTTCAAGGTTGCTGTTGTGTGGCACAGTGTCTCTAGCGGACAATGTGGCTGTTGTGTGTCCCAATGTCTATAGCAGTCAGTGTGGCTGTTGTGTGGCACAATGTCTCTAGCGGTCAGTGTGGCTGGTGTGTGGCCCAATGTCCATAGTGGTCAGTGTGGCTGTTGTGTGGCCCATGTCTATAGCGGTCAGTGTGGCTGTTGTGTGGCCCATGTCCATAGCGTTCAGTGTGGCTGTTGTGTGGCCCATGTCTCTAGCGGTCAATGTGGCTGTTGTGTGTCCCAATGTCCATAGCGTTCAGTGTGGCTGTTGTGTGGCCCATGTCTCTAGCGGACAATGTGGCTGTTGTGTGGCACAATGTCTATAGCAGTCAGTGTGGCTGTTGTGTGGCACAATGTCTCTAGCGGTCAGTGTGGCTGGTGTGTGGCCCAATGTCTATAGAGGTCAGTGTGGCTGTTGTGTGGCACAATGTCTCTAGCGGTCAGTGTGGCTGGTGTTTGGCCCAATGTCTATAGAGGTCAGTGTGGCTGTTGTGTGGCACAATGTCTATAGCGGTCAGTGTGGCTGTTGTGTGGCACAATGTCCATAGCGGTCAGTGTGACTGTTGTGTGGCCCAATGTCTATAGCAGTCAGTGTGGCTGTTGTGTGGCCCAGTGTCTATAGCAATCAGTGTGGCTGTTGTGTGGCCCATGTCCATAGCGGTCAGTGTGGCTGTTGTGTGGCACAATGTCTATAGCGGTCAGTGTGACTGTTGCTTTTCGCTATATCAATATATCTCAATATCTCTCACTGTGGCTTTTGCGTAGTCCTATGTCCAGGGTGGTCAGGGCGATTCCAACATATGATTTGATTATCTGTTTGCGCACCAACCACCTTTATTCAATATCATTCCCACGCGGGCAATCGCGGACCCCTGGGAAGCCCTGCACCAATTGTTGTTGGTGCAGGATCTGGCCGCCCTGGAGCACGCCTGGCCCGCTGCGTCCTTCCTCTCGCTGTCAGCTACATGCCGCTCCCGATGAGAAACAAGGGGAGCCGAGGGAGTGCCAGCCTCGGCAAACATCATCTAACCAAATAGAAGGCAGGGCGACATGCAGCAGCCGTGGAGAGAGAGAACCCCGGGCTGGATGGGCCGCAGGGGGTCCTCGGCGGATGGGGGCGGAGGGTGGGGGAGGGGGGGTGGGGAGTGACAGGAGAAATGGAACATGAGGGTGTGATAAAGGAAGAGGCGGTGGAAGGAGGGGTGGAGGAGACGAGAAGGGAGGAGGAGAGGAGTAATATTGAAGGAGGTGGGGCGTGGAGGAAGAGGGGCGAGGGAGAGTGGAGGAGAAGGGGTGGATGAGAGGAGAGATGGAATATGAGGGCATGATAAAGGAGGAGGAGAGGGAGGGGAAGGGTGGAGGGCAAGTGTGCGCAGAGTAGGATGGGGTCGGGAACGTGATGGGAGGGGTGTGGAGGACGAGGGGTGGGGGGAGGAAGAACTGCGGGGTGCGAAGGACAAGTGGGGGTGTCGAGGGGGATGGAGAAGGGTGCAGGGGGGTGAGGAGGACGAGGATGGTGGCGGGGTGGGTCAGTAAGGGTGAGGGTTGATCTGTTGCGAGAGCCCCGGGGTGATGAGATCTGTGTGGAGCCGGATTCAAGCCGTGGATTGGAGTCGTTATCCAGCGCTAGGCATCGGAGGGCTTGGCCAGAGCGATGGGTGTGGTGGGTTGGGGCGACAGCGGGGGACGGCGAGGGCTGTGGTCAGGGGGGTACAAAGCCGAACCCGCCCACCCAACAGCCATGGTTAGAGACCGCCGGCACCATGGTAATCCTTCCCCCCGGGGTTGTTCGTGTCAGCTCGGCAGGAAGGGAGGGAGGGAGGGGACGAAAATCCTGGGTGCCGAGCTTTTTTCTCTGGCGTTCGCCGTGTCGAGCCCGGCGAGTGGAGATTTGGGGGTTGTGTGGGTATGTGTTGGTAAGTGGGTGGAGCAGGAGAGTGGAGATTTGGAGCGTTTATGGGTATGTGTTGATTAGTGGGTGGTGGGGGCGGGGGGGGGCAGAGAGTGGAGATTTGTGAGTTGTGTGGGTATGTGTTGGTAAGTGGGTGGAGGGGAGGGGGCAGGAATAAGGAGATTTGGAGGCTTTGTGGGTACGTGTTGGTTAATGGGTGGTGTGAGGGGGAGGGTGGTTATGGAGGCGGAAGATGGGTGGTGGCATGATCTAGGATATTTCACAAATGTATTGTTCAGAATTACTGTTGTTGTCGTTATTAGGTTGATTCAAATTGATTCAATGTTGTGACATCCATCGCTGCAGATTGACGTTCCGTGGCGCCGTGACACTGGACAACATATCACATAAAGACGAGTGACGAGAGGTTCAGGAGGACACGACCAGGACAGCCCCAAGGATTACCCCCCCCCCAACACCCCTACTCCTCATGGACACCCGACTCCCCACGGTCAGCAAAGAGTTAGGTGTGATATTGACAGCGGCCTGTGCCTCCCCCCCCGCCCCCCAACTCACCACTGTCCCATTCTCCCACCCCTCACAGCCCCACTCCTGCTCCCACCCCACACAGCTACCGGTCGCCATGGCGGACCAGTACAACCGCCAGCAGCAGCAGCCGCAGTCGCAACAGCAGCACCAGCAGCAGCCGCAGCAGCAGCACCAGAACCAGCAGCAGCCGCAACATCAGATCCAGCAGCAGCAGCAGCAGCCCCAGCCGCAGCAGCATCAGAACCACCACCACCAGCAGCAGCAGCAGCAGCAGCAGCAGCAGCAGCAGCCTGCTCAGCCGCAGCAGCAGCAGCATCAGAACCACCACCACCAGCAGCAGCCGCATCAGCAGCAGCAGCATCAGAACCACCACCACCAGCAGCAGCCGCAGCAGCAGCAGCAGCCTGCTCAGCCGCAGCAGCAGCAGCATCAGAACCACCACCACCAGCAGCAGCCGCAGCAGCAGCAGCAGCAGCCTGCTCAGCCGCCGCCGCCGCCGCAAGAGTCCCCCAAGTCGGCCACGCCGCCGCCGTTCGTGGAGTCACAAGTGCGGGTGAGCGTGGACCTGGTGCCGGCGGCACGTGACCAGCTGGACTTCCTGCAGGACGTGGACCAGCATCCGGCGCTGTACGGCGGACGTCGCGTCCGGGACGCCGTCCGGCGCTACGAGACCTGCTGGCTCCCCCTGGTGGCCTCGCGTCCGGGCACCGACCTGGTCCCGCCCATCGACGTGCACTGGGTCTGGCACTGCCACATGCTGGCCCCGCGCTACTACGAGAAGGACTGCCAGCGACTGGTGGGGACCGTGCCCGACCACCGCCTGATGAGTCGGGAGGCGAGGCAGACCGAGCAGACCAAGACCAGGAAGCTGTGGCAGGAACGCTACAGGGACGAGCCCTATGACGTCACGCTGCCCACGGTGAGCAGCCCCACCGCACCCCACGGTTCCCCGCTCGACCAACACAGTAACCACCACAGCCTGGAGAACGAAAACCAGGTCAAGGTCGACGGTGGCGGCGAGCAGGGCCCGGATGGCTACCAGAGTCAGTGCAAGTATAACCTGGAAGGAGCCATCAGCCGGCAGCGCGTCTTCTACTACCAGGTGTCGCTGCCACACTACCGGGACGAAAAGTTTCTGCGGAACGCCGTGACGCGGTACAAGAAGTACTTGTTCCTGAAGAAAAACAACATGGATATGTTCCTCGTGCCCTGCTACGACTTCGACTTGGTTTGGCACTCGCACCAGTTGCACCCGCTGCGGTACCGCACTGACACCGCCTCCCTCTTGGGTCACGTGTTCAATCACGACGACTCGGTGACGGACCGCACGGCGCAGTCGAAGCTGAGTCGCTGCGACCACCAGACTCGCGAGCTGTGGCGTCGCTTCTTCACGGAGGAGTTCGCCTTGTGCGGTGCCATGTACCGCGGCGAGCCCCCCTTCGGCCGCCTGCAGCACCTCGCCCGCGAGGAAGTCTTCGGCATCTTCAGCAAGTCGGCCGAGGTGACCATCAACAGCCTGAAGATCGAGAACATGGAGGCCGACCAGCGCTTCACGTTGCGCATGGCTCTGCGGGACCGCGTCCACCTCGCGTCGTCTTCGGCGGCGGCGGCCATGGGCTGCGGCGGCGGCAGCGGCGGCGGCGGTGTGGGAGGAAGCCCCACGCTGCTCAAGCTCAAGGGACCCCAGCGCGAGTGGGACAACAACGGCAAAGGCATCACCAAGTTCCGCTTCGACACGGGCCACCACTCCCTCCTTCACTTCGACGTGACCGACAAGAAAGGCTTCCTGTGCTTCGGCTCCAACCAGTCCTACGGGATGCTCAACTTCCCCTTCAGCCAGGTGGTGGAGAACACCCCCGAGCACGGCCAAACGGTGCGCCAGACCCTCCCCCTGCTGGAAGGGGGCACCGGCCCCGCCAACGGCCTCAGCCTAGCCTTCACCGCCCACGTGGAGCCGCCCAACAGGGGGCAGTGTATCCTCACCCTCCAGGCCGGACCCTTCAAGACGTACACCATGCCGGAGAACATCGCCCAGCTGTGGGGACCCATCCCCCTGCCCAAGCTCCCCGACGGAGTGCCCAACACCTGCATCGTGGCCAATCACAGGTCAGTCCCTGCACCGGCGCACCACGTGTTGTTAGTTAGATAATTACCGAAAAGTGTTGAGGGTCGTGTGGTCCATTTTCATGTTAAAGCCCACGAAGTGGATTATTGTGGTAAATGGCATTGTGGTAAATGGCAAGCGTGAGTCATACGGGAGCTATGCTGAAAACAATAGTGCATGAAAGAACCACCGGTTGGGCAGCGGCAGTTTCCGTGATGTGACTCTATATGTTTGAGGCAGAACAACTTTCATTTCAACACATCATGCCCGCAAAGTAGTCAAAAGCCAAAATATTGTGTTAATCAATTCTCAGTAAACGCTGGGTCAGTAATGACGCAGAATAAAACTCGAGGGCAAATCCAGTATACAGATACGCAACATATCAGTGTCCTGTGCACCCTCCTACCAGCTAATCTCAGTTCTCTGGCCCTGTCTGATTTATCGTCCTACAGGCACATAAAAACTAGGGCTACCCAAAGAATTATGACCGCGAATTTACTAATTTATTGTTGTAATGCATATATAAGGTATAGCATGTTAGTACATGTACTTGCTAAACAAAAAACACATCACAACACGAAGACTATTTCGCTAAATGCCCCTGGTATGTTTGCGGCTTTCTATTACCAATAACATATGCTTAGTTGTTGGTATGTCTTTGACCTCCATTCCGATAGTGGCTCCATATTTTCAGACTGTTCAACCACTCGCAGCAGCTTAAGTTCACCTGTCGGGTGATCCACTCAATACCGCTGATGATGTCAGCTGTCCAGGTCTACTTCCTTGATCAGATGGCCGCCGTGGCACAACTCATAGGCACAGACCAGCTGCCCACAGTACATCAGGTGGGTCACCCTCTTTTGCAAAGAGTGCATGGTATGTACACGGGTCAATATATTTGGCGCCGATGTCAGTCAGGTGGATGGCCTTATGACTAGAAGTATTGTCTTTACGATGTTATTCATGTTCATGAACATCTTTTTCATTATTCATGTGACCCCATACCCGGCAGGTAGAACTACGTGCCATATCGTACCTAGCTCTTTTGCAAGGAGTCGGGGGCTATGCGGGCCCTCAGTTTATGACACTGGTGCTACTGGTGCCATTTCTGATTGGCTAGGGAGCCTCCCTATAGTACAGCCCCCGTCGTAAACAGACTGAGCCGCACATCAACAGGTCGTGGGTTCGAACCCTGCAAAATTCATTCATTGACAACCCCATTTCATAGTCCTGTGAGGTTTATTGGTACAATTTCGCAGTTTATGTGGCACTGCATACAAATGGCCTAAAACACATTTCATATCTGATTGGCTGAAGTGTTGCGTGGTTCTAAGACCGAATGATATTAGAGATGCACGGTACCGCGACGACCCCGTCTCCATGAAGCCTTCAGTGACGTCAGCCACAACTCTTGTGTAACCGGTCTATTTATTTCTGTTGCGCGTCAGTTCCGCCACCACGCCGCGTCCTGTGGGTCTCCGGAAGAGACGATGGAGTAGTAGTCCCGCATCAGTGCTCACTATGATCGTTACCGATGTGTGGTGTGGACCGAAAAGGGTCTCAACATCATGCACTTGATAAAAAGGGGGGACAGATGCGCATGGGGGGACACTTGTCCATATCACACCGTCTATCGGTAGAAACCTTCCAGTAATGACAGGAGTTGTAATTGTCAAAAGCGCGTAAAGAGAGGCCAAACGTGTGTATTATTTAGCATGCAAAGACACGCTCTTTGAAGTATATATTGTGAAGGGCGGTTAGTGTCTCCATAGGAACCATGAATGTGTCTCCATAGGAACCATGAATGTGTCTCCATGGGAACCATGAATGTTAGATGCTGGGGATGGAACGGATCCGCCATGAGGTTGGCGGCAAATGGTGCGTGGACAACTGTGTATTGTCTGGAAGATGTGCACTTAAGACTCCGTCTCCAGAATGGCACTGAAGTACGAGTGGGAACGGCAATGTTGTGTAAACTTGAGTTTTGCTGGGGCTATCGGGGTTGCGATGATAGCGACACAGGGTGGCATAAATCGTGCACAGCGTAGGTACAGATGCGTGGGAAGATTCTTTCTTTGCTAGACATAATGATGAACGGTACTCGACTAACCTTAGTGAAATTGTACGGTCCGAATATCGATACGCAGGATTTATGTATTAATATTTCAACGTTACATTTTTACAAGGCAAATTTAGCCTGTACGCAAATATGCGAGATTATGGATACAGTTCATCCAGCAAGCGTGGCGCTACGCAAGCTCCGCGTTTACCGCTGCTGTCGGCCGGGGGCAAATTTCAAGATTCTTGAAAAACGGTCAAATCAGCTGTAATTTCTTGCAACATTATAGTTTTCAAGAATAAAACGTAAAAATAGCTTTGTGTATGTAATACAGCAAACAACATCTTGTACCCTTTCGAAAAAGTTATAATTGTGACAGAACTCTTTTCATCACCTGATTTCATGTGTTATTAGGCTTAGTCTGGGCCCCAGCACTAATTTGTAGCATTTGTAGAATTCCTATCGATTTGCGCATCGCCGCCCTGGCGAGCGAGTGTGAACATGCATTGAGGACGTAGGCGACAACAGAGATGTAATGGAATCGTAGCGGACTGAGTGAGTCGAAGGCAGAGAGTGTTCATCCAGCAGGTCTAATTTAGCCTGTACTTCGAGACCAATGTATCAACCAATGTTACTTAAATGTATCATATGATTGCAGCTTTGGGTATTATCGCTTATTTTCATTTCGTTGCCGAATTCCGTAAGTGTAGCACAATGTCGCCCATATGCACTACGGATCGAGTCATTAACAGTCACCAATACCTTGTACTCGGCTGTACACATGAGTGTTGCCTTCACCGGGTAGCACGACAGTTCTACCTGACATTCGGCATGGAGATCCCATGGTCCCGGTCATCCCTCCTACATTTTATACACCACGCTAAAGAATGTGAATGAAGCCAGTTAATGATGGAGATCTTTCTCATCCCTAGGTGGTCAATGCCAACTGTCCGACGCTGGACTTTGCGGCCGGGGAACGCGCCATGTTACTGAAGGATTACTTCGGAGACTGGGGCATCGCCATCGGCAAGTGGGAGGGCTTCAAAAAGGGCATCCCCGGAAAACCCGGTCAGTGAAAAATACTCGGCTTCATCATTACTAGCCCGATCTCCCGGCAGAGGGCGTTACGCTTGCGCCATAGTCCCTCTGTCCCACGTCAAATTTTTAACCATCAGAATTATCCTTCATATGCGAAAATTGAAATGAATCCGAAGATAAATTCGCAGTTTGGCATCAAATACACCGCTGTTTAGCTTTTACTGTGCCACTGGTACCATACCTGACGAATGTATTTGAGTTTGATTAATTTGAAGCCATGTTATACTTTCGAACTATATTTTCGAGTGCGGTCGAGGTCATAATCGTGAAGCGACCCCGTGTTACTTTGAAATATTTTGTCGCTTAACTCCTCCATTGTGATCATTTGACAACGGAATGTCTAATTGTAAAAAATTCTGCATCGAAAATTCAATATTTAATCTAAAAAACCCTCTAAAACGATTCGTGACATTTTGAATTCACCTGGTTAAACTGAGTGTTTCTGTGAGTATTACCCATGGGTGTTTTTTTGTTGCTACAGGAGTGGCTGGGGGTATGGGTCGCGACCCAATCAAGGGGGTGCCCGGGGTACCCGGAGACCCCGGCCACCTCTCCCTCCGCTTCTACAACCTGCGCCGCAAGAGATGGTCGAGCGTCCAGCTACCCAGCAAGCAGGGCTACTTCCTGTGCGACCTGGAGAAAGTCAGCGTGGACCTGCAGAGCGGCACGTTGACGCTGGGCGCCGACACGGAGGAAGTTGTGCAGAACCTGTGCCTGGCCTTCGCCGTAGCCGTGCTGCAGGTCCTCTGTCAGCCGCGCGCAGCCCAGACCTCCGCCCCACCCCAGGTCAACGGCGCCCCGGGCAGCGTCTCGGCTACCCAGGGCGGCGGGGGTCCCCCGGGACTCCCCGGCCCGGCCGGCCGCTCACCGTCCCTGACCAGTTCGACCAAGAATCCCAAGCCTGTGAAGCGCATCGAGTCAGAGTCCCTGCAGCTGGTGGTGGCTGCGGGGTACCTGTACGACACCCCCTGCAACAGCTACCTGTCCACGGGACCCGCCCTCGACCTGATGGCGGACTGCGGGGCCGGCGACGGCGGGGGCGGTTGTGGAGGGTGCGGGGGGTGCGGGGGGTGCGGAGGGTGTGGGGGGTGCGGCGGATGCGGCGGCGGTTGCGGAGGGTGCGGTGGGTGCGGGGGATGTGGGGGTTAGTTGGAGACAATCTACCTGCCTTTAATAATTATGTATATATATATATATATTATATATATATATCTTTGCTCTCATGTCGCATCGGACATTCAAGGCCGGCAGCCATATTTGAAGACGTCACGGCTCCCGTTGAACGTCCAGACCGGAGATTGACTGACATACTGTCCATGTTGTGACTGCTATAATACTCAGATCTATGGTGTATGCATAAATACACGATATGGTCACTCATCAGATTGATAGACTTGTGTACGCGGGAAGCCATATCATGACAAAGTGTCCTGGGTTTTATTCAGGCACGGTATGTGGGAGTCAAAACAGTGACGCCTCCCGTTTTGGTGTAACTGTTTGAAAAGAGTGACATTCACGATTACTATTATAAATGTGTTTACTGTGTAGACAGTTGTGTCATACATATATCGACACCAGATATTATTTAAGTGGATGTGAAGCAGTCGGGAAGATGGTGGAAACATATTTACCATAAGCAGAGCTACAATACTTTGAGAAGGAGGAGGAGTTCTGAAGGTTACTGAACCTAACCGGGCGATAATTTAGCAGACGATAATGCCCCATGAGTCGGAAACCTGGTTCCGGGTGTCGGATGACCTAGTCCTGAGTGTCGGATGGCCTTGTCTAGAGTGTCGGATGGCCTTATCCCGAGTGTCGGATGGCCTAGTCCCGTGTGTCGGATGACTTTGTCTAAGGTGTCGGATGGCCTAGTCCCGTATGTCGGATGGCCTTGTCCCGTGTGTCGGATGGCCTAGTCCCGTGTGTCGGATGGCCTAGTCCCGTGTGTCGGATGGCCTTGTCGCGAGTGTCGGATGGCCTATACCCGTGTGTCGGATGGCCTAGTCCCGTGTGTCGGATGGCCTAGTCCCGTGTGTCGGATGGCCTAGTCCTGTGTGTCGGATGGCCTTGTCGCGAGTGTCGGATGGCCTAGTCCCGTGTGTCGGATGGCCTAGTCCCGTGTGTCGGATGGCCTAGTCCCGTGTGTCGGATGGCCTAGTCCCGTGTGTCGGATGGCCTAGTCCTGTGTGTCGGATGGCCTTGTCGCGAGTGTCGGATGGCCTAGTCCCGAGTGTCGGATGGCCCAGTCCCGAGTGTCGGATGGCCTTGTCCACCGTGTTGGATGGCCTAGTCCTGTGTGTCAAATGGCCTTGTCCAGAGTGTCAAATGGCCTTGTCCAGAGTCTCGGATGACCTTGTCCAGAATGTCAGATGGCCTAGTCCTGTGTGTCGGATGGCCTTGTCGCGAGTGTCGGATGGCCTAGTCCCGAGTGTCGGATGGCCCAGTCCCGAGTGTCGGATGGCCTTGTCCAGCGTGTCGGATGGCCTAGTCCTGTGTGTCAAATGGCCTTGTCCAGAGTGTCAAATGGCCTTGTCCAGAGTCTCGGATGACCTTGTCCAGAATGTCAGATGGCCTAGTCCTGTGTGTCGGATGGCCTTGTCGCGAGTGTCGGATGGCCTAGTCCCGAGTGTCGGATGGCCTTGTCCAGCGTGTCGGATGGCCTAGTCCCGAGTGTCGGATGGCCTTGTCCAGCGTGTCGGATCTCCGTGTGTCGGATGGCCTAGTCCCGAGTGTCGGATGACTTTGTCTAAAGTGTCGGATGGCCTAGTGACGAGTGTCGGATGGCCTTGTCACGAGTGTCGGATGACCTAGTCCAGCGTGTCGGATGGCCTAGTCCCGTGTGTCGGATGACTTTGTCTAAAGTGTCGGATGGCCTAGTGACGAGTGTCGGATGGCCTTGTCACGAGTGTCGGATGGCCTAGTCCCTTGTGACGGATGGCCTTGTCCAGAGTGTCAGATGCCCTTTTCCAGAATGTCGGATGGCCTTGTCCAGAGTGTCGGATGACCTAGTCACGAGTGTCGGATGGCCTTGTCCAGAGTGTCGGATGGCCTAGTCCCGAGTGTCGGATGGCCTAGTCCCGTGTGTCGGATGGCCTTGTCATGAGTGTCGGATGACCTAGTCCCGTATGTCGGATGGCCTTGTCCCGAGTGTCGGATGGCCTAGTCCCTTGTGACGGATGGCCTTGTCCAGAGTGTCAGATGCCCTTTTCCAGAATGTCGGATGGCCTTGTCCAGAGTGTCGGATGACCTAGTCACGAGTGTCGGATGGCCTTGTCCAGAGTGTCGGATGGCCTAGTCCCGAGTGTCGGATGGCCTAGTCCCGTGTGTCGGATGGCCTTGTCATGAGTGTCGGATGACCTAGTCCCGTATGTCGGATGGCCTTGTCCCGAGTGTCGGATGGCCTAGTCCCTTGTGACGGATGGCCTTGTCCAGAGTGTCAGATGCCCTTTTCCAGAATGTCGGATGGCCTTGTCCAGAGTGTCGGATGACCTAGTCACGAGTGTCGGATGGCCTTGTCCAGAGTGTCGGATGGCCTAGTCCCGAGTGTCGGATGGCCTAGTCCCGTGTGTCGGATGGCCTTGTCATGAGTGTCGGATGACCTAGTCCCGTATGTCGGATGGCCTTGTCCCGAGTGTCGGATGGCCTAGTCCCTTGTGACGGATGGCCTTGTCCAGAGTGTCAGATGCCCTTGTCCAGAATGTCGGATGGCCTTGTCCAGAGTGTCGGATGACCTAGTCACGAGTGTCGGATGGCCTTGTCCAGAGTGTCGGATGGCCTAGTCCCGAGTGTCGGATGGCCTAGTCCCGTGTGTCGGATGGCCTTGTCATGAGTGTCGGATGACCTTGTCCCGTGTGTCGGATGACCTTGTCATGAGTGTCGGATGGCCTAGTCCCGTGTGTCGGATGGCCTTGTCATGAGTGTCGGATGGCCTAGTCCCGAGTGTCGGATGGCCTAGTCCCGTGTGTCGGATGGCCTAGTCCTGTGTGTCGGATGGCCTTGTCGCGGGTGTCGGATAGCCTAGTCCAGAGTGTCGGATGGCCTTGTCCAGCGTGTCGGATGGCCTTGTCGCGAGTGTCGGATGGCCTAGTCCCGAGTGTCGGATGGCCTTGTCCCGTGTGTCGGATGACCTTGTGCAGAGTGTGTCGGATGGCCTTGTCCAAAGTGTCGGATGACCTTGTCCAGGATGTCGGATGTCCTAGTCTCGTGTGTCGGAAGGCCTAGTCACGAGTGTCGGATGGCCTAGTCACGAGTGTCGGATGGCCTAGTCACGAGTGACGGATGACCTTGTCCAGAGTGTCGGATAGCCTTGTCCAGAGTGTCGGATGACCTTGTCCCGAGTGTCGGATGACCTTGTACAGAGTGTAGGATGACCTTGTCCAGAGTGTCGGATGGCCTAGTCCCGTGTGTCGGATGGCCTTGTCAACAGTGTCGGATGGCTTAGTCCCGTGTGTCGGATGGCCTAGTCCCGAGTTTCCGATGGCCTAGTCACGAGTTTTGGATGACCTTGACACGAGTGTCGGATGGCCCAATCCCGTGAGTCGGATGGCCTTGTCCAGAGTGTCGGATGGCATTGTCCAGAGTGTCGGATGGCCTTGTCCCGAGTGTCGGATGGCCTAGTCACGAGTGACGGATGACCTTGTACAGAGTGTGTCGGATGGCCTTGTCCAAAGTGTCAGATGACCTTGTCCAGGATGTCAGATGTCCTAGTCTCGTGTGTCGGATGGCCTAGTCACGAGTGTCGGATGGCCTAGTCACGAGTGACGGATGACCTTGTCCAGAGTGTCGGATAGCCTTGTCCAGTGTGTCGGATGACCTTGTCCCGAGTGTCGGATGACCTTGTACAGAGTGTAGGATGACCTTGTCCAGAGTGTCGGATGGCCTAGTCCCGTGTGTCGGATGGCCTTGTCAACAGTGTCGGATGGCTTAGTCCCGTGTGTCGGATGGCCTAGTCCCGAGTGTCCGATGACCTAGTCACGAGTTTTGGATGACCTTGACACGAGTGTCGGATGGCCCAATCCCGTGTGTCGGATGGCCTTGTCCAGAGTGTCGGATGGCATTGTCCAGAGTGTCGGATGGCCTTGCCCAGAGTGTCGGATGGCTTAGTCCCGTGTGTCGGATGGCCTCGTCACGAGTGTCGGATGGCCTAGTCAGGAGTGTCGGATGGCCTTGTCCAGAGTGTAGGCTGGCCTTGCCCAGAGTGTCGGATGACCTTGTCCAGACTGTCGGATGACCTTGTCCAGAATGTCGGATGACCTAGCCACGAGTGTCAGATGGCCTTGTCCAGAGTGTCGGATGACCTTGTCCAGAGTGTCGGATGACCTATAGTCACGAGTGTCGGATGGCCTTGTCACGAATGTCGGATGGCCTTGTCAAGAATGTCGGATGGCCTTGTCCAGAGTGTCGGATGACCTTGTCTAAAGTGTGGGATGACCTAGACCAGAGTGTCGGGTAGCCTTGTCGCGAGTGTCGGATGACCTTGTCCAAAGTGTCGGATGACCTAGTCCCGTGTGTCGGATGGCCTTGTCACGAGTGTCGGATGACCTTGTCCAGAGTGTCGGATGACCTAGTCCCGTGTGTCGGATGGCCTTGTCACGAGTGTCGGATGGCCTTGTCAAGAATGTCGGATGGCCTTGTCCAGAGTGTCGGATGACCTTGTCCAAAGTGTGGGATGACCTAGACCAGAGTGTCGGGTAGCCTTGTCGCGAGTGTCGGATGACCTTGTCCAAAGTGTCGGATGACCTAGTCCCGTGTGTCGGATGGCCTTGTCACGAGTGTCGGATGACCTTGTCCAGAGTGTCGGATGGCCTAGTCCCTTGTGTCGGATGGCCTTGTCACGAGTGTCGGATGACATTGTCCAGAGTGCCGGATGATCTAGTCTAATCTCATGTTTTGGATGGCTTAGGTCCGTGTTCGATTGCCTGTCGGGGCCTTGCTATACTTTCCCCTTCGCTCCCCAACTCTTTGGGGATCAGGGAATATAGTGTAGCTCTAGATATTTGTGCCGATGAAGAGCCGGCTCTGATATCCCCCCCCCCCCTCGCCGCCTTCTCTGCAGACCACCCCATGTGATGTATTTCCTTGATGCCAACCACAATATGTGATATATATAGATGTGATATCTATACTGCATGTCAATAGAAAGTCGCTACTTTATTTGTAGAACTCGGTCGATGTATACAATTAAACTGAACTATTTGATTTATGTTTGTTTTGATGTCGTTCAAACTATTTCGTGTTCAGAATTACTATCTATATGTATATATCATTGATGAATCATACTTATGCCTGAAGCTTGTGCAATAAAACCTGTTTGAGCCGGCACTCCTGACGTCGCCGATGACTAGATGTCGCCGGTGAGATGACTAGTTAACAAGTGCGACCAGTTTAAAGAAGCCATTACAGAGGTGAGCAGAGACGATCAGATTCTAGAGGCTATAAATTGACAGACACCAATGTATGGAGGGGACCGGCTTAGGGAGGTGATCAATTTCATACAGTGAGCGACTTACGGATCATAATCAACCATTAGGTGTCGGAAGAACAGTATGGAGGGTGGTATAATAGAAACTAGGAGATTGGTTGAGGATAAAATGTTGGATGTGTTGCTGTACATTGCGTACGGTCAAGGCGTACGTGGTACGTACGGTGATTTCATGCGTACGGTCAAGGTGTGGTACGTACGGTCATATGCTCTTCAGACGGTGGGCTGGCGTCCTATGATTGGCGGGGTCACATTACCTTGGTTTTTCGTTTTCCCCTCGTTGACCTTTTGGATCTGTTACTATAGAGAGATTCAGAGGGCACAGAGAATCCTTCACAAATAGGTCGTAACATTTGCTCGTGAAAAGTTTACAAAATGTATTTCACAAGAGAGAGGGCCGAAATGTGGTGTATTTATATTATAATGACCTCGTTTACCAATATATACACTCGTAACAGTTAATGGTAGTATTGTTTGGTCATGAAACTGTCAAAGGCCTCAGTATCTTTGTCAATTTACAGGGAATATATAATACGTTCTGAACGAATTGTTTATATATATACCGATAATATGTGTTTGTGTATATATATACGGCCTTCGTATACTTAATTGATTTAAGAGTGTTTGGGAATGGAAACTCATTAAAGCTAACATTTCAGTGGCCTTCCTCTGTGAGTCGGTCCCTAAAATTAATATTCAAAGAGAGTACGATGTCGTCTTCATTGACGCTGTTTAATTTGATATCTACTGTATCTTATCTCGTTTGTCTGTTCAAATACGACCACTATAGGAAGGGATATGTCATCAACATCAGGGGTTAAATTGTTTTATTAAGCGGTGGATATATGGATACGTTTCCGCCACCTCGCTCACGTTCACCGAGACTAAAGAGCGGTGACACACATACACTCTCTCTCGCGCCACATAAACCTCGGTAGGCCTAATTCATATATAGGTCGAATGATATTTGTTGTTTTAGAACCCATGCATCGGGCAACCGTTTAATTTTGGCTGTATGGGGACGTCTCAATTAAGCCTATATTTGTTACAGCAATTTAAATAGCCATTTGTTCCACTGTGTAATGTATTTATGATGTACTATACAGTACCAAGTTATGTTACGTTAGTTATTAAATTATTATATATATAATTTAATGTGCAATAAATAAACTACGATTTTGGCCAATTGATGGGTGAAGCTAGTGAAAAATCAAGTGCGGATCCAGGAGCTATCAGGAAGGCAGGTGCGTGGTGTTGCCGATCGGTCCGACTCCATTATCTTTGTTTTGAGCGCCGAGTCCTGTTTTGGTGCAAATTGCACATTCATTTTGGTGCGGACTCAGTTTTTGTCTGGACCGGGGGTGGTTTCATAGTCATGCAAATGCTGCCAAATTGGACCCATCCATCGCCCCGGTGAAATCCATCCTGGATCCGCTCTTGAATTGTGTCCATTGGCCGAGACAAGAAATATTTTTGCATAATGACAAAGATGCAATATTTGCATGAATTTGCGACGCTGGAATTTAAAAAAAATTATTGTAGCATGGCGGCGGGTTGAAGTTTATTAAGAAATCCTGGTCATACGGGTAAAATTATGGTCTCTTTTTTTGAGCTCCAAGTGCTGAAAATGCTTCAAACTTAATGAAAAAAAATAGCCTAATGGTCCTGTATAAGAAATTGTATGCAAGATTCACAAATTTGAGTGTATGATTATTAATCAAGATGTGAAATTATTACAAAGGCGATGTGAATGTTGTGTCCTTACTGAACTGAATGTTATTTGTCAATAAAGAAGGTTTGATGAACTTTGTACTCTATTAACACGCGAATCATCCAAACTAGCTCACGGCTTACTCACGACTTTCATTTACTGAAAACTAACATGACAGATTTATAATTCATTTCTACCAAGCCTGCAATGAAAATGTCATCTTTCTAGAGCCCGGGAGCCAGGTCATAATGCACACATGTAGGTTCCTACAGCCGTATACGTTGTCTTTTGATGAATCACGCCGTGCAATGAGCTGCTGCTGCACGTGGAGACTGACGTGGGAAGTTTCGTCATTACTGTCACGGAGCAAGGAGAGAGAGAGAGAGAGAGTGAAATGGATGATATATCCCCTCTCCTTCGAGACCGTAATGTTTTTCAAATGCCTTTTAAACCCAGACCGAATCCTTATCATCACTGGTTGTTCAGCTAGTAGGCCTACCAGTGGGTCGGTATAGGGGCAATGGGGCGGGGGATATTCCCTCTGAATATCTCTGAGGCCACAAGGCAACAATAACAATGTACCGTTCCCTTACGGCAGAAGAGGCATCGAGTTGATATCAAAGTCGTTCTTCCATGTTACGACGAACCATTTTTGCAACACAGCTCAAGCGTAGCTAGGACATACGTACGCCTCCCATTTGCTACCATTTCACGGGCTGTCGGGGTTGGGGGGGGGGGGGGGGGGTACCCCATCTGAATCGCAAATTCACGAGAAGTGGGGGTGGGGGTCGTGTTCCCGAATCACGAAGAATAAATTTCTTTATTCCCAGGTCACGATGAATTAAATGGAGAACTCCCTGCATTAAAAATGGAGGGGGCGGATACATGATAAAATAAAATTCTCAGTTCACGATTAATGAAAATCCTTGATCACGACGGTCCGCTAATACCCCATTCCCAGTTAATGGAGAATTCTTTTCCTCATTCCCAGTTCACGGTGAATTGAAAATTGCCTAATATTCATCAATACATTGCTTGGTGTCTTCTGTACCGCAAAGTGACTTTTTGGCTTTTAGTATGTAAAACATCCAATTAATCCCATAGATGGCGACACTGGTGTAGTTCTTAAAGCGCCACCTATGACGCAGATTTTTGCACGTCACATGAAAATACGCCATCATGGCGGCTGCTTGTAAGGAATACTTCCTGCTCTTGTGTTTAATTGCCATTTTACCGAATACCTTTGCGGAACGAGCTCATTCAATTGAGTCAGTTGTTGAGCAAAGCCAAGTGACTCGTATGACCCACGATGACAGAGCCGTGTTATCAACAAATATAAAGAAACGCGACCTTAGAAACGCAGTGCGCAGTCGACGGTCGGTGGAAACCGATGCAGTTTGTTCTGATCAAGAGAAAACTTTCCTGCAAAGTGCAAACCGAATCGACTCATTTTCCCATAAGGTAGCGTTCGAACCACTTCATTTAGCTAATGTGACCAGGTATTGACTTGTAGTTGCAACTATTGGATTTGTGATACATTTATGCAAAGGACTATGTCCACTGATGTTATGTGAGCTTACTGTAATTTCTGCAAATTCTGGTGTATAATAAGTCACATTTTTTTTCCTAGCCTGAAAATAGCCCTGACCTCCTCGACCCTCTTCTTTAGACATTACTTAGACCATAGCCATAGGATGTATTCATTTTAAAGTTTGCCCTCTACTTCTTGCATAAATGATATGTTCGTCAGTCGTTAACGGTTTCCCTCTCTGCTGCTTCAAATTTTTCTAGGCATTTGCAGCAGCTCGTTTATTGATATCAGGTAATACACCTGACAGCATCTGCACGGCAGCACCACTAATTCACGTTGTGTGTCTATAGTCATATGTGCATTTTTGATGCAACTAGCGGTACCGCTATACAGATGATGTCGGTTCTATTGCCTGGTTAAATTTAAGCGTCAGAGAGAAAAGTTGTTAACAACCGATGAAAATATAATTGATATGCAAGTAATAAAGAGCAAACTTTAAAATGAATGCATCTTAGGGTCCAAGTAATGTCTAAAAAATAGGGTTGAGGTGATTTAGAGAGGTAGGGGAGTGAGCTTGGTTATGCATAACTACTTTTTTATCTATATGTATTGCTTGACCCTTCTGCCAGCTTGTTGTCAGAAGGGTCAAGTTCACTGGGCTAGCCTGAAAACGTTACTGTCATAAGACAGTTGGTAATGGGATGACATATAACGTCTGAACTCATCACATCCTGTGATCTGGTCAATGGCATATTTAAATTGAAGTAATCAGTATTTTCTTTTAACTGAGGTGACTTTTATCATTTATATTCCAGTTTTAGTATGTATGGCAATGTTACTTCAGTTGAAGTAATGACACTGCAAGAGGGCGAGCACAACAATGTGTCATGAATCACAGGCTGATTCTAATCTGGTTGAGTGAAGTAAACAATTGCTACTTCACATGCAATTATCTAAAATGATTTATCTTATTTCTATTATAGAAATACAAAGCTTACAGTAGCAAATACTATTTGAAATGAAAGACATCAAATAAAAACAAGTGTTCAGAAATTGAATTGTCCTTAGGATAAGGGTCTGCTGAATGAAAGTGAGATCTATCAGCACATAAAAGTCGAATTCCAGCAAATACAATTAATTCAATATGGTTTAAACTAGTAATAGCAATTGTAAAAACATTTCGGCACCTTTATATAACTTACACAGAACCGTTTATACCCTTACAAAACCAATTGTCCACACAAAAAAGTCTACAAGACAAGCCATATTAAGTTTGTACTTTGATGATATATATACAGAAGTGTGCTAACCTAAAAAAAAACAGCCAATCAGAATACTATATGGATATTTCCATAATGAAATCACCCTATCGGGTCAAGACTCCCATCTAAACACTAGTTACTGGAATTTAGGTAACACTCATAGAAAGTGACCTTGATTGAGGTAAAAATGTTTTACTTCAATTTGAGTATATACCTCGATCCAGCCGGTGATGGTCTCTGTTCCCTGTTCAATTTTCCCATCTGGACTAAAACACTTCACAGGTATATTTTGAAATAAATCTGCTTCCTTGATATAAATCGAAGCATGGGGAGACAACATTTGCACCCATTCAGGCAAGATGATTACATAAATCAGAATTTTCTCAGTCGAACAAACAATTTCACTTCCTGCTTGATCAGCCATGGTATTTCATCATCAACTTATGACTCCAGGCATAAGTGCCTGCCTGCCTGAAAATTTAGCCTGAAACTTTAGACTTTGGCCTCCAAACCAGGTTGGTATGGGCCTAGAACCATTTCCAGAAAACTACAAATCATAAGCCTCACCTGGACTTCAGCCTCTTACCCTCGGGATCACTCTGGCGAGACGGTGAGAGAAACAACAGACAGTCCAATCGCTGCAGGCTAATCGCCTCGACCAGCCCCTCCCTCCCCACCCCTCAATTGCCACAGACTAATCCCCTCGCAGCTCGACCGACCTCGACCTCCCCACCCCCCCCTCCACCTATGGTAGGGGGTAGTAAGAGCGACTCAGCCGTTACACCGTTCGCCAATTATGCATAGCATTCATGCGCACAATATCTTTTACCCTTTTGAAAATGCAAATGAGCAGTTAAACCTACATACAAAAAGCAAAAAAAATAAAAATTATATGGGCAATGCTGAGTAGTGTTGATGACAGTCACTGGAGTAGTGGTCTACTACTTTGCAACAACAGTCCACCCAAACTGATCATACCGCTGTCTCATCAAATGAATAAGCAGCCAATCCCATTCATGCTAAGTCAGTGTGGCTTGGTTCACAGTGTGAATTAGATGTGAGGCAAGTGCCTGTAGACTACCGTAGTAGCTTCTGTGCCACTCTAAACCAATTGCTGGAGTCCTTTAACGTAAAATATATAAAATCTAGGAACCCATTAGGCATGTCCCTTCCACAAATTAAAGGGTGCCAGACTGACAAACTTTCACTGCTCTGGTGAGTACCTCACCAGCTTAAATGGTAAATTGGTAAATAAAAATGTCTGATTGGAGGCTTTTCAAGTAAGTCGGACAGTAAGCTGAGTAAGGGATATTGTGCATATCAAGAGTACTGTTAAAAAAAGAAGGGAGCTGCTTGAATATTGAATTAGTGTTACATGTACATAATTGAGCAGCACATATAACAACAATCAATAGTACAGTCCCTTTTGCCGAAATATAATATTGTAGAAATTACATGCAGTGGTTTGGTAGGGAAAATTCAGATAATTCAGATAAAATGGTAACAGGAAATTGAAGGAGCCTGTTAGTAAAAGTGAGTGATGACTATAACAGCTATGTGTGGTACAAATATACAGTGGCAACTTAGGCTGTTAGTGCTGCTTTAGCTTACTTGAAATGGACATTGCTATAGATGGCTGTAACAGTGATATACAAACATTAACATCATGTGAACAAATATGGCTGATCGGGGGATAAATTTGTGGTCATATTGAAACATGATGGCAGGTATCCAGACACAAAGCGAACAAAGAAATATGGCTTCAATCCCCTTGCCTGCCCGGGGCTGGGGTTGCCGGCATTAACAGTACTCCTAGAAGCGGCATGCTGTGTATTACAGAATGCTGTAGCGTGAACAGACTTTAAAAAGTGTTACTGAAAGGGGCAGCTGACTTATTACATGCAGTATTACACGTGGTACATATACAGGCCGATTGTTGCCTGCTGGTTCAAGAAACTTCAAAACCTCGCTTGCATAAGTTTTACTGTGAATAGGGACTCCACTGATACTGGTGTACGTATGTTGAGACCCAAAACGTCAGATTGACGACAACGTCCGACAAAGCGGGCTGCGCCATCTAGGAGCAAATGTTCAGTCTTGCAGTGTGTCTCGATCGCCGGTGTCTATTGACATATGAGGCAGTGACTGTTCAGTTTCAGATATATTTAAGTGCTTTTATAAAGGATGTAATATGGGGTATCACCCCCCCCCCCCCCCCACCCTGGGTCCATCCGTTGGGACCTTCTACTCTAAGAGTAGAATTAAATTTGATTTCTTTAGTTTTCTGCGCTTTAATTCGAGAGTTTCGGGCTCCACGAGGCCACTAATTGTGAATCAATCACCCCTTTAGCTCCGAGTGGCCACTCCCCGTCTCCTTTAGAAACGTCACGAAGGGTTGTGTGAGCGATAACCGGGATGGTTGAAGTCAAACGTAAAACTGTATATTTCATTCTACCGAGGTATGACGTTTTCGTCACTAGGACGTTTTGGGTTCTAACATACGTATCTCCGCCATACAGTGTTGGTGATGACTGCTGCTATGCACGAGCCCACCTCCGTTGATAATAATCAGAAGTGTGTCCGTCAGCACACGAGTCGGCCCTACGTATAATATACCTACTATATTATACATAGGGCCGCCGCCGTCTGTCTACATCTACAATGTATGTTGTATATATGTGTCTGAGGCCCACTTATAATCTATTCTATTTTGTTAATTTCAGTATATGTTTGCCAATGAGACCAAAAGCAGTGTGTCCCTGGTTTGGGTTGGAGAAAACACTGGGGTAAGTAAAATCGGTTGTAGTTTTTCAGCATCCTTTGAAGGCATTTCTGATAGATACCATAGTTTCCGCCCTATGTATACAAATTGCACGGATACATTTAGAATATGTTGCAATCATGGCGATCAATGCTTGCGGGTAACAAACCGCGACGTATATTGGACAAAAAATAGGCTAGAACCGCCGCATAATGTTTGGTAAATGTACCACGTTTTTGCTGCTGATCGTTCAGCCTATCAATTGGTGTACTGCAAACTCTCTTCATATAGAAGTCGTCGGGTACGTTGCCTCTTCTCTTGCCTCGCATTGTCACTTGAGAACCTTGTCATGCAGCACATGTGGCTTATTGATTTTTCTAGAAATTATCTGCGTGCTTCGTAAAGCCCAGACTCATTCATTGATCTTCCATTGTACATTTATCAATTAAATTATAGACAATAATGACGGTAAAAATGTCTTCCAAGACTTGTCTATATTTATCTGAATATTGATTTACCATTCTAATTTTACGATTTATTTGTGGTTGCATGAGGAAGGGGAAGCGGGTATGTGCGCTTTATTTTTTCTGGGGCCTTATATATTGCCAGCTACCGCTCTTGTCCATATTACAATAATTATTATTATTGGAATGTGTTTTTGAAATAGTTGACGTGATATATTGCATTTTGTGCAGAAAATCCTGGTGGCTGTTACCGAGGAGGAGGATTACATGATGATGATGACCTTGGCGTTACCTTCAAACCTCTACCTCAGGTCAGACATACCGTGATACTACGCTATGACGCCTCAACCACCAAGTCGTAATGCGGATGTCATGTCCTGTCCTGTTTCCAGGCGGAGGTCAATCCCTGTTGAAATACATGATACGTGACGAACTGCTCTGGTCATAATATCGACTAGTGTGACGTCAAAATTCAATACGCACCGTGGTAACTTTCGTCTTAATTTGATTTCTTACCAGATGAAGGAAACCTACTTAACATTATGCTTGATCTAAAGCTGCGGTCGGAAGGAAGCGTTGTCGACTGCAGACCAATAGATTGCGGGTTCAATGCCCACCCGTATCTGCGGCCCTGGCATTCCTTCAATGTCCCAGGGGTTCCTTGACTCGATATATGTGCCATGTGTGAACAAAGGTGGCATTAAACCCCAAATCGTCCCAAGTCCGTAGACGTGTATGAGAGCGAACGCTAAAGTAGACGTTTACTGGTGTATGCATATCTGCAAGTTTATACGTTTATTTTGTGTTTTAGTGAAGACGAAGGTCACACTTTCACCGATATCACGGATCACTTGGCGACAGGCGTCACCATCAAAAAGGATAACGGTTTGCAGAAGAATCCGGTGCTGCCAAACCAGGTGAGGATCGCTTCCCCGACAGTGGTAGGCATGTGTCAGGGTTAAATCATACCTGCATCTTGGCTCTGCACATAGTTTGGTTATCGAAAGCGGGAGGCTGTCGAATACAGAAGTGGAGGATCGATATGTGTTTTGTTTGAAATATGGGGAATATCTTATTGAAGAGGAGTAGCATAAGTAGACTATTGGCAAGTAAAAACTAGGAAGCAAAAACCCTAGATACAAATTCTGGAAAATGACCCTAGATAAAACCTCTAAATATGCTAGATATGAGTCCGATATAAAATCTGATCGTCGGTAAAGGTGTGCTGGAGTTTGTTCAATGTTATGTAATATTTAAGGAGTATATATACTATATTGCGTCACTTATATGGTGCCGCAGGTGTTTGTTGTGGTGGTGCACGGTGACGACATGACCACCACTGATCTGTTGTTGTTGTTGTTTACTGCGTGGTGCGGCAGGTGTTTGTGGTGGTGCACGGTGACGACATGACCACCACTGACCTGTTGTTGTTGTTGTTGTTTACTGCGTGGTGCGGCAGGTGTTTGTGGTGGTGCACGGTGACGACATGACCACCACTGACCTGTTGTTGTTGTTGTTTACTGCGTGGTGCGGCAGGTGTTTGTGGTGGTGCACGGTGACGACATGACCACCACTGACCTGTTGTTGTTGTTGTTTACTGCGTGGTGCGGCAGGTGTTTGTGGTGGTGCACGGTGACGACATGACCACCACTGACCTGTTGTTGTTGTTGTTTACTGCGTGGTGCGGCAGGTGTTTGTGGTGGTGCACGGTGACATGACCACCACTGACCTGTTGTTGTTGTTTACTGCGTGTTGCGGCAGGTGTTTGTGGTGGTGCACGGTGACGACATGACCACCACTGACCTGTTGTTGTTGTTGTTTACTGCGTGGTGCGGCAGGTGTTTGTGGTGGTGCACGGTGACGACATGACCACCACTGATCTGTTGTTGTTGTTGTTTACTGCGTGGTGCGGCAGGTGTTTGTGGTGGTGCACGGTGACGACATGACCACCACTGACCTGTTGTTGTTGTTTACTGCGTGTTGCGGCAGGTGTTTGTGGTGGTGCACGGTGACGACATGACCACCACTGACCTGTTGTTGTTGTTGTTTACTGCATGGTGCGGCAGGTGTTTGTGGTGGTGCACGGTGACATGACCACCACTGACCTGTTGTTGTTGTTTACTGCGTGTTGCGGCAGGTGTTTGTGGTGGTGCACGGTGACGACATGACCACCACTGACCTGTTGTTGTTGTTGTTTACTGCGTGGTGCGGCAGGTGTTTGTGGTGGTGCACGGTGACGACATGACCACCACTGACCTGTTGTTGTTGTTTACTGCGTGTTGCGGCAGGTGTTTGTGGTGGTGCACGGTGACGACATGACCACCACTGACCTGTTGTTGTTGTTGTTGTTTACTGCGTGGTGCGGCAGGTGTTTGTGGTGGTGCACGGTGACGACATGACCACCACTGACCTGTTGTTGTTGTTGTTTACTGCGTGGTGCGGCAGGTGTTTGTGGTGGTGCACGGTGACGACATGACCACCGCTGACCTATTGTTGTTGTTGTTTACTGCGTGGTGCGGTAGGTGTTTGTGGTGGTGCACGGTGACGACATGACCACCACTGACCTGTACGTCAGTCTGGACGGCGCCGCCTCCTTCCAGCGCCACACACTTCCCTTCATACTCAGCTCAGATCTCGTGTTCCACCCCGACCCTGCCCAGGGCAGCCGGATGTTGGCACTGGAGGAGCACACCAGGGTGAGTCTCGCTCCGGATGGGCTTGAACCATCTAATCTGGGGCATAGTTCTCCTAGATCAGTCATTGTCCTCGAAGATTCCGTTCCCTAATTTAGCCCTTCTTGGCACAAAAAGAGTCTGAAACAACAAGCGATCATGTCATTTCGGGCTCCGGTTATGAATAAGATATCCAGCATTAATTCAGGTGTAACCAAATGTGTCGGATTAAGGTGGTTTGGCTATATCTGAATGAATAATGTGCCAAAAAGGGACAAAACAACCATGAACAACAGCTATATATAAGGGATCGTCACCACAAACAATTTACTTTTAATTAGTAATTAGTTAATTAGTTTAATTAATCACATCTGTAAAAGTGATCAAATTTTTGGTTACATGCAATACGCAAACAACTATTTTCACCACCTTATATTGTACAAAAAATATGGTGATATTTTAATATGCCTCTTCCTTAATGTTCAGAAGTGGATACTGGCTGTGAAATCCTCTTTAGCTGATATGTATATACTTCCCAACTATAAGTGTTACCCGAAAAAGCTGTCAATGTCCTCTTGTCCTCATATTGGTGTTGATTAAAATGGCGGGCAAGAGCATGCATGATTCACCTCTCCGCTCTATATATTTGCAGAAATTGCACCTGACTCAAAATGGTGGACAGACCTGGTCGGTGATACCCGCCGACACTGATGACGTCATGAGCTTTAAGTGGTACGTCTTGCGGTCGCTACTCGCCACGTTCCTGATATGGATTAGAACCACGTGATGTCGTGGTGACGGCTTGGTGTATGTCAGGCAACCGACTGGGACTCCACCTTCGAGTTCTATAGATCATGAAACTGTTTTGTTATTACTGAATTAACTGTTAAGGTAAATGATTATCACACGATATTAATGATGCTTGCATATAGTTTGCGACGTATCTGTTCCCTTGAAGACTTTCTGCCCGTGATATATATGCGGTCTTTACTTTAGACCATGATGTTGTTCTCCTCCGCTGAGGCCCTAGTTGGGGGGGAATGCCTTAGGACCCGTTGTGAGTGGCCTTGGTTTCTGTGTCTGACAGGAGCACGTTCAGTGAGGAATCCGACATGACCGTCTACCTGACAGTCGACCCTTACTTGATGAAGGACTTCGGCAGGCGTACGTACTACCCTTCCTGGATCACGTGGTCTAGTGGATAGCGGGGGAGGGGGGGGGTACCCCATGGCCTGGAAGATTGCAGGGGGGAGGGGGGTGCATCTGATGGCCTGCAAAATTCGTTCGTTATCTGAGTCTGGTATGAATCTAATATGTGACCCTGTTGTAACACGTTATCATCGTATTGTTCAGTTGGTGTTATAACCAAAGGCATTTCATACTCACAAGTTAATTATTATATGTATATTACTGGGCAAATAACCTTATTTGTAAACGACTTTTCTTATCGACCATGAAGCCATCAGATGCATTAAATATCTCAATGTACAAGCGATTATTGGATACTTTTAGAAGTATAAGTGCGAAGGTGTAACGTTTGATGTCTATAATATACTTACCCTGTGTGTGATATCTTTTCGTCAGTGGAGGCGAGTTACCGAAACGATTTAGTGCGGTACGATGCGACCACCGGCCACAAGGAAGTCTTGTTGAAGGAAGTCTACACGTTTGGGCTGCAGGGGAAGTTTCTCTTTGCGTCGGTCCACAAGGAAAACGTAAGTACCCCCCCCCCCCCAACCACACACACACAGACACACACACTCTGTCGACAAATACAAATGCTAACTGTTTGTAAAGAGTCTTCCATACCCTATAGGTTGCCCGGTGTGCTCTCCTATCCCGAAGGTCTTTTTCCGTATGTTTACAAATAGTGTCGTAGTTCTTAATAGTATCTGTAGTATCTTTTCTTTTAAACGCTTTATATGTCATATACCGCATTTAAGCACATTACATGTATTCGACTAGATTCCTGTTACCTTGGGATGGCATTGGGAATGAATAAAAGATTCGAAAAACGATATGAAATATCACATCGGTGGGGAGGATAGAGGGCTGAGCGGAGCCATGTCCCGAGAGTAACCCCCCTACTCTTTTCGAATGGGATCTTTCTCCGGTACGGACATAGACGTTCACACAGTGAGGCGCGAACCTGAAACCGATAAAGCCGAGCGCGATAACCACCAGACCATTCGGGTGGAACGCTAGTATTTTCGTATAACAGAACACAAATTCCAGTTCGACTGCAGGAGTTTTCTTTCTATCACCGTATTAGTGACGTGTGTATCGCCAGGAACGCGAGTCTGACGAGAACTATTTTGAAGGTTTTAATATTATTTTCTACAGAATGACCAGGAGCGAATAATGAAGGTGTCCACCGATAGAGGCGCCACTTGGAATGAGGTCCAGCTGCCCTCCATCACAGAAGACCGGGTACGTGACATTTATTGTGCTCGTGACTCGCGTGACTCACATCACGTGATTTACGTTACGTATTGACGAGACGCTGGTATTTGTTACTGTTACTGAAACCTCCACTGCACTTTAACAATAAACACACGTACTTGCTCTTAGGCCAAACTTATTCATTTGTGACGCTGTAATTGTGCCTCTGACTGACGAATGGTATGTTGATTGGTAGATATAAAAAAATATATATAAAAACTGTGTTCTTTTTATTTTGCGCAGTTTTACTCCATCTTGGACATGAGTGAGGGTCAGATATTCCTGCACGTGGACGAGCCGGGAGGTGAGGAGAGATTTCCGTAACCATGGTAGCAGTAGGCCGAGGTCTTTAACATATGGGAGACATGGAGTCATTGCTCATAGTTAATAGACACAAGTATATATAATGAACGTAACTGAATGACTTAACAGCGATGTGACACATTCTGTTAGATTTGATTGAGCAATACTTGATTTTATGGCAACTTGTGCCCCTGGATAGTAGTCATAAAGTTATGTTTTCCCTTTGTTTCCTGCACGTTGCGTAGAATATAACTTAGCGGCGTAGTGTTTTTAAGAGTGCTTTATTAAACACTTTAGTATCATTGATATTATTACTTATGTGGTTATTATTACCACAGGCACTTTTAGATTACTTTAGTTTATTGATGAGATTGCAAGAAAAATGGAAATTGAAATGGAAAAGGCAACGGTAATATACAAACCTAATAGTGACTATAAGTGTAACATGGGCTCGTGTAGTAGACACACAAGTTGACTGCTAAGGACATGTTCGATAATATATATTAAAAACAACTATAGCCTTTGTTTCTTACTTTGGGTAAATGTTATTTGTGTCTTGTACACCAGAAATAAATGTTTGCTATTTATTATTATTTTTTTCGTCACTAATATTGGAGTGGATCACAATTTCCCCACTTTATCAGGCACTTTACCCTTGTCCACCACAGGCATACTTCTTATGTATGTTTTGTACTATAATATATATGTATGTTTTGTACTATAATATATATGTGTGTTTTGTACTATAATATTATTAGTGTAGTCTGTGATTTGTTGAGCGCATAGAGAGATATGTTTGATGTGGTGACAGACACTGGTCGCGGCACGCTGTACACGTCTGACGCTATGGGGATCGTGTTCGCCGAGTCCCTGACCAACCACCTCTACCCCAACGGCCGCACCGACCTGACCGACTTCTACAAGGTGCGCTCCATGCGCGGAGTCTACATCGCCAGCCAGCTCAGCGCCGACAACAGCATCCACACCGTCATCTCCTACGACCGCGGCGGCGAGTGGGTGTCCGTGCGCCGCCCGGACGGGGTGCCCTGCAAGGACGAGACCAAGGTGGGTGGTGGGGGCGGGGAGTGGGTGTCCGTGCGCCGCCCGGACGGGGTGCCCTGCAAGGACGAGACCAAGGTGGGTTGTGGGGGCGGGGAGTGGGTGGTGGGGGCGGGAGTGGGTCCGGACGGGGTGCCCTGCAAGGACGAGACCAAGGTGGGTGGTGGGGGCGGGGAGTGGGTGGTGGGGGCGGCGAGTGGGTGTCCGTGCGCCGCCCGGACGGGGTGCCCTGCAAGGACGAGACCAAGGTGGGTGTTGGGGGCGGGGAGTGGGTGGTGGGGGCGGGGATTGGGTGGTGGAGGCGGGGAGTGGGTGGTGGGGGCGGGGAGTGGAAGCACGTTCTCCCAGGACACGGTATTGGTGTGGGTAAGGGGATGGGGGTGGGCGCGCCCTACAGGGGTGTGGGCAAGGGGATGGGGGTGGGCGCGCCCTACAGGGGGGTGGGCGTGCCTTACAGGGGGGTGGGCGCGCCCTACAGGGGTGTGGGCAAGGAGATGGGGGTGGGCGTGCTAGATACGTCATCACGTTAGCTATATAACGCCAGATACTTCATCACGTTAGATATATAACGCCAGATACTTCATCACGTTAGATATATAACGCTAGATACGTCATCACGTTAGATATATAACGCTAGATAGGCAATCACGTTAGATATATAGCTTACGGTTACAACCTTAGTATATGAGGTTTGTCACAATGCGTCAGTCAGAGCCTTGTATGTTTAGTCGCCATGATGGGCCATCATCATTGCACTGTTCATGTTCATGTAATTAGCGAATCTAACCGACAAAAAAACAATATCTAATCTCGTTCTTTCTCCATTCCAGGGGTGTTTCCTACAGATCCACAACATGTACAGTCTCAAAAGCGGAGTACACTCCAGCCCGCCTTACAGCGTGGAGGACGCCACAGGCGTCATCCTCGTACACGGTAGGTCGCCCAGGGAACGGCTCGGTGGTGACCCGAACTTCGGGATCTTTCAACGTGATAAAGTTCCTGAGTCTTTTTCAAGTAAGATAAATTAGGGATGACGAACTTTGAAATTTTGCCCTCCAAGTAAGACCAGAAATGTTTATATGTCTCTCTTCCTGTGATGGCCAACACTTTGGAGGAGATCAGCTTGCGATCGATAATCGAACGACGGAAGCCTGATTCCAGTTGTTGAGAAAAATATCCAGATATCAGTGTTGTCAATATCGTCGAACCAAGGGTAACTTTATGTTGCTTAAAACTATCATATCACAGTGGATCTTGGTTCACTCAGCGCTTCAGTTATTATCGATGTCTGATTGGCTCATTTAGGTCACGTGGCGGACGCCCTGCAGACAGTTGACCCGGATGTGTTTGTGTCCAGTGATGGTGGCTACACGTGGCGTTTGGTAAGAGTCGGTCATCATCTGTCGCTACTTGACACCCACGTTGACCCTCCGGCGCGCTGCATAAATTAGATACTACGCTTTGTTTCACGGCGGGAAACTGAAACATAACATGCAAGTACAGGCGTCGACTTCAGCCAGACAAGCAACCAGTTCATCATCAGCACAGCGTAACTAATGAATGCATCCTACATGCTTTACTACCACCTCCCCCCCCCCCCTCCTTCTAATTGACAAACATTTGGGCACGGACATACCCTTCCCGAGCGCCCACGGGAGCCTCCCTAGCTCCATTGGCAAGCAGCTTGAGCAGCCGATCCACCAGTCATGAGTTGGCGCCCTGGCACCTGTATCCGGCCTATCTTTACCCACAGACCCATGTCCATGTCCCGGTCGGTTTATTGCCCCAATTTAACCCTCTTGCGCACAAAGATGTCCTAAAACACCAACACTTCTGTTCCCCAGGCTCTCCACGGTCCCCATGACTACGAGATTGCCGACCAGGGCGGCCTGCTCGTTGCCATGGCAGCCAACTCGGTCAATCAGCAGATCATAAAGTTTTCGACGGACGAGGGACGGTGTTGGCACGAGTACCACTTCACCAACGACACGTTCCACGTGACCCGGATGTTGACTGAGCCCGGCAACAAGGCGATGACGGTGGCCATCTGGGGGTACGGCGACGAGGACCGGCAGTGGCGGGTCTACGTCATCGACTTCGCCTACGTCATCAGCCGGCAGTGTGAGGACCCGCCACATTACATACTTGACATTACGTTACATTACATTGCACATTGTTTCGCCGTTTCTGTTACTCGATATGTCCGACATTTTGTTGCTTTTTCTTTTCTGGTTCCTTTTTCTCGAGCGTTTCTCCATTTGTTCAGTTGATTTAGTGAGTAGGCTGAGCTGCAGATTAACAGGTCGTGGGTTCGAACCCTGGCACCCGCATCTGAGATAAGTTTCATCAAACCCCGGAATGTGGATTTTGGGCATGTGAAGGCTAAATTGTCGGTGTCTGTCTGATTTGGCAATTCCCGGGCATGGAAGTCACTCTCACCCTCCACCCATAACCATGATAACTGGCTTCACCGACACGAGTGAGGGGCAGGTCAATGGGTCCTGGGTTTATCCGCTCAGCCTTCGTCGTCCCGGGTGCTTCCTGGGCCCAGCAGAGCCCTCGTGTGCGCACCAGCGGCCAGCTCGTATCCTTTCATCAAGATGTATGTATATGTCAAGCTGCTTGACTGTGAGCCGTGTTCTTCTCCCATTGTCTAGGTAACGATGATGACTACGAGCCGTGGGTTGCCCACTCTGACGCGGAAACCCGGGGCGACCGGGAGCCTGGCTGTCTGCTGGGCACCAAGGAGACCTTCCAGCGACTCAAGCCGGAATCATGGTAGGCGTCTTAGCCGCAGACAGCCGATGAACGCGATATAGCGTCCACTTGGGTACCCCCCCCCCATCAGCCACTACCACCACCCATACGCACGGCCTCGCTACCGTTAATATATACATGTATCCAGCAATGAGCTGCTTCTAAATACTCGCTTCTAAATACTTCCCGTGGCTCGCATCCTTCTTTTCAAATCACACTCGAGACTTCATATGATCTTATTCTGAATCGGTTAATCTTTTCATGTTGCTTCTTTCTTCAGGTGCTCCAACGGCCACGCCAAGGAACTCTCTCGGTCCACGCAAGACACATGCGAATGCACAAAGGCCGATTACGAATGGTCAGTCTACAAGTATCACTGTCGGGATCGCTCCGACAATGTACACGTGAAAGCCTGTCGCCACTATTTTAATGGGGTATTTGATAGGTTCTCACCTACCATGAGGAAGCAGACATATTTTTTGACATTCATGTGAAAGGAAAAAGTTTAGATTACCAGATTAGTGCCCCCGCCTCCTCCCCCTCCCCCCCCCCCTTCCTTTTAACATCTAACTTATTTCTCTGTTGTGTTGGTTTGTTGACAGTGACTATGGCTACTACAGACGGCCCGACACGGACCAGTGTGTGCCTGACGGGCTCTTCAAAGGCCCGGATGTCAACATCTGCCTCCGGGGACACGAGGAGAAGCTGGTGCAATTCGGGTATGAGCGGCCTGTTTTTGTGATGACGTATCTGGCGTTGATGACGTATCTGGCGTTATATATCTAACGTGATGACGTAGATACGTCATCACATTTGTGGCGTAATATATCTAACGTGGTGACGTATCTGGCGTTATATATCTAACATGATGACGTGTCTGGCGTTATATATCTAATGTGATGATGTATCTGGCATTATATATCTAACGAGATGATGTATCTGGCGTTATATATCTAACGTGATGACGTATCTGGCGTTATATATCTAACGTGATGATGTATCTGGCGTTATATATCTAACGTGATGACGTATCTGGCGTTATATATCTAACGTGATGACGTATCTGGCGTTGTATATCTAACGTGATGGCGTATCTGGCGTTATATACCTAACGTGATGACGTATCTGGCGTTATATATCTAACGTGATGACGTATGTGGCGTAATATATCGTTATTTACTTGTTGAGTATATTCCTTAACTGCTGGCTTCCCTTCCCACCGTGCAGCTACCACAAGATCCCGGGCGACCAGTGTTCGGGAGGCTTCGTGCCGCAGAGCGACCAGCGCGTCGACCTTACGGAGCACTGCGCGGAGGGCGACAAGTCACTGTTGGAGCTGCAGGAAGGACTCGACGTGGCCGAGGTAAGGGGCACGCCGTGTGGACGCCGCGCCGCGTGGACGCCGCGCCGTCTGGCCGCCGCGCCGTCTGGCCTCGCCGTCTGGCCGCGCCGCCTGGCCTCGCCGTCTGGTCACGCCGTCTGGTCACGCCGTCTGGCCGCGCCGTCTGGTCACGCCGCCTGGCCTCGCCGTCTGACCGCGCCGTCTGGCCGCGCGGTCTGGTCACGCCGCCTGGCCTCGCCGTCTGACCGCGCCGTCTGGCCGCGCCGCCTGGCCTCGCCGTCTGGTCACGCCGTCTGGTCACGCCGTCTGGCCGCGCCGTCTGGTCACGCCGCCTGGCCTCGCCGTCTGACCGCGCCGTCTGGCCGCGCCGTCTGGTCACGCCGCCTGGCCTCGCCGTCTGGTCACGCCGCCTGGCCGCGCCGTCTGGCCGCGCCGTCTGGTCACGCCGCCTGGCCTCGCCGTCTGACCGCGCCGTCTGGCCGCGCCGTCTGGTCACGCCGCCTGGCCTCGCCGTCTGACCGCGCCGTCTGACCGCGCCGTCTGGCCGCGCCGCCTGGCCGCGCCGTCTGGCCTCGCCGTCTGACCGCGCCGTCTGACCGCGCCGTCTGGCCGCGCCGTCTGGCCGCGCCGTCTGGCCGCGCCGCCTGGCCGCGCCGTCTGGCCCCGCCGTCTGGTCACGCCGTCTGGCCGCGCCGTCTGGTCACGCCGCCTGGCCTCGCCGTCTGACCGCGCCGTCTGGCCGCGCCGTCTGGCCTCGCCGTCTGACCGCGCCGTCTGGCCGCGCCGCCTGGCCTCGCCGCCTGGTCAGGCCGCCTGGCCTCGCCGTCTGGTCGCGCCGTCTGGCCGCGCCGTCTGACCGCGCCGCCTGGCCTCGCCGTCTGACCGCGCCGTCTGGTCACGCCGCCTGGCCCCGCCGTCTGGTCACGCCGCCTGGCCTCGCCGTCTGGCCCGCACCGTGTTCGCCAACACTGCTAGGGCTACTTCGGGGTTTGCCATTGGTCAATCCATGAGAAGTTAAACTATCCTGTTTCTCAGTCTTTGAGACCAAGGTATTAATGTTAGTAATGTAGTGATTCTCATTGGTCGAAACCAGGAGAATGAAGCAATACCGTGGTTCCCATTGGTCGGTACCAGTGCACTGTATCATTAGAACGCTTAGGCAAGGCCAGCGGAGTTACAACGCATTCGGTGATCGTGGTGCTAATAACCCGGTTGCAATCGGACGCTAAACTGATGATCTTGTCTTATATCTAACAAATCTGGAGACAAATAACCTGAATAGTATTTCTCTATCTCTCGCACGAAGAACTACCTGCTCTTGGGTAGCCATTGGCGGCATTATCATCTTTCGCCAAAATGGCAAAATATTATGAAATCTCTGAGCATGACATATATATATATGACATCTATATGTAGATGCTATATGTAGTGTGTGTTAATGGTGACATGTCTGTTGTAGCCGTCTGATGGCCGTAAGCGCGCGGCCGTCCTGACAACGATCGTCCTGGCCGGTATGATCGGCTCCATCGTGCTGCTCGCCTTCCTCGTTCACAAGTACAAGCAGCTGAAGACTCGGTAGGCGGCGCTCCACTCCCACCGCGGGGACTATTGCAATATCAGGGACTCTATTACCATATACGGGACTCTATTGCAACACCAGGGACTATTGCAACACCCGGGACTCTATTGCAACACCAGGGACTCTATTGCAACACCCGCGACTCTAGTGCAACACCCGGGACTCTATTGCAACACCAGGGACTCTATTGCAACACCCGCGACTCTAGTGCAACACCCGGGACTCTATTGCAACATCAGGGGCCTATTTCACGAACATAGTTTAGCCGGCTACGGGGCTTAGTCGACTAAAATCGCCAATCGTTTACATGGTAAATTTAGTCGATAAGTATGTCATATCAAGCCATTGCCATGCCGGCTTCCCCTGGTATATATCTGATAGTTGCGTCCTATCTAGGCAATGTAGATTATAAGCATGTACACCTACACAGGGGCTCACCACCTGATCATGATCCCTGTGATACATATGACCAGCTTGATTATTGAACTGAACTGCTTGTTGCAGTGCTGCCACCTACCGGTACTCGATGCTGCAAACTGACGACGCCGCCGCGCCGGACGACTACGAGAAGGAGTTGGCCGTTCACACCTCGCTCTACGAGGACTCGTCCGACGACGTGAGTCAGAGTGTGTGGAGGGGTGGAGGGATGGGGTGGGGCGGGGGTCATAGGGTGGGAGTGAGGGACGCCGCCGCGCCGGACGACTACGAGAAGGAGTTGGCCGTTCACACCTCGCTCTACGAGGACTCGTCCGACGACGTGAGTGAGAGTGTGTGGAGGGGTGGAGGGGTGGGGAGGGGCGGGGGTCATAGGGTGGGAGTGAGGGACGCCGCCGCGCCGGACGACTACGAGAAGGAGTTGGCCGTCCACACCTCGCTCTACGAGGACTCGTCCGACGACGTAAGTCAGTGTGTGGAGGGGTGGAGGGATGGGGTGGAGCGGGGGTCATAGGATGGGAGTGAGAGACGCCGCCGCGCCGGACGACTACGAGAAGGAGTTGGCCGTCCACACCTCGCTCTACGAGGACTCGTCCGACGACGTGAGTCAGAGTGTGTGGAGGGGTGGAGGGATGGGGTGGGGCGGGGGTCATAGGGTGGGAGTGAGGGACGCCGCCGCGCCGGACGACTACGAGAAGGAGTTGGCCGTCCACACCTTGCTCTACGAGGACTCGTCCGACGACGTGAGTCAGAGTGTGGGGAGGGGTGGGCGGACGGGTTGGGGGGGGGGCGGAGCGGGGGTACGGGAATAGGTCAACGGAGGGTGGGGGAAGGTGCCAGGGGCTCTGGAGGTTGTTTGCCAGCGGGGATGGACCTAAACGCAGGAGCCCGTATATTATGGAATTAATGGATGATTTGAGTCACGTGTCTTTTTCTACAATAATATTAATGATATCCTATAATGTATAATATATCATCATATATAATGTATAATATATCATCATATATAATATCTAGTGTATTATAACACTGGGTGTTTCTTTTCCCAGTCGACGTCAAACAATATCCCGGACCTTGTAAAGATTCTTCGTGTATGATGATCGCCTTAGACGACTACTTACACTGCGTTTTAATTGGTCGATTGTCCCGTGTGAACAATGATTTCCCATCCACGATGTGGTACGATGTGCTACATACACTATCCCCGCTATCTGTTCCATGTCTTCAGGATACTCTCGGGCCCAGTGCCGTGAGGATTGTGGGCAATGGACTGTCGTCTTCCGGGGCCAGCGCTAGAAGCCCCGAGCCCGCGGTCCTGGCCCCGGCCCCGGCCCCGGCCGCCCCCCACACCCCTACCCCGCCCCCCACCCAGGCCTCCGGCAGGGTCTCCTCCACTCAGCCGGCGCCGGGGTCAAGGCAGGACACTCCCAAGGTCAAGTCCTACCACGACGATTCAGATGACGTAAGTTGACCACCTTGACATTAGATATAAAACGTCAAGGTTTGAAATTAGCGCCAGTTAACTAGCAAGTTGATACTTTGTCATTTTGCTAGTACAATAGTAATTTTCAACCTAGTGCATCGCATAGTATCCATGGCTCAGTCCTAATGTACTGAAGGGACACTCATAGCATTAATTAAACATTATAAGTTTATCCAAGATGGCATATATGTTACATGGGCCAAGCAACTTATATACCTACTGATTATAATGGAAATATAAGGATGCCATTTTACAGTTTACATTGTAACTGGTAAAGTGGCTTAAAAAGTTAAGTACTATACCTGCACATACGCCAGTCTGGTTACAATCAAAAGCCTCTCACTCCCTGAGTGACTTGTCACCATGCTATACTCCTGGGGCCGTATTCATAATCACCACTTAGACTACGCCAATAGACTTCGCGCTAAGTGGAAGATTTGTCGAGCCACTACCGGGTTTAATATACATAAGTTTTCACCCAAAAGGTGGATTTTCTGAACTAAGAAAGTGCTAAAATTAATGGTAATGAGCACCACCACAATGAGCACCACCACAATGAGCACCACCACAATGAGCTAGTGAGGCTAAGACTAAAATGCACTTTTCGTGCGTAAGGTACATGGGGATTCTAAATACGGCCCCTGGCGATTTGTGAACGTGTTCAACCATTATCAGTCGTAGACCTCTGGCGAATGCAATTGTTTGGCGAACGGTTTCCACATCGTTGAACAAATTAATCAATGTTTAATTTTACTACAGTCGGATTTTCAAGTACCTTAAGTATAAACCTGATTCGATGAGTTGGTGGATAATTTGTTTGTTTCTTTGTCTCGCTTCAGGACATGTTGGAGTGAGGACCAAGTCATTCGCCCAGCCCCAGCGGTGACTGGGCGCGAAGACCATATTACTGAAGCATTCCCTGCTGACTGCAGCCTGTTACCTGCTGCCCGCAGCCTGCTGTCTGCAGCCTGCTGTCTGTAGCCTGCTGACTGCAGCCTGTTACCTGCTGCCCGCAGCCTGCTGTCTGCAGCCTGCTGTCTGTAGCCTGCTGACTGCAGCCTGTTACCTGCTGCCCGCAGCCTGCTGTCTGCAGCCTGCTGTCTGTAGCCTTCTGGCTGTAGCCTGCTGTCTGTAGCCTGCTGTCTGTAGCCTGCTGCAGTCTGCTGCCTGCTACCCCGCTGCCCTCTTCCAGTGTCATTTCTGCGTGTTTAGTCTGGCCGATTGGAGCTTGGTTTGATGCCAGACTTCCTAATGTTATTGTTTACGTTGGACTGTTTGTGTACGTGCGATTTGCACATTGGTGGCGGAGGTGGTAGCATAAACGTTTGAGTCAGTCACCCGCTAACACGGGATACTGAATATGTATATAGTTTTATTGATATTGGAACCGAAACCATGGGATACTGAATATGGACACGTGATAAACGTCGCAACTAAACCGGAAAGGACTTCTGACTTACCTTTTGAACTGAGTAGGAAAGGTAGATATCAGCATAACGCTGAAACATTTTGTGATCACCCCTCCCCCACCCCCCTATGTATGGTAACATGATCTACTGAAACACTTATGACGTGACATCGATGGCTGATCCGGCTCAAGCAGTTATATATATATATATATATATATATATATATATATATATATATATATTATACATTCTTGTGTTTACACACCACGCTGTACATATTATTTGCTCTCGTTAATGCGGTGAGAGGGTTCCTTTTTTTCGTCGGGTTTGGACATCTGTCTCTTCATTAATTTGGAGATATACACTATAATTTGGTTACTGTGTGGGGAGTCCCAAGGTGTGGCTTGACGTATAACTGTCGCCTCATTATCCATATATCTAATCTGTATATATAGCAACATTGGAGGATCTGGACATTCCGTGCTTGATATTGGATATTATAAAGGCAGTGAATGACGCCGTCGTGGCCATGCGCTCTTATAAAGGAATTGTCGTTAATCGCTCATCCCGCGAATGGTTCATCTCTATGGTTCGATGGTTCGACCTGTAAGGTTGATCGCCTCGTGTTTATTATGTCTTGTTACTATCTATGCTTGCGTCTGGCTATCGTACGAGAGTTCGCGATGCTGAACTCCCATACTGTGGTAGCGCGGTGTTAAGGCCCACAGCCGATGTCTCGACAGGTATACTTTGGTTGTTTCACTTTTGTCGCTTCATAGCTTCTCAATTATTTCTTCTGCCAAAATCTACTTATGCTGTTTTCATCGCCCTTCCCGTCATCATATCTATCTCCGATTGCATTCGTCTCTGACTTGGTCCGTCCGTTCACCCTCCGACGGAATTTGAGTGCCTTACAACGCTAAGAGACACTGTTTTCGTCTGTCCGTAAGGACTAATACCATTATTGTTCTAAGCCGTTTCTAAGTGGTCCCAGCTAGTCTCTGTATGTATCGGACTGAAAGGATTTATCTTTGGAATAATATAGATTAAGGGGAAAAGGCTCGTGTGGGAATAGAGTACATGTATATATTATTTTTTTTAATGTCGTTTTGTTTCATTATCAAAATTTGCAAACATGCGTTTTTGCATCACATTGCTTTTGTATCTGACAAAGCCTCCTCACTATGTGTCTGACGTTTGTCCGATGAGTGAGGTTTTCTCGTGTCTACGTCACAGTTTGGTGTCCTATCTTGCACGCACCGGTTTACTCACCCCTGCATCTCATTGTTCCTGAGGTTCCTTGGCCCAACTTTCCGATTGATTTTTGCTGTTACTTTAGAAGTTTAAGACTTAATGATTTTTTAACGCATCATTGTATGGTATGGAGTCACGGCTTTAGCAGTTCAATAGATCGCTTGTTCCCATGCTACAACTTGTATTTATTGCAGTCCATTGAGTGTGGCGCTTGTTCTCTTCTTACCAACTAGAGGGATTGGGGAGGGGTATGGCAGAGATGGTAGGTTTGGATATGTGCTGGTAACAATCCGGGGTTGTTTTTTTCGTCGTCGGTGGGCTGCAGTATGAAAGTATAATTTTTGTTCACGGGATTTGTGCACTGCATTACGTTTATAACTTACATGTTCTACGTGTTGTTACTTAAACTTCATGGTCCCGCGGTGATAGCTAGGTCAATAAACAGATTGAATGATTATGTTTCTTCTTTTTTTTACCTCAATTGTTTCTCTTCGTCGTACCCACGTATTACGCAATATCGACTGGTAAAAGAAAATGTTGCACATACTAATAAAAGTATTTTCCAACTAGTTTGCTTTAGTTCTGGAGGTGCAATGGCTCGTTCAGCTAAAGAACAATACATTCATTTTCATTTCTGTAAGTCAATGTCTATGACATCCTGTAAAGAAAAGATTTGACTACATGCGTATGATACCCCAGCAAACAACGTTTTTTGACGTTTTAAACTGGTTCCATTTACGTTATCACGGTTTTAAAAACTGATGCGTCCAAAGCGGATAAAACGCGATATATACTGATCTTCGTGACAACGATGCATATGCACTTTATCATACCTAGAAATTCACAATGCCAATATCGGATAATTTTAATACCCGGCATGACTCGCTCAGGTCCGCCAGCTCCGGAATGAATGATAAAGAAGCAGCTGATAACATGAAAATACACAGACGGCCATGCACATGGGTTTTTGTCTGTTTAATTTATTCCCTTAGATATTAAGTCAATATATTAGGAGGTTGCCGGCAAATGTCCACGCGCTCATTTATAAAGCTATAGTGTGAGCATATTTAAAGCGTGCACTGGAAAGAGAAATGTATATTCACCACCCTCGAGCTCACGGAATCTTAAGCAAAGCAATCACTATTTGAACAATAGTTAACACAAACAAATAGCCGGAAGGTTTTCGTAACCATTCGTTACGAAGCCCGGCCAGCTCAGTTGGTAGAACAACATAGTTTTGCGTGCTGTGGTTTTTTTTTTTGTCCATCTTCCATATGTTAGAACCCATGAAATGCATTTTTGCAGTTTATGGTAGGTGTCAGTTCTACGCCGGTGAGATATTTTTTTATCAAGCCTAATTTCATAAAGGACATGCAATAATACGAAATCACAAATTACACGTATGGTCGAGACAAATGTTATCAAATATTATCATGAAGTAATCTACAAAATTCCAGTTCTGTTTAGTTCTACGTGCGCTAGGCTGAAGGAATGATTCACCCTCACTGCATGGCCTCAGTCTAACATGGATGGAAGCACGGCCGTCACTTTTTGAACAAAAATCCGCGATCGTAATGTTTGACTGTAACACTAATCGGAAGAGTAGTGCATGTGCCAATCGACTTTTCGGTTATTTTACGTATTTTTTGGTGATTGTCTTCCCCCATTCGGACTTCCGGTGACAAGCCTCGCTTTGGTGGTACAGCCGGTGACCTAGCCATGTTTACCAGGGTAGCAGTGACTTTTACGCCAACATGGTAATTGAACGTTCATTACTCTATATAGGCAGTGATATATCACATTTATATAACTCTCCTACATGTATACCTTTGGTGTTGCTCATTTTTTTTAGCGTGCATGGAACAAATGAAACGGCTAAAGTGAGGTCTTTCGTTGAAGGTCGTCACTGACTCAACTCAGTGCATGACTTGACGTCTGTGACGACAGACGAACTGTCTAAATGCTAAATAATAGAAAGTTAGAAGATCTATCACAGCATCTTCAGGAAATTGGCATTGGCTAAGTCTAATGTGATGGAGGAAACTTGAAAAATATGACTTGAATTAAGTTAGTTGTAATGTTTTCCAAGGACACTTGTTCTAAGTTTACTGCGCCTCATTTAACCTAAATTGGTAAATAAGACGCTGTAAACTTAAATTTTAGGCCTATAGTTTGAGGCTATTCTAAAGGAGCTCGGCATTGCATCTACAAAGTTTTACAGTGACGTTCTTTCCGGTCATGTGCATCAAACCATTTCCGCCATCCAACATTTGTTTTCAATCAGCCAGGCAGGTCGAAGGTATTGTTTTGGTGGCAATTATATAGATTAAACCGGTACATATGCAAGCGAAAATTAGATAAGTCATTAAATTAAAGATATCTTTATCAAGATATGAAGTTAAAAAGGTAAGATATTGCCAAACGAATGAGCACTTTGCCCCGAACTGCTGAACTAAGCATTTTTTAATGGCGCCTGTAGGGTTGCATCTACGACCTACAGGCGGTACATCGTTATAGCGGAACTGAGCAAAAAGTAGTGGAACTGAGCGAATAGTAGCGGAACTGAGCAAAAAGTAGCGGAACCGGGCGTAAATTGCAGGCAAGATGCAGGAAGTTCAGTTTTGCCAGAGGGGAGTACCGTCTGCAGCTAATATTATATAGCTATACTAGATAGTGCTACTAGACTATAGGCTTAAGACCGCAGACTCCCTTCTGGATTATAGATTCAACCCTTCATGCACCATTAAAAAATGTCAAGTGTAGCACTTTCGGGGCAAAGTGCTCATTCGTTTTGCAATGAAGTACCTTAAGTTCATTTTCTGATTAGATTATCTTTTATTAATCAATTCATCTAATTATCGCTTACATATTTACAGATTTAGTAAAGGGATGACATGTAACACCTGAACTGGTAACTGATACTTATTGTTGAAGAAAGCTATTTTTACATCGTGATTAAATATATTTGTTATCACGGAAAATGATTTTTCCATCTATCAGTTTGTTGGTTTCTCTGTGTGTGTATCTGTCTGTACATGTTCTGTAGGTCACAAAATGCAGCATTTCATTCTGTAACTTTACCAGTTGATAGGTATCCGACATGACTTGTTCATGTTTATTAGTTGGGTATATAGGTTAAAGGTCAAGGTCACAGGATTTTTCTGCAGAAAATTCCTGAACTTTAACATGGAACCCAAGAGCTATTAACTATTAAGAACAGCTGGCCAACATCTATGGTGTGGTGACAGTCAGGGCTCTTGCACCACAGTATGCCTTATATCCTAACAAAACACAACTGGTTTACTATGCGGCTAATGAAAACAACAGCGAGGCAGTGGGCGATTGTGAGCAAATGTGCATGGTAGGGATGTAAAAACCAGAAATGTGGACAGAAACTGAATAAACAGGCAGTTTGGTTTAAGCTGTCCACCTGGTGAGATTGTTGTAAGTTCAATCCTGGGCAGGAGAACCTGGGGGCAAAACTGAAGAGTGACTTTTACTATAGCAACAGTTTTGAGGTTCCTGGATCTGAGGGGTCAATATGGAGCAGTTGTAGGACGTTTCGGCCAGTGGACGATTCAGCCTAGGACGTCAACTGGTTGAAAGTCTATCCACCATATAGATCTGAGGGGTCAATACGGATCTGAGGTGTCAAATATGGATCGGAGGGTCAATCTGGATCTAAGGTGTCAAATCTGGATCTGAAGGGTTGAATCTGGATCTGATGGGCAAAATAAGGATCTGAGAGGTCAGATCTAGATCTCAAGGGTCAAATAGAGATCTCAGTGTGTGGTGCTCTCTGTGTAGGCCGCAAAACGCAAAATTTCGTCATATGAATTAAATTCATCGATATCCGTTATCCGACATGGATCATCAAGTTTGTTAACAGGATATGCAGGTCAAAGTTACAGGAATGGGGTTAAGGTGAAGGCTAAGTAAGTTCAAGGCCATTGTAGTGGACCCAAGACATAATCCGCATTTTACACTTGCTGTCATTTTCACCCTACGAGTGATGTCATCTCGTTATATTTTCTATTGGTACGAGAGTAATTAGCTTTACTCACCAGATGGGATTATGATATGCTGGAAGGCAGGGAAGGGAATAACAGGGAAAGGGGCAATGGTCAGGGGTGGTCAAAGTGTATATCAGTGAGACCTCAAGATGGTGTGAAAAACTTGTGAACTACACACATATCTATGGCATAGCTTCCAACTCCTGATAAGTGGTCATGCAAAACATAGCTTTTCTGGCAGGTTTGCCAGGACAATGTTAAGCAAATCTTACAGTTGGTCTTAAATAGAAATGGCGACCTTTCTCTTCAGTATCCTATGCAGATTTTGTTTAATTGGTGGGAAACTTTTGTATGGTTTGTTTTACATGATTTCTCTTTGTCTTGCAGTGGCCAGACCCGTGGCATGGCCACCTTGAAGGCCAGTAAGTAGCATTTTTTTTTTATTCTCTCTGCATTGAACTAGTTGAGATTTAATTTACATATATATGATGCTTTACATCCTTTATGTGCAACTACATTTATCATTGGGGTTAAAGGCATCTCCACCCTGTTATGCTACTATCATGTTGTAGTTTAATATAGAACCCTCTAAGCATGAGTATGCACACAAATCTGTGTTAGATACTTATTCATTATGTATGAAACACATTAACGGGAAATGACATGAATCTGAATCTTGTGTAAAAGTCTTTTGAAAGCGCTACAGCTTTCCTCCGTTATATGACCTTAGTTTGCTGGTAAAAAGTGTTATATATATGACAGGAACCATTGTGCATATTTATACCTGAATATTTTTGTTTAAATATACCAATGTAAATATGGCATGTTACAGACATGATTGTTTTTCTCTTATTAGTTTCCATGCGGCTGAAGGCTGTGACCAATATCCAGAAAATCACGAAGTCCATGAAGATGGTGTCTGCTTCCAAGTATGCCAAGGCTGAGCGAGAACTGAGGCCTGCCCGGTCTTATGGACAGGGAGCAAAAGGTACAGTGTAACAATATTGGATAAGGCTGAAAGGGAGACTGTTGTCTAATGTGATCTTATAGATAGGGAGCAAATGGTGTGTTATAAATATATTGGATGAAGCTGAGAGGGAACAGTATAGTGTGAACTTCTATACAGGGAACCAAAGTTTTTTGTTTTTAAAAAAAGGCCGGAAGGGAAATATGGACGACCCGATATGAAAGTATATGGAAGTAAAGCAATTATGACTGTGACCAAAGTGGAATTTCTATTATCCCAATGCCAGTAGTATAGTGAATTGTCCAAATCTAGTCTTGACCCAGGGTTAAAGTAACCATATGAATATCTTCTTGACAGCTTTCTTTGAGAAAGTGGATGTGGCTCAAGATGAGAAGGCCGCGCACCACTTGGTGATTGCCATGACGTCCGACAGAGGGCTCTGTGGCGGCGTTCACTCGAGCGTCTCAAAGGCCATCAAGTACTCCGTGCCTGAGAAGGCGCCCGGCGTCGACACCAAGATCATCTGTATCGGCGACAAGTCGAGGGCCGTACTCGGCAGGTAAGATCATCTGTAGTTGAGGGCCGTACTAGGCAGGTAAGATCATCTGTATCGGCGACAAATCGAGGGCCGTACTCTGCAGGTAAGATCATCTGTATCGGCGACAAATCGAGGGCCGTACTCGGGAGGTAAGATCATTTGTATCGGCGACAAGTCGAGGGCCGTACTTTGCAGGTAAAATCATCTGTATCGGCGACAAGTCGAGGGTCGTACTCGGGAGGTAAAATCATCTGTATCGGCGACAAGTCGAGGGCCGTACTCGGCAGGTAAGATCATCTGTACCAGCGACAAGTCGAGGGCCGTACTCTGCAGGTAAAATCATCTGTACCAGCGACAAGTCGAGGGCCGTACTCGGGAGGTAAAATCATCTGTATCGGCGACAAGTCGAGGGCCGTACTCGGGAGGTAAAATCATCTGTATCGGCGACAAGTCGAGGGCCGTACTCGGCAGGTAAGATCATCTGTACCAGCGACAAGTCGAGGGCCGTACTCTGCAGGTAAAATCATCTGTACCAGCGACAAGTCGAGGGCCGTACTCGGGAGGTAAAATCATCTGTATCGGCGACAAGTCGAGGGCCGTACTCGGGAGGTAAAATCATCTGTATCGGCGACAAGTCGAGGGCCGTACTCGGCAGGTAAGTTCATCTGTACCAGCGACAAGTCGAGGGCCGTACTCGGGAGGTAAAATCATCTGTATCGGCGACAAGTCGAGGGCCGTACTCGGGAGGTAAAATCATCTGTATCGGCGACAAGTCGAGGGCCGTACTCGGGAGGTAAGATCACCTGAATCAGCGACAAGTCGAGGGCCGTACTCGGGAGGTAAGATCACCTGAATCAGCGACAAGTCGAGGGCCGTAGATAGATGGGAGTGAGATAGATTATAGCGCAAAATATGTACATGTATTCAGTTCTAAATATAACGAACATCTACAAGAAATAAATTTTGGCAAGTCTATACTTTATAGTTATCGCAACTCTCCAAGGGATGGTGCAATATCTTGGAAACTCTTGCAGTGCTAACCGTAACTGTACCCAGATAGTACGCGCGTGAGCGACGCTGTTTTCAGCTTAGTGGTTACAAACCACGCTGCATCCCTGGAGAGCTAACCATTCGGTTCAGTTCTCTCTCACAGTAATTAACGTCCGTCTTTCGGTTAAAGACTATTCCCGGAGAAGATCCTGATGCACTTCACGGATGTGGGCAAGCAGCCTCCCACCTTCATCGACGCCGCACGCATCTCCACCGAGATCCTCAACTCCGGCTACGAGTTCGACCACGGCGAGCTCATCTACAACCACTTCAGGTCAGTCCTCACGCCGTCACAGTCCCCTCCATGGGTCAGTCCTCACGCTGTCACTGTCCTCTCCATGGGTCAGTCCTCACGCCGTCACTGTCCCCTCCATGGGTCATTTCTCACACTGTCACTGTTCCCTCCATGGGTCAGTTCTCACGCCGTCACTGTCCCCTCCATTGGTCAGTCCTCACGCTGTCACTGTCCTCTCCATGGGTCAGTCCTCACGCCGTCACTGTCCCCTCCATGGGTCAGTCCTCACGCCGTCACTGTCCCCTCCATGGGTCAGTCCTCACGCCGTCACTGTCCTCTCCATAGGTCAGTCCTCATGCCGTCACTGTCCCCTCCATTGGTCAGTCCTCATGCCGTCACTGTCCCCTCCATGGGTCAGTCCTCATACCGTCACTGTCCTCTCCATGGGTCAGTCCTCACGCCGTCAGTCCCCTCCATGGGTCAGTCCTCACGCCGTCACTGTCCTCGCCATGGGTTAATCCTCACGCTGTCACTGCCCTCTCCATGGGTCAGTCCTCATGCCGTCACTGTCCCCTCCATTGGTCAGTCCTCACGCTGTCACTGTCCTCTCCATGGGTCAGTCCTCACGCCGTCACTGTCCCCTCCATGGGTCAGTCCTCACACTGTCACTGTCCCCTCCATGGGTCAGTCCTCACGCCGTCACTGTCCCCTCCATGGGTCAGTCCTCACGCCGTCACTGTCCCCTCCATGGGTCAGTCCTCACGCCGTCACTGTCCTCTCCATAGGTCAGTCCTCATGCCGTCACTGTCCCCTCCATTGGTCAGTCCTCATGCCGTCACTGTCCCCTCCATGGGTCAGTCCTCATACCGTCACTGTCCTCTCCATGGGCCAGTCCTCACGCCGTCACTGTCCTCGCCATGGGTTAATCCTCACGCTGTCACTGCCCTCTCCATGGGTCAGTCCTCATGCCGTCACTGTCCTCGCCATGGGTTAATCCTCACGCTGTCACTGCCCTCTCCATGGGTCAGTCCTCATGCCGTCACTGTCCCCTCCATTGGGTCAGTCCTCACGCCGTCACTGTCCTCGCCATGGGTTAATCCTCACGCTGTCACTGCCCTCTCCATGGGTCAGTCCTCACGCCGTCACTGCCCCCTCCATGGGTCAGTCCTCATGCCGTCACTGTCCCCTCCATTGGTCAGTCCTCACGCCGTCACTGTCCTCTCCATAGGTCAGTCCTCATGCCGTCCCTGTCCCCTCCATGGGTCAGTCCTCACGCCGTCACTGTCCTCGCCATGGGTTAATCCTCATGCTGTCACTGTCCCCTCCATGGGTCAGTCCTCACTCCGTCACTGTTCTCTCAATGGGTCAGTCCTCACTCCGTCACTGTCCTCTCAATGGGTCAGTCCTCACGCCGTCACTGTCCTCTCCATGGGTCAGTCCTCACGCCGTCACTGTTCTCTCCATGGGTCAGTCCTCACGCCGTCACTGTCCCTTCCATGGGTCAGTCCTCATGCCGTCACTGTCCTCTCCATGGGTTAATCCTCACGCCGTCACTGTCCCCTCCATGGGTCAGTCCCCACGCCGTCACTGTCCCCTCCATGGGTCAGTCCTCACGCCGTCACTGTCCCCTCCACGGGTCAGTCCTCACGCCGTCACTGTCCCCTTCATGGGTCAGTCCTCACGCTGTCACTTTCCTCTCCATGGGTCAGTCCTCACGCCGTCACTGTCCCCTCCATGGGTCAGTCCTCACGCCGTCACTGTCCTCTCCATGGGTCAGTCCTCACGCCGTCACTGTCCCCTCCATGGGTCAGTCCTCACGCTGTCACTGTCCTCTCCATGGGTCAGTCCTCACGCTGTCACTGTCCTCTCCATGGGTCAGTCTTCACGCCGTCACTGTCCCCTCCATGGGTCAGTCCTCACGCCGTCACTGTCCTCTCCATGGGTCAGTCCTCACGCCGTCACTGTCCCCTCCATGGGTCAGTCCTCACGCTGTCACTGTCCCCTCCATGGGTCAGTCCTCACGCCGTCACTGTCCTCTCCATGGGTCAGTCCTCACGCCGTCACTGCCCCCTCCATGGTTCAGTCCTCACGCCGTCACTGTCCCCTCCATGGGTCAGTCCTCACGCCGTCACTGTCCCCTTCATGGGTCAGTCCTCACGCTGTCACTGTCCCCTCCATGGGTCAGTCCTCACGCTGTCAATGTCCCCTCCATGGGTCAGTCCTCACGCCGTCACTGTCCCCTCCATGGGTCAGTCCTCACGCCGTCACTGTCCTCTCAATGGGTCGGTCCTCACGCCGTCACTGTCCCCTCCATGGGTCAGTCCTCAAGCCGTCACTGTCCCCTCCATGGGTCAGTCCTCACGCCGTCACTGTCCCCTCCGTGGGTCAGTCCTCACGCCGTCACTGTCCCCTCCATGGGTCAGTCCTCACGCTGTCAATGTCCCCTCCATGGGTCAGTCCTCACGCCGTCACTGTCCCCTCCATGGGTCAGTCCTCACGCCGTCACTGTCCCTTCCATGGGTCAGTCCTCACGCTGTCACTGTCCCCTCCATGGGTCAGTCCTCACGCCGTCACTGTCCCCTCCATGGGTCAGTCCTCACGCCGTGTCCCCTCCATGGGTCAGTCCTCACGCCGTCACTGTCCCTTCCATGGGTCAGTCCTCACGCCGTGTCCCCTCCATGGGTCAGTACTCACGCCGTCACTGTCCCCTCCATGGGTCAGTCCTCACGCTGTCAATGTCCCCTCCATGGGTCAGTCCTCACGCCGTCACTGTCCCCTCCATGGGTCAGTCCTCACGCCGTGTCCCCTCCATGGGTCAGTCCTCACGCCGTCACTGTCCCCTCCATGGGTCAGTCCGCATGCCGTCACTGTCCTCTCCATGGGTCAGTCCTCACACCGTCACTGTCCCCTCCATGGGTCAGTCCTCATGCCGCCACTGTCCTCTCCATGGGTCAGTCCTCACGCCGTCACTGTCCCCTCCATGGGTCAGTCCTCATACCGTCACTGTCCTCTCCACTGGGTTAATCCTCACGCCGTCACTGTCCCCTCCATGGTTCAGTCCTCATGCCGTCACTGTCCTATCCATGGGTCAGTCCTCACGCCGTCACTGTCCCCTCCATGGGTCAGTCCTCATAACGTCGTCACTGTCCTCTCCACTGGGTTAATCCTCACGCCGTCACTGTCCCCTCCATGGTTCAGTCCTCATGCCGTCACTGTCCTATCCATGGGTCAGTCCTCACGCCGTCACTGTCCCCTCCATGGGTCAGTCCTCACGCCGTCACTGTCCTCTCCATGGGTCAGTCCTCACGCCGTCACTGTCCTCTCCATGGCTCAGCCAGTCCTGTACTCTGACCCAGTGTGTGTTTATATCTGTCAGGACGGTGGTGTCATATGTGACGACGGTGCTGCCCATCTGACACTGTACTCTGACCTAGTGTGTGTGTATATCCGTCAGGATGGTGGTGTCCTATGTGACGACGGTGCTGCCCATCTGACACTGTACTCTGACCTAGTGTGTGTGTATATCTGTCAGGACGGTGGTGTCCTATGTGACGACGGTGCTGCCCATCCGACACTGTACTCTGACCCAGTGTGTGTTTATATCTGTCAGGACGGTGGTGTCCTATGTGACGACGGTGCTGCCCATCCGACACTGTACTCTGACCCAGTGTGTGTTTATATCTGTCAGGACGGTGGTGTCCTATGTGACGACGGTGCTGCCTATCTGACACTGTACTCTGACCCAGTGTGTGTGTATATCTGTCAGGACGGTGGTGTCCTATGTGACGACGGTGCTGCCCATCTTACACTGTACTCTGACCTAGTGTGTGTGTATATCTGTCAGGTCGGTAAGATAAGATAAGATAAGATAAAGTTTTATTTAACGTCGGTATGTAAAAGTCAACAATAAACATTAGCACACGTGCTATTGACCGACAATGATAAAATGACATGAGCGGATGAGATATATATACATATGACAATGAAAATATAACAATCTTTGCATCTCATAAAACCTTACCCATTAGCTATGTTACATAATGTGCACGAATTACAGTGACACAAGAACACATCCGAGGTTGACAACGTTGTTTTAAATTGCTTGGCAGACTTGGCTAACTTCGTTTCCTTGTTGAGCATGTTCCATAGCTTGCTACCTTGATACTTCAATGAATTATGGCCATAAGCTGTTGTCTTAACGCGTGGCATACATAAATTTGGCCCATTTTTTAAAATGTAATTGTTTTCCTTCACGTTATACATGTCCTGAAGATAACTAGGCCCAATCTTGTTGATACTCTTGTAAACTTCTAATGATATGCAGCGCAATCGTTCAACATATAGCAATGGTCTACCCGCTCTCTTCCTCAACTCTGCGTATTCTGATCTAAAGTCATTAAACACATACCTCAATGCCCGCTCCTGTATCTTTTCAATCTTACGCATATTTTTCATATCACAAAAATGCCATACAACGGGACAATAATTAAAATGTGAAAGAATAAAAGCATGAAATAACGTAAGTTTGCTATCAACATCCATTAATTTAGAAACTCTAGCTAAGACATTGAGACTTTTTCCAGCCTTCTTGCATAAACTTGATATATGGTTGCCGAAAGTTAACCTAGCGTCCAGTTGAATACCTAGTAATGTTACTTCCTGTTGTGCTGCCAGTTCTGTTCCAGAAATCGAAAACGATCTGTGCTGACTTAATTCGTTTCTCTTTTCAAACACGATTGCCTGGTACTTACTTGGGTTCGCTTTCATGTAATTGTCGACGAACCACGTTGTTATCTCCGATAACGCCTTCTCTAGAGTTACTTTAACCTTGTTAAACTCCTTACCTTGAGCCGCCACAGTATTATCATCAGCACAATTATACTTATCGGTTCCCCGTGCGGTGGATACAAGCAGGTCATTCGTAAATACATTATACAGATGTGGACCAAAAACAGATCCCTGTGGTGCTCCTTTTTTGAGGGTAAGCCACTCGCTCCGATTATGTCCTAGTTTTACCCTCTGTTCGCGGTTCGTAAGATAGCTTGCAACTAGCGTACATGATTGTTTACTTATGCCATAAGCGTTCATCTTGGTAATCAATAATCTATGTGGAAGACAATCGAATGCTTTTGAGAGATCCATTAGTATAGCTCCCATAACTTGATTATTATCTAATGCATTTTTGGAGTCTTCAACTAAGCGCATCAGTAGACTTTGACAACTGTGTCCCTTTCTAAACCCAGATAGTCTGGGTGATAACCTGGGTTCCATAAAGGACATAAGCTGGTCACACAATATTTTTTCATATATCTTGGAGATACAGGGGAGAACACTTACTGGCCTGTAGTTTTCCTTATTTAATTTGTCCTTCTTCTTGAAAATTGGTGTGACTTCAGCGTATTTTAGTTCTTTTGGAAACGTATTACAATTAATCGTCATATTTAACACATACGTTAATGGCTCACACAGGATGGCAGCTCCCAGCTTGATAAGCTTCGGAGGTATCTTGTCGTAGCCACTAGCCTTCGACACGTCAATGCCTTTAAGTGCATTGTATATTTCGTGGCTACTTACTGCCCGAAGGTGGTGTCCTATGTGACGACGGTGCTGCCCATCTGACACTGTACTCTGACCTAGTGTGTGTGTATATCTGTCAGGACTGTGGTGTCCTATGTGACGGCGGTGCTGCCCATCTGACACTGTACTCTGACCCAGTGTGTGTTTATATCTGTCAGGACGGTGGTGTCCTATGTGACGACGGTGCTGCCCATCTGACACTGTACTCTGACCCAGTGTGTGTTTATATCTGTCAGGACGGTGGTGTCCTATGTGACGACGGTGCTGCCTATCTGACACTGTACTCTGACCCAGTGTGTGTGTATATCTGTCAGGTCGGTGGTGTCCTATGTGACGACGGTGCTGCCCATCTGACACTGTACTCTGACCCAGTGTGTGTGTATATCTGTCAGGTCGGTGGTGTCCTATGTGACAACGGTGCTGCCCATCTGACACTGTACTCTGACCCAGTGTGTGTGTATATCTGTCAGGACTGTGGTGTCCTATGTGACGACGGTGCTGCCCATCTGACACTGTACTCTGACCTAGTGTGTGTGTATATCTGTCAGGTCGGTGGTGTCCTATGTGACGACGGTGCTGCCCATCTGACACTGTACTCTGACCCAGTGTGTGTTTATATCTGTCAGGACGGTGGTGTCCTATGTGACGACGGTGCTGCCCATCTGACACTGTACTCTGACCCAGTGTGTGTTTATCTGTCAGGACGGTGGTGTCCTATGTGACGACGGTGCTGCCCATCTGACACTGTACTCTGACCCAGTGTGTGTTTATATCTGTCAGGACGGTGGTGTCCTATGTGACGACGGTCCTGCCCATCTGACACTGTACTCTGACCCAGTGTGTGTTTATATCTGTCAGGACGGTGGTGTCCTATGTGACGACGGTGCTGCCTATCTGACACTGTACTCTGACCCAGTGTGTGTGTATATCTGTCAGGTCGGTGGTGTCCTATGTGACGACGGTGCTGCCCATCTGACACTGTACTCTGACCCAGTGTGTGTGTATATCTGTCAGGTCGGTGGTGTCCTATGTGACAACGGTGCTGCCCATCTGACACTGTACTCTGACCCAGTGTGTGTGTATATCTGTCAGGACTGTGGTGTCCTATGTGACGACGGTGCTGCCCATCTGACACTGTACTCTGACCTAGTGTGTGTTTATATCTGTCAGGACGGTGGTGTCCTATGTGACGACGGTCCTGCCCACCCGACACTGTACTCTGACCTAGTGTGTGTGTATATCTGTCAGGACGGTGGTGTCCTATGTGACGACGGTGCTGCCCATCTGACACTGTTCTCTGACCTAGTGTGTGTGTATATCTGTCAGGACGGTCGTGTCCTATGTGACGACGGTCCTGCCCATCTGACACTGTACTCTGACCTAATGTGTGTTTATATCTGTCAGGACTGTGGTGGCCTATGTGACGACGGTGCTGCCCATCTGACACTGTACTCTGACCTAGTGTGTGTTTATATCTGTCAGGACGGTGGTGTCCTATGTGACGACGGTGCTGCCCATCTGACACTGTACTCTGACCTAGTGTGTGTGTATATCCGTCAGGATGGTGGTGTCCTATGTGACGACGGTCCTGCCCATCTGACACTGTACTCTGACCTAGTGTGTGTTTATATCTGTCAGGACTGTGGTGTCCTATGTGACGACGGTGCTGCCCATCTGACACTGTACTCTGACCTAGTGTGTGTTTATATCTGTCAGGACGGTGGTGTCCTATGTGACGACGGTCCTGCCCATCTGACACTGTACTCTAACCTAGTGTGTGTTTATATCTGTCAGGACTGTGGTGTCCTATGTGACGACGGTGCTGCCCATCTGACACTGTACTCTGACCTAGTGTGTGTTTATATCTGTCAGGACTGTGGTGTCCTATGTGACGACGGTGCTGCCCATCTGACACTGTACTCTGACCTAGTGTGTGTTTATATCTGTCAGGACGGTGGTGTTCTATGTGACGACGGTGCTGCCCATCCGACACTGTACTCTGACCCAGTGTGTGTGTATATCTGTCAGGACGGTGGTGTCCTATGTGACGACGGTCCTGCCCATCTGACACTGTACTCTGACCTAGTGTGTGTTTATATCTGTCAGGACTGTGGTGTCCTATGTGACGACGGTGCTGCCCATCTGACACTGTACTCTGACCTAGTGTGTGTTTATATCTGTCAGGACGGTGGTGTCCTATGTGACGACGGTGCTGCCCATCTGACACTGTACTCTGATCCAGTGTGTGTTTATATCTGTCAGGACGGTGGTGTCCTATGTGACGACGGTGCTGCCCATCTGACACTGTACTCTGACCCAGTGTGTGTTTATATCTGTCAGGACGGTGGTGTTCTATGTGACGACGGTCCTGCCCATCCGACACTGTACTCTGACCCAGTGTGTGTTTATATCTGTCAGGACGGTGGTGTCCTATGTGACGACGGTGCTGCCCATCCGACACTGTACTCTGACCTAGTGTGTGTTTATATCTGTCAGGACGGTGGTGTCCTATGTGACGACGGTGCTGCCCATCTGACACTGTACTCTGACCCAGTGTGTGTTCATATCTGTCAGGACTGTGGTGTCCTATGTGACGACGGTGCTGCCCATCTGACACTGTACTCTGACCCAGTGTGTGTTTATATCTGTCAGGACTGTGGTGTCCTATGTGACGACGGTGCTGCCCATCTGACACTGTACTCTGACCCAGTGTGTGTTTATATCTGTCAGGACGGTGGTGTCCTATGTGACGACGGTGCTGCCCATCTGACACTGTACTCTGACCTAGTGTTTGTTTATATCTGTCAGGACTGTGGTGTCCTATGTGACGACGGTGCTGCCCATCTGACACTGTACTCTGACCTAGTGTGTGTTTATATCTGTCAGGACGGTGGTGTCCTATGTGACGACGGTGCTGCCCATCTGACACTGTACTCTGACCCAGTGTGTGTGTATATCTGTCAGGACGGTGGTGTCCTATGTGACGACGGTGCTGCCCATCCGACACTGTACTCTGACCTAGTGTGTGTTTATATCTGTCAGGACGGTGGTGTCCTATGTGACGACGGTGCTGCCCACCCGACACTGTACTCTGACCTAGTGTGTGTTTATATCTGTCAGGACGGTGGTGTCCTATGTGACGACGGTGCTGCCCATCCGACACTGTACTCTGACCTAGTGTGTGTGTATATCTGTCAGGACTGTGGTGTCCTATGTGACGACGGTCCTGCCCATCTGACACTACTCTGACCTAGTGTGTGTTTATATCTGTCAGGACGGTGGTGTCCTATGTGACGACGGTGCTGCCCATCCGACACTGTACTCTGACCCAGTGTGTGTTTATATCTGTCAGGACGGTGGTGTCCTATGTGACGTCGGTGCTGCCCATCTGACACTGTACTCTGACCTAGTGTGTGTTTATATCTGTCAGGACGGTGGTGTCCTATGTGACGACGGTGCTGCCCATCTTCCCGATGAAGGCCATCACCGCGGCCGAGAAGCTGAGCACGTACGACAGTCTGGACGACGACGTGCTCCAGTCCTATAACGAGTTCGCCCTCGTCTCCCTCGTCTACTTCACGATGAAGGAGCGGGCCTGCAGCGAGGAAAGTGCCCGTATGACGGCCATGGACGGCGCCACCAAGAACGCGGGTAAGTCCCAAAGCATCCCAATGCAAGCCGCTATAGTACTCTCACCAAGGCCTTCGCGTTTCATTTGGCGAGTAAACCTTGCGTAACATCCGTATCTCATTAAATGCCAAGTGATTGAACGGTACGACGGCGCCTCACCGACACTGATTACCCACAAACAGCAGCTAAAGACTTCGTTGCCAGTGTTGCTTAGTGTTGGTTACTGCTCTGGGTGTAATTGGTCGACTCAATGTATCTTAGACTCGTTATCCAATTTATTTATTTAATTTATTTAATTTATTCTATTTAAAGTTCAATAAAAAGTATCTAACTCATCGCGTTTAATGGTGCAGTTTCTGTTACACAGTTGGTGACACGCCAATACAAATTTAGGATATATTATTTTCCTTTTTACCCGCTTATATTCCCAATTTATAGTGCCTAAGTTGTAGGTAGCCGTAATATTCTGAGTGAATTTAATAGTTTCCTAGCTGAATTTTAAGAGGGGGGGGGGGGGGGGAGGGGGGCATTTTGTCATAGAGAAACACAAACTCGCATGCTGTCACGCTGACATTTTGAATGTCCCTTGTCATTGCCTGTAACTCGTCGTAAAGCACTCCCCCCCAGAATACAAGTACACCGCTCGACCTCGACAGCAGATTTCTATGTACAGTGTAAAGCTCGCCTGTCAATCTTGTGACATCGTAGGCTAATTTCCAAGTTACGCTCATGGGCAATGCTCCCAGAAATAAACAGACCGAACCTCTGTTGTGCTACTTTTATGAATGCGTTTTAAGTGATTCCATGAACTAAAGAAATTCTTATTTGTTTATATTCAATAGTCAAAGTTAACTTTGACCATTTCAGTACCGTTGCTCCAACGCTTTAATTCAAGCATTGGAATGATTATGAATGGAGCAGTGTGCCTAATTGAAATGAAGTGTGTTATCAATGCTCCGTTTTACGATAAAAAATAGTTCGATGTAATCATATTAATGGTTTAGGATGTTTCTGTTATATTGGTGGTCTGAGTTGATTAGATCGTGTTTTTCCACATGATGCGAAACCGATGGCTCAACGAGCGCTTTGCCCACTCGCTGTATATCCTGTTTTACACTTACAGGAGAGATGATTGACAAGCTGAGGTTGACCTACAACAGAACAAGACAGTCGGTCATCACGCGAGAGTTGATTGAGATTATCTCGGGAGCAGCAGCTCTAAAGTAATGATCATTAGGTGTGATACTGTTAAAATATTCTGATAACGAAAGGAGGGGTGTGGAGGAGGGGGGTGGGGGGTGGAGGACGTCCTTTCATCCTCCGGGACGCATAACCTCACGTCCCCCCACCCCACCTTTGTTTACCCTTTCCTCACGGCCACCATCTTATCATAGGAGGTAATGGACACGTGAATTAACTCACGTGAGAGGATGACGTCATCATCTGCATAGAACCTTGACACAGAGCGCCACATGGCGCCGGCTGAAGACACCACTGGAACACTCTCCGCGCCCTGGTTCTCTTTATGTTTCACTGATGTTTACAACTGATACAGAGAATAAACCATTTCGCTACGCGTTTTTGTTTTATTGCTACGATTCATAGAGAGTTTGAAATTGGTTAATGAACTTAGTTATAGTCCAACCACATTTGGTGGTGAAGGTTCTAGATTTAAACGGCCCGTCCAGATGCACGTGCCACGTTCACGATATACTGATGTCTTAAAGAAAACAAGGCGACTGGCCCACAAGTTAAGAGCGAGCGCTAGAGACTTGTGGCGTACGCGATTAATGCATTACGCCACCTGGAGAATGCATTGGAACAATTTTTGAAGAGTGTGATATGAGCGATAAAAGGCAACAGGGGCGTTCTGCCGCGTGAAAATGAATGGCTGCTCGAGTTACAGCTTGACGTTGGGCCAATACAACTGTCTAATTATAACGCCCCCTAACCCGCGCTACTGTTCTATTGATCAGTCCAAGGGTTGCTGCCCTCCATGTTCATTACCCGCTCTATACAGGTCCCCCAGCAGGCAATGGATGTGGTAGTCTGCCACTGGTTAATAGATTATTTGTTTGCGCGCCTCTAATGCGCCCTGTCCGTTAGCGCCGATATGTTTACGTGCCGGTTTCTCCCACTCTTTGTGCGACAAGCCGCTTTTGTGGGCATGAAGGCCGGTTAGGTCAGGCCAAGAAGTGATCGCCTACAATGATCTGTCCCAGATGCAGGGGCCAGGCTTCGACCTGTTGAACTATGCTCATGGTAGTTCAATAATACACCAATAACGGCGTGACGTTATATGTTCTATGACCTACGTTCTATGCCCGATAGTGAGTCTCCCTAAAAAGTTAATGTTGCCTCAGTATTCTTACATTGTCCCCGTCAACACTCATAATACAGGTGGTGTAATACAGCTTGTTACAGACAAAGCAACAACACAATGCGGACCATGCCAAGGTAGATATGGTTTAATTACAGCAAGTGAAATCCAAGATGATATGAATTAAAGAGGCGTTTTACGCGTACGTCCACAATTAAAAACCATATAAGTTTCATTTGAAACTATATGGACACTGTCACTTAGTGACTGCGATACTGAATTGTAATTATAAGTCGATACTGGTAAACATAGTTCTATTAATAGTCCCATTTTACTTCATCGGGTGCAAGAAGTGACACATAAAGATACACGGCTTTATATATGTACTCATTCGAAGTGAAGCCAATCTATAAGCGTAAGCTATGAAGTAAATAAAAGTTACGTTCTGTAGGACAAGGCATATTAATTAATGATATCTCCTAGTCATAGGATTGGAGTAATAAATGCACTTATATTATACTGTGTCCTGTCTCGATTCATCAACCTCTCATTGCGTAACACCTAACTACGAATGTAATTATAAATATACTTCGATCATAAGTAGTTGATAAACACAAATCTGCAGGTATGTTTGTCCGATATGCGATATCGCGCTCTCTTTTTCGTATGATCTATCCAAAGGGTGTCATTTCACATCGTAACTCATTGTTCTCGTTATATAATCTCTATCTGGGTCAACTCTGAAGTTCCAGTCCTTTCTGTGTCGTCAGCCTTCCGTTCTGTACTGTAGAGCACTAATGGTCGTCAAGCTGCAATAGCCGCCATGCTGCACAATGGCCGCCATGATGCATAATGGCCGCCATGATGTACAATGGCCGCCATGCTGCACAATGGCCGCCATGCTGCACAATGGCCGCCATGCTGCACAATGGCCGCCATGCTGCACAATGGCCGCCATGATGTACAATGGCCGCCATGCTGCACAATGGCCGCCATGCTGCACAATGGCCGCCATGCCGCCAATGGCCGTCAATGGCCGCCATGATGTACAATGGCCGCCAATGCTGCGAGCCTCACGTGGTGTGAGCCTCAAAGGTTGATCTCCTGGCCGTTCACCAAACGCGACCGATAGCGCCAAATATCCTGCAAAGTAACGTTTTGTTAGTGTTCTCTTACAATATAAGCAGAGAAGCTATAGCATGATTTCAGACCATATGTATCGCACAAACTATATACTGGCTGTAATCTTATTTATGATTATTTTGAACACGATTATCATACTGAACGTGATTTGTGAGCATTTAAGTAAATAAAACTCATACAGATATTTGTTATATCATAGCAATTACCGATTTTAAATACACAAAGTAATATGTATATGCCTTTTGTTATGAAATAAGCATGTTTCAAAGTGACCATTACTAATACTATGTCCATAACAAAACATGCATCACTACAAGCGTTTTAGTTACGTGGTGAGTCACACTCGTTAAATCAATCGTTTTTGTAATCACATTTTGAAGAACAATATTGATGTTGGTAATTCAGTACGTATGAGTCCTGGCACCGCTTTAATGGATACTTACATTGGCGAGATTCTCTTGCCGAACACTCAACATGGATACTTTACCCTTATCCTTTGCCGCGACTGATGCATGGCACATTTCCCGAACTCACCGAATAGTCCAAGTCTTCTACCGATTCTCTACCCAGTTTCTTTGCAGCAATGGATAACACTTCGTCTGCGATACTCTCCTGACGTGTGCCTTTCACATCAATATAGTGCCCATCGCTTGACGCATAGTGACAAGATATGGCCTGCAAGCATATATTGCAGCATGCGGCTAGCAGCGAAAAGCACACAGTTTATCCCTTGCATAGCATGCATATATAGATGCGGATTCATGTGGAAACCTGTGATTCAAAGGCAGATGGTGCGAAAACTGACGCTTGGGGTAAAAGTCGAAGAAGCTCATATGATGTCAAGAGCAGCAAAAGCTTAGCAGGATATGTCAGCATGCGGTAGTGGTCTGAAGGCAAATGTTCCGTAAGCGTCATAGCCAGGTATATCGGCAGCTGTGGTTCAAAAGCAGATGTAGTATCCCCTTATTGTGGCCAACGTCGAGGCAAATGCGCGACGTTAAAGCAAAGGGGAGGTATCCAAGCAAGCTTGGGTCATTGAAGCAAATCCATAGGATTGCAGCATAACCAAGAGTTGAACAAAACTCATGGCGTTAAATAAATAAAAATTAGGTTAATATCTTTCGCGGTGAACCCATGACATTAAAATCATCACATGGCGTTGCAACAAGGCATAAGCAAGTTCAAGGCGTGCAAGCCAGATTAAGGCATTATAACAAACCCAAGGCCTTGAACTCACCACTTGACGTTGAAGCCAGCTCAAGAAATTAGCATGCTCAAGGCGTGAGCGGTAGCCCTTCTCTTTCAAGCCAGATCAGGGTGTTAGCTAATTTACTGCGTTAAAGCTAGATTAGATCCTGGCGTTGAAGCCAGATCAAGGCATTACCAAGCTGAAGGCGGTAAAGCCAGCTGGATGCGGTTGCAAGCTGAAGGCGAGGAAGCCAACCCTTAGCGTTAGAGCCAGCTCAAGGCGTTATCAAGCTCAGGGTTGGTTGGTTGTATACTCAGGACGCTTTAACCACTTGTGGTCATATCGCGTCAATGGGAAAAGGAAGGTAGAGTGGAGCCATGTCCCCGGGGTAACCCCCTACTCTTTGCGAAGAAAGACATGGGATCTTTATCCTGCGACCACATAGACATGGCCACAGCGGGGCTCGAACCATCGATCCACGTGCCGATGCAAGCTCAAGGCGTGGAAGCCAACCCTTGACGTTGAAGCCAGCTTAAGCCATTAACCAGCTTAAGGCGTGGAAGGAAGACAAGCTTTGATGTCGAATGCAACTCAAGCCATTAGTAAGCTCTAGGTGTTGGTGTTGAAGCCAGCTCAAGGCGGTGACGTCTGCCCATGGGCCTGACGCCAGCTCTGGCGCTGAAGCCAGCACTCGGCCAGGCTGACCTGGTACTTCAGCCCCTCCACGGCGTCGACGCCCATCTTTCGCGCGGCCACCTGTTTGACCTCATCCGCGATGATGCTCTGCGTCGTTCCACTGACGTCGATGTATTCACACTCGCTGCCCGCGTAGTGACAGGAGATGGCCTGCGTCATACACAACCACGTCAAACAATATTAAGGCGCTAGCTTTAATCTTGAAGCCTCCTGCTGACGTAGCCTCAAGTTTTTCACTGATTTACGTGTAGGGGAACATGGGGCAAAATTACCAATCGGGGTCAAATGGCCCACCACATTATCGCGCAATTGCGGTGCTGCCACCTGTATTGAAGCGTTTTATATATTTGTTCCTATTTGTTACGTGATACCTTAACAAATTTACATGGCCGTTGAAGCAGACAGTAGACCTTCGTTACCGAAGTAAAAGATTTTGGGCTGTTGCCATCTAAGGTAAACACTGGAAGAAAGTAGAGCTCAGTGGATACTAGCTTGGGGGAACACTGATAAATGAACACGATCAAAAATAAGTCAAGCCCCAAACGTAATTCAGATGCGGAATATACTGCGCCGTATTTTTCATACAGCGGTCAAATGTTAAGGTTACTAACAGGGGCAAAATGACCCACGCTGCTTGGGGCAAAATGGCCCAGTGGGCCGTTTTACCCACATCCAATTTAATATGGATATTCTAACAGAAACGATTATCTTTAGCAAACTGGATGATATGTCCACTGAATCGGAACACATTTGATGATCACGTTTTTGCTTGAAGAAGAAAACGATGTGCGTCACAGGGAGCTTGAAGAAGGGAGAGTTGTGCGCCCCAGGGAGCCGGAAGCGTGGATTGAGGCAGAGCCAGGCGGCACGCGACATCGTGTCTCCATTCGATACATCCCCACTCCCAAAAGCTAATAGACTTCCAGTTAGAAAGACAAAGCCAAGTAACAGGCAATGTCCCACTACGGTCCCCACCAACAGAAAGAGTGTGGCAAGGCAAGGCTGAGTTCGAAAAGTCATAAACCTCGTAGAAAGTAAGGCTCATTCCTTCCAGCAGCTCGTCATGATAAGACGCAGATGGGGGAAGGGGGGGGGGGAGGTGCACTAATATAGAAATCTGGTGGGGGTTCCGCGGGTGCCTTGATGCCTGAGAGAGCGGATATTTGTGATGAAAAAAATACCCCTATAGAGCGGACATTTATGAAGAAAAAGATACCCCTATAGAGCGAATATTTTAAAACTTGCGATCGTGGGTGGGGGGGGGGGCTTTGAAAATGTGCGTTCATCGAGCGGATTTGGGCGGTGAAAAAGGGGGGGCTTTACCCTGGAACCCCCCAAACCCCGCAATGTATTAATTACCCCCCCTCCCCTCTCCCTAAACCCGGGGGGGCAGTTTCAGGGTCGGATTGCGATCGTGAGGGAGGCTTTGGCAATGTGCGTTCATCGAGCGGATTTGGGCGGTGAAAAAAGGGGGGGGGGCTTTACCCTGAAACTCCCCAAACCCTGCAATGTATTAATTACCCCCCCTCCCCTCTCCCTAAAACCGGGGGGGGGCAGTTTCAGGGTCGGATTCTGATATTCTGGATAGGGGGGGCCGGTAAATGGTATAAATTATATAAATTTCCATCCTATAAAAGGGGGGCCGGGGCCGGGTCGGCCCCCCTTGGATCCGCTCCTGCCCCGGGTCTGTTCAACAGTAGGACTTCGCATGAAAGCGTAAGTTCTGCGCCTCAGATGGCCTAAATTTTGCGCTGAAAAATGGCAAAAAGTCGGGGAAGGGGGTGTCCTCCGCCCGATCCGCCTCTGCTGACGTAACCGTGATTAGTAATTTCTGTGTCTGACCTTCTGGGTCAAACAGTTCCAAAGAGTTAGGAGTTTGTCTTATGCTGTTCAGTTCACTCATTAACATGCTGAAATAACGTGCTGACCAGTTTGCCCCTTAAGGGGGGCAAAATGACCCACTGTGACAAAAAGAATGTTTTTGTGCTAGTAACAATTTTGTTCGTGTCACTCGCATGTATCCAAGCTATGTTATTCACAATACTACTGTTGTCAGTTTACCAAAATTTGGCTCTTTTTATTCCACTGCTTGGCCCCCAAAGAATACAAATAAAGTTAAGGTGGTCATTTTGCCCCATGTTCCCCTAGGTAAAAGGACACTGAGATATTGCTTTCTAGCACTGTTTTTAAATTATACCAGTCGCGTTCTCACACGAATAGAACGCACATGGAAAATTCAATGTTCCAAATGTATAATAAAGGTCCCCTGGAGGTCGACTACGCAGTGGCGGATCCAGGGCTGGGGCACCGGAGGCACGTGCACCCGCCCCCCCTCCCCGCGTCGTCGGAACATAGGCGCAAAAACCCACATGCCTTTATTTCTCTGAAGAAGGGGACACATGGGGCCCAGTCTCAATTCTTGCTGAACAACCTCACTAGCACCGTCCCCCGGTCACAGGATCCTATTGTTAAAGCTATAGTCTCTATGGCATCACAGTCGCCTGTGTTATGTCTCCGTAATCAGATGTCACTGCATGCCATGCCATTGTAACAGAAGGAACATCGTGACTGTGATAAAGTACGTCATTCAAATGGATTGTTCATAGAAGAACCAATAAAAAAGTACAAGTAACAACAGAACGTGATTTGTAGATACTCTCCATAACTTGCGAAACAGATGGTGAAATATACTCGCACAGAAGTCTTATCTTTCTTAAATTGTCATTTCGAGACATGAACTTAAACCGACTAATGTGTAGTTTTACTTAGTTTTGCGGATCTTGAGATTATTTCTGGCTCAAAATAACACATAATCACAAGCAAACCAGTTGGAAAGCGTCATGCAGTTTCGGTACCTTCCTGAATCCTTCGGTGGTGTTGGCGCCGGACCCGTGCAGCAGGATGGGGTGAAAGAAGACGGTGTCTCCCTCTTCCATCTCCACCCAGACCCTCTCCTTGTCAGCGGTCCAGCCCTTCACGCCGTGGTACATCTTGTTTACACCACCCTAGACATAAACAACGTTCCACTGTAATTACTAGAGCTTTTCAAGTTTGTCGTAATATTACATCGAATTTTGTCAAAACGTCCATAAAAATCATACTAGCCTAAACAAAATTATGTACAATGTACCTCCCAGTCGGGGTAGTCATGCTCCAGCAGCTCCCCCTTGTGGGAACCGGGCACCACGACCAGACAGCCGTTACCACGGTGCACGTGTTCCATAGCCGTCCAGGCGCAGACGATTCGGTCGGCGGGCCGGAAGGGGAAGTAGTGCAGGTCTTGGTGCATCGGGTGGCGAGATGTCTTCGTACCTGCAGCGAAATGGCACTTAGACTCATTTCCGGTTACTAGATAGTGACATAGGGTTGAATAAAACTTGCCCCAGTTGCAGGTGCCAAGATTCGAAACCAACAGAGCTAGGAAGGCTTTCTTTGCCGGTATGCGACATGTTTACAACATCGAAAATTGTTGATTCGAAATGAACACATATTGTTGATTCGAAATGAACACATTTTGTTGATTCGAAATAAACACATATTGTTGATTCGAAATGAACACATATTGTTGATTCGAAATGAACACATTTTGTTGATGCGAAATAAATCATATTGCTGATTCGAAATAAATCATATGTTATCAAAGGCTGAGCGACCACACTGGTGCGGATGGGTTGGTGCGACGATTTACCGGGATCCGGCGGCTTGTTGATCAGCATGGTGTGCATGGCCATGATGTTTTCACCAAGGAAGGCTTTCACGTACTGGATCACCTGCAGATGGAATAAACGAAGACAATCAGAAACCACACTCAAGCAGCTTTAGTCTAAGTTAACATTGATCTCTATTCTATGTAATTACACAGGCTTTTGGTTTCATAGCCTTTACAGCAGCTTTCAAATTTAGGGACCGTTGACAGATCCAAAACCCACTGCAATTCAGCCTCTATGGTCAGGGGTCAGGGTCGATAATCACAAAGAATTTACGCACGAAAAGTGCCTTGCTTTATCCTCTCAGGCTCATAGTTGCGGGGTTAACAGTCCCGAAAGTATATTTAATATTAATTAGGCACTTTAAATTGATCCTAATTTTGAAAAAAAAGACCTCCTGGGTAAACATTGTTCTGCTTTGGACCAGATAAACGCTCCATCAAGTTAGGGCTATGTAAATTTACTTAGGGCTAAATCGTGTTTATGAATACGGGTCCAAGAGGGAATAAGTCAAATCTAAACAAAAGTACACAATGCAGCGTGAGCGTGGATTGAGGTAATAGCGGAATACTGGAAGCCGTGAACCCCCAGCAAGATCATGGATTGCGTATATAATCATGCCCCGCTTGGGGTTAAACTGGAGCACGTACGCCAGAACGGCGAGTGGCGACAGTTGACCTATTTATGTCTGATAAGGCAAAGGTAAATGGACCTTTGTCATGTATCATTGTTTACCAGACGCAATAACATATGTAATAATATATTCGCCTGATATTATTTTAGTAGATCGATTGGTATCATATTCTTATTCTTATTCAATAGGTAAATAGTGATCAAGTGGTGCTTGTACAACGACAGGTTACAATGACAGGTTTGGCTGATTGGTGGCGAATATAACATTATTGCTTTGTGTTGTATGATACAATAGCATTAAATCTGAATGCCGCTAAAATCGTTTAATCTGACCCAAACCGCCCTGTAGCCCCTTCACTAATCATCAATAGTCGTTGCCATAGTGACATTGCGTAGAACAATGAAATACGACGTCACGCTCAAACGAATTGTGGTTTTAGATTTAAACGACCCGCCTAGCAACACGTGTCACGTTTCTTGACCACGATATATATACTAATATGGTGTCAAGAAGGCGACTGGCTCACAAGATGTGCGATGATACCGCACTTTGGTCACGGCACCACATTTAATAGCATGTTGTTTGGCCAGGGGGCAAATTTGTCGTTTACTGGTTAAATAAGGGTTAATAACATACACATTTCCAACTTTGAACCACTTTGGTGTGTGTGAAGGGTTTACTTCGAACGTTTATACTAAATTATGTATGTATACGGTACCCCTGAGGTGATTTAGTACAATAAACATACTGTTTTACTTTTTACATTGTAATAATCTACCTCTGGCGCGGAGCAGTAACTGAAGAGGACATCATCGTGCTGAAAGTCCTGCACTTTGGTCACGGCTTTCTCTCCTCCAACGAACTCTGACTTTGCGATGGCCACATCCCTCATGACAGTCATGCCTGGAACCTTAACTTTACCCTCGCAGACCTCCTGGAACCGAGTCCTGAAAACAATAAGGGTTCAAAGTGAGCCCACTGTTTAATGTAACAATTAACATCGTTACGTGGCTGAAATGCATTAAGCAAATTGATCGCCATTCCAAATGTTACTGCTGGATATTTTACAAGTTAGCAATGTATGTGGAAAACATAAAATAAAAATTTAAAAAAATTAAAGGGGGGGGGGGGGGGCACGCCATGGCACACCCCCATTAGACACCCCCTGGATCCGCCCTTGGGGTCTCACTGTAGCAATCAACGATCAGTAAATGACTGCTTGCGTCTTCCCTTCCAAGCTGCATGCCGCTGCCAGATAACTTGGAAAAGGATAAAACCCTTGCAGTTATTGTGCAGTTAATGTTGAACTTACCGATATTTGCGGATATTTTCCTTGGCGACCAAATTCTTGATAACGATGAAACCATTCTTCTCGTAGGAGGCTCGTTGCTCGGGTGTGAAGACATTGTTCTCCAGAGTGTACCTGTACTCACCTCCAGCCAGACCCAACCCACTAACCTGTCGGCTGATGTAAGGAAAGTCAAGCTGGCCAATAGGTTTACTTGCAAATCGACTAGATAAGACTTCATTCGGAAGCAGTATTCTTCCAGTAAATGCATGAATCGTTTGAAAAATAAACTCTTTTGCATTAGACCTTGGCAGACAAGCTATGAAATAGACAATTGTATATATACCAATCAAGTAGTTGTTCAGATAGTTTCATATTGTTTTGTCTCGGTGTAGAGAAATTTAATGAAATTATAATGGATGCCAAACGTATGTCACTGTTGTCTGTCTGCTAGTGATCTAGGTTTATCTAGGCAATATGTGGTCACTCTCTATGGTGCGAGAGATCTCTGGTGGTGGGGATTTGAGAAAGGTGATATAGCTGGTGGCGCTATATTTTGTACAGTCACCGACATACGGTATTGTTCGGTTAGTGTTATGTAAATTGAACGAAAGCATGATGTCTGGGAAATTACGTGCACAATACATTCACTAATTTAATTGTGATATTTATAGGTAAATAAGTGAAGCATGGTGTAGGTCTAGCCCCAGTTCTGCGGCTGTAGGACGGGCAACAATCCGTCCTACAGCCACAGAACTGGGGCTAGGTGTAGGCCTATCAGCAAACCCAAACAGTTTAGCTGTCATGGGAGTTTGAGCTCAGTAGCCCTAGCTGGTGCTGCATGGGTCAAAAGTAGACCGCCTCAAAAACATTATAGTACAAAAACTTCATAATGGCCTTGGTAATCAGCCATACTAGCTAAGGGGTCTGGAAGGGCTGAATGGCGACACGAGACACAGGCATATTTGAAAAATCGACATTCGCCATTGACCCCCAAATTCTGACACTGAGGATTTTATAAAAAGCGATACATCGAAACATCGATACAGAGAGTGGCGTTCCGGAAAGAAATACGCCTAAAAGCGACACGGAATGTCGTGAAAAATCGACATTCGGCACTGTGCATTTTGAAAAATTGACACTAGGCACTGCCCCCCCCCCCCCCCCCTTAGCAGCGCCTATTTAAAATTGGTACAAGAGTCTTTGTGTCACATATGTCGTTACATAGATTCAGTGAAGACATCCTGCCTGCTTAATTAATTGGCAAGTATACGGCAAGAAACGGACTGAATCTACCCGAACGGACGCAGACGATCTCACCTCGGCAGTAACCAGGGAATACCCCCATGATCCCTATTTGGTGTAGGCCTATGGGCAATAGACAAATACCACCCATCTTGACTCAAGCGTAGATCTGGGTGATATATATCTGACGACCCTTCATATCTACCGATACGAATACATTAAATGGCGTCACTAACACCATCGCTCAATAGGGCTATTACACATTAGAAAACAGTGGCTGTATATATCCTACAAACCCGGCAGAAAGGATACTCCCACGGCTACAGGCTCTGGTCTCCTCAGATGGGAGAACACCGACTTGATTCTCTCCGCCATGTTGACAGACCTGATCGGACAGTCAGACTGACGGCGCAGTGCTAGGTTCAGGTCGGCGATACATGGCGACAGTCACTTTGGACTCGGAGCGGACTCCCCACTTGAACTCGCTCGCAGGAAACTTCGGCCGCCACCGGAGGTACAAGGGTAGTAGATATAGCTGGTGTTGAGTGCAATGATAAGACACCGACTGATCTTGATCTAGGAGAGCTGTGATTAGGGTGATGAAGTGTTAAAGAGATCTGCGCAATTTCATGATGGCTTGTACTGGAAATGAGTTCCTCACGTGATGGCATATATGGAACGACGTATATATATATGATGGATGGAGGGTTGGGGTGAGGGAGGGGTGGGGGTTAGCGGAGCCGAGGCTACCTATTGGAGGGTTAACCAAAGCAGCCTGAGAATGGACTACATTTTAAATGGGAAAAAGGTTTAGAGTGATCATAGAGCTGATAATGTCCTCACATAAACCTAACCCACACAACTGTTAAAACAGTCTTGTAGTGCTTAGTTTAGGTTACAGAAAGAGATGGCACTGGCGGATCCACTGAGGGCGGGCTCCCGTTTCATAATAAACATATCCACATATAGCCTCCTGTGTACCAAGACACTGTCGCGCGGTGCTGGGTAAAATACTGGACCCATATAACTGACGGAACGTACGTGTTCGTTCTACTTCGTCACCTTGGCTCTCGTTGGACCTAGTTTAGATACCTCGCAAGATGGCATGCATGATTGACGGATCATATATTGATGACCATGAACAAATTTAATCCACAGTTTTCCACAATTGTTAATCCGCAGCTGATAATCCGCATTTGTTGATTCGCAATTGTTGTAATGCTCCGCTATAAAATCACAGCTATTGATTTTACAGCTTGGTGACGTGCTCTTAGGACGAGCACATCACTCTGTTGGCGCAAGTGCCCCCAGGCTATGGAAGGCCAACCTATGCATAAACGTCGAAAAACCAACACGTACAAAACCAACACGTAGGTCTGTAACACGTTACCGTTTTAGCGTATCACAGCGCTGGATTTGATACACGAAGCAAATGTACACGTCAGTCAGTTACGTGTTAATTTACTACGCCGAGGTAGAACCATTAATACGGTTACGTCGAAGTTCGACGTACTATTTTAACGTCGAACTTCGACGTAGTTTGTGTACGTCGAACTTCGACGTAGTTTTTGTACGTCGAACTTCGACGTACTATTTTAACGTCGAACTTCGACGTAGTTTTTGTACGTCGAAGTTCGACGTAGTTTTCAGACGTCGAACTTCGACGTACTTTTTGGACGTCGAACTTCGACGTATCTTTTGGACGTCGAAATTCGACGTAAATCGTAGTGCACCGCTTCGTGTTACTTTACTACGTCGAAGTTCGGCGTAGTAAATTAACACGTAGCTAACTGACGTGTACATTTGCTTCGTGTATCAAATCCAGCGCTGTGATAGGCTAAAACGGTAACGTGTTACAGACCTACGTGTTCGTTTTGTACGTGTTGGTTCTTCGACGTTTATGCATAGGTTGGCCTTCCATACCAGGCAAGCCCGCTTCTCTAGGGGCACAACGGTAACAATGTTAAACTCCTTCGACGTTAGTAGGGAATCGACTGTAGCTTTTATTATAATGTGGGCGCGTACAATAATAGTGCTTACGTATTCTATATACCTTGTTCTATCATCTGACATCAATAAAGTACGCGCTATCACTGTCCCCTCTATGGGTCAGTCCTCACGCCCTCACTGTCCCCTCCATGGGTCAGTCCTCACGCTATCACTGTCCTCTTCATGGGTCAGTCCTCACGCTGTCACTGCCCTCTCCATAGGTCAGTCCTCACGCTATCACTGTCCTTTCTATGGGCCAGTTCTGAGGCTATCACTGTCCCCTCCATGGGTCAGTCCTCACGCCGTCACTGTCCCTTCCATGGGTCAGTCATCACGCTGTCACTGTCCCCTCCATGGGTCAGTCCTCACGCCGTCACTGCCCCTTCCATGGGTCAGTCATCACGCTGTCACTGTCCCCTCCATGGGTCAGTCCTCACGCCGTCACTGCATCCTCCATGGGTCAGTCCTCACGCCGTCACTGTCCTCTTTATGGGTCAGTCCTCACGCCGTCACTGTCCCCTCCATGGGTCAGTCCTCACGCCGTCACTGTCCTCTCCATGGGTCAGTCATCACGCTGTCACTGTCCCCTCCATGGGTCAGTCCTCACGCCGTCACTGCATCCTCCATGGGTCAGTCATCACGCCGTCACTGTCCTCTCTATGGGTCAGTCCTCACGCCGTCACTGTCCCCTCCATGGGTCAGTCCTCACGCCGTCACTGTCCTCTCCATGGGTCAGTCCTCACGCCGTCACTGTCCTCTCCATGGGTCAGTCCTCACGCGGTCACTGTCCTCTCCATGGGTCAGTCCTCACGCTGTCACTGTCCTCTCCATGGGTCAGTCCTCACGCCGTCACTGTCCCCTCCATGGGTCAGTCCTCACGCCGTCACTGTCCCCTCCATGGGTCAGTCCTCACGCCGTCACTGTCCTCTCCATGGGTCAGTCCTCACGCTGTCACTGTTCTCTTCATGGGTCAGTCCTCACGCTATCACTGTCCTCTCCATGGGTCAGTCCTCACGCTGTCACTGTCCTCTCCATGGGTCAGTCCTCACGCCGTCACTGTCCCCTCCATGGGTCAGTCCTCACGCCGTCACTGTCCCCTCCATGGGTCAGTCCTCACGCCGTCACTGTCCTCTCCATGGGTCAGTCCTCACGCTGTCACTGTTCTCTTCATGGGTCAGTCCTCACGCCGTCACTGTCCTCTCCATGGGTCAGTCTTCACGCTGTCACTGTCCTCTCTATGGGTCAGTTCTGAGGCTATCACTGTCCCCTCCATGGGTCAGTCCTCACGCTTTCACTGTCCTCTTCATCACGCCGTCACTGTCCTCTCCATGGGTCAATTCTCACGCCGTCACAGTCCCCTCCATGGGTCAGTCCTCACACCGTCACTGTCCCCTCCATGGTTCAGTCCTCACGCCGTCACTGTCCCCTCCATAGGTCAGTCCTCACGCTGTCACTGTCCCCTCCATTGGTCAGTCCTCACGCCGTCACTGTCCTCTCCATGGGTCAGTCCTCACGCCGTCACTGTCCCTTCCATGGGTCAGTCCTCACGCCGTCACTGTCCCCTCCATGGGTCAGTCCTCATGCCGTCACTGTCCCCTTCATGGGTCAGTCCTCACGCCGTCACTGTCCCTTCCATGGGTCAGTCCTCACGCCGTCACTGTCCTCTCCATGAGTCAGTCCTCACGCTGTCACTGTCCTCTCCATGGGTTAAGCCTCACGCCGTCACTGCCCTCTCCATGGGTCAGTCCTCACGCTGTCACTGTCCTCTCCATGGGTCAATCCTCACGCCGTCACTGCCCTCTCCATGGGTCAGTCCTCGCGTTGTTACTGTCCTCTCCATGGGTTAATCCTCACGCCATCACTGCCCTCTCCATGGGTCAGTCCTCACGCTGTCACTGTCCTCTCCATGGGTCAGTCCTCACGCTGTCACTCTCCTCTCCATGGGTCAGTCCTCACGCCGTCACTGCCCTCTCCATGGGTCAGTCCTCGCGTTGTTACTGTCCTCTCCATGGGTCAATCCTCACGCCGTCACTGCCCTCTCCATGGGTCAGTCCTCGCGTTGTTACTGTCCTCTCCATGGGTTAATCCTCACGCTGTCACTGTCCCCTCCATGGGTCAGTCCTCACGCTTTCACTGTCCTCTCCATGGGTCAGTCCTCACGCTGTCACTCTCCTCTCCATGGGTCAGTCCTCACGCCGTCACTGTCCTCTCCATGGGTCAGTTCTCACGCTGTCACTGTCCCCTCCATAGGTCAGTCCTCACGCCGTCACTGTCCTCTCCATGGGTCAGTCCTCACGCCGTCACTGTCCCTTCCATGGGTCAGTCCTCACGCCGTCACTGTCCTCTCCATGGGTCAGTCCTCACGCCGTCACTGTCCCTTCCATGGGTCAGTCCTCACGCTGTCACTGTTCTCTCCATGGGTAATCCTCACGCCGTCACTGCCCTCTCCATGGGTCAGTCCTCGCGTTGTCACTGTCCTCTCCATGGGTTAATCCTCACGCCGTCACTGTCCTCTCCATGGGTCAGTCCTCACGCTGTCACTGTCCTCTCCATGGGTCAGTCCTCACGCTGTCACTGTCCTCTCCATGGGTCAGTCCTCATGCCGTCACTGTCCCCTTCTTGGGTCAGTCCTCACGCCGTCACTGTCCTCTCCATGGGTCAGTCCTCACGCTGTCACTGTCCCCTCCATGGGTCACTCCTCACGCTGTCACTGTCCCCTCCATGGGTCAGTCCTCACGCCGTCATGCTCTCACGGTCGGTAGGGTGGCAATACGAGCAGGCGAAGAATGGGATCTTTATCCTCGGGAAGGCGAGGAAGATATAATACTTGTAACTCTCGGCCTCGTGTTCTCATCGTTGTGTTCTCATTCTCCCAGATCTCGCTGCCAGTAGTTTAATAACCATGGCAACACCTGTGTGCAGTTGTCACTCCCGGATATATTGCACTTATTCCAATGACAGAACCATCCGGTACAATATATAGTTCCACACGTAAATCCGCCATGCAGATATCTGTCCAGCTGTTATATTAGGCCTATAAATAACGACAACTGAGAAACTACGGATAACAAATACTTCCCACTGTGGAATGACTTTAAATTACTGGTGATCTCGGTATCTGCCTGAATAACTTGCCAAAGTTATCGCAATGTCGTTTCTGGCTTGGCCCGGCCTTTGCCCACAAAATCCTAAAATTCAAATATCATGTATATCGTATAACTGGTCACCGCGTCGTTGACAAAGCAATAGACGTATTGGTGACCTGTCTGCTTATGGTGACAATGGCGTTGCGCAAGTCATAGAAACGCTTCCTGGCGAACTGATACAGCTCAATATCGTATCGAAGTCGTTGCCGGAGAATGTCTTTGGTCGCCTCGTCCACAGGGTCCTTACGAGACGTGGCCGTACTGTGGGTCCGGTTTTCTGTGGCAGCTGGCAGACAATAGATATTTATTAGTACAGCATTAAAGCCAAATGGCTGTTGTGTTATCTAGGTGTCTACTAACGTTGCTCCGTCTTTGTCTATGTGTTATTACATTCATCTATAATTTGTATTTAATTAAGCTTAATTGCCATTATTAATGGTCACCATAGGGGTAAACATGTCAGCTGAGGGGATCCTGCGCAGTGGCAATCATTTCAGGGGAACCTCGTTAGATAAATGATGTTACCTTTGTGGTTTATGATAGAATCCACGAATTAGACTATGTGGTGATAAGCGCAATGCGTACGTAATCCATGAGCTGCTATTTATGCACATTGTCTTGACAACCACCCTTGTTACCAGTATATCAATTACGCAGGCACACATGTTTCGAATATGAAAGGGGGTTTTGAAAGGGGGACTTCTCATTTCATGAAAACAACTATTTTTACTCTCCCCCAAATGCTAGAACAGATTAGTAAATCAAACGAAATATTATGCGAATTGAATAAATCAGTGGCCCCTTGACCTACCTCGTGGTAGATATGTGTCTGTGATGCCACGAAAGATGTGAGGGAGTAGATATTCGAGGACCTGGCTGAAGGCTTGCAAGTCCTCGTACACCCCCACCACCAGGTAGCGCTGCTCTATGTTCGCTTTCGCCTTCTGCAGGGTCGCTGAACTCGCCTCGCTGAAATACAATTAATACAGATTAGTCTAAACGTACGTCTATTTAGAAAAAAAAATAATGTATTTTATTTCAACGAAATAAAAATTGGTCATTTACAATTACAGACACAATTACAGACATAAATAAAAATACGTCTATGTGGGTTAGCTCGAACAATGGTTTCCATATAGCTCACGTATTATACGTTATATGTGTAATGTATTTACAGACAGACCGACAGCTTCAGTTTATTAGTATAGGTCACTTTTAGCGCATTGGACTCTTGCTTACTTGCAATTAGCCGCAGCTCCGCACAGGAACCTGAGGGGTCCAAATTGACGATGAACGGTGGTGAAGCACTTATCACTGCGTACGCAGTCTGGTAGCGACTGCCTCAAGAGAAACATGTATTTCAGTATACATGTTAAGCTTTTGGTTCCTATTTGTTGTGCCTATTCTACATGATTTTACACGCATTATGCTTTCTAATGGTGCTGAGATCATTTCATAATGCGTCAACCCGTACCTGTATATATATTTGGCTCTGCCTATGAAGCATTATAAAATAAGGTGAAAACCGTACAAAAGCCTACACACTGTCCTGAATTATAATCAGTCCGCCTTTGGACCAAATATAAGACCACGATGGCGTTTATACGCCTGGCAGATACGATCGTATCATTTTAACCATGCTTATCCATACGCGAATCTCTTTAGTGCTAAGTAGAAGATTAAAAAAAACTTCTCGTCGAAAGATACAGATCCACTGAGCAAATGCACTTTTAGCATTACGAAAAAAGGGTGAAACATCCACAAGACGTTGTAAATCTGAATATGACAGGAAAAGGTGCGTAACTGGCGGTCTTTTTAATACCACCCCTGGTACCGTCTACCTTGGCGAAGGAGGAAGTCCAGGGCTTATTTCGCGGATGAGCCGTGCCCCCGTATTTGTGGAAGAAGTAGATGGATTCGAACCACGACAGCGGGTCTCTCAGAATGTTGATGTATACGAGGGGATCGTCGATGAAACTGTTGAGATGGAACAGTAAACCACATATAACGTGCGGTCGGCTTCCCTTCGTATATAATACGTAATACCGCCCCCCACCCCCCCGTCGCTACAGTACCCCCGGTAACTCACCAAGGGAGACGCTCAGACATGCAAGGCACATTATCAAACATATTAAACTATTATACATTAAGCGGGTGTCCAACCTAATCTCATTGCGATCTGAACCAAAAGTTTGCAACTTAAAATTAAATTGGCGAGTATTAACGCTTCGTTTCGGCCGACTGGTAAGGAGACAAAAATGAAGGCAACCCGCCACCATCTATGTGGAGCAGCGAGCTATTTTGCCGGAGCAAAACGTTATAACTGGAAGTTATCTCGCGGAGGGAATTCTTCATAGTGGAGGTAGCCTTTAGGGGAAATGCGTCAAACGAGAGATCAGTGCCGTGATTTATGGAGGAATTGCGGCAGTTGCAAACCGCGCAATAGACCATGATCTTAGTGTTTCAAGGAAAATAGCGTCCAAACAAATTGATACAGGCGAACATGGGGCAAAATGACCACCTTAACTTTCTTTGTATTTTTTGGAGGACAAGCAGTGCCATAAAAAGAGCCAAATTTTGGTAAGCTGACAACAGTAGTATTGTGAATAACATAGCTTGGATACATGCGAGTGACACGAACACAATTTTTACTAGCACAAAAAACATGTTTTATGTCACAGTGGGTCATTTTGCCCCCCTAATGGGGCAAAATGGTCAGCACATTATTTCAGCATGTTAATGAGTGAACTGAACAGCCTAAGAAGGCAAACTCCTAACTCTCTGGAACAGTTTGACCCAGAAGGATCACACACAGGAATTCCAAAAGACGTTTACGTCAGCAGAGGCGGATCGGGAAGGGGGGGGGGATACCCCCTTCCCCCACCTTTTGCCATTTTTCAGTGCAAAATTTAGGCCATCTGAGGCGCGGAACTCAGTTTTCATGCGAAGTCCTACTGTTGAAGGGCGGAAATGTATATAATTTATATCATTTACCGGCCACCTATCCAGGTAAAGCCCCCCCTTTTCCACCACCAAAATCCGCTCTATGAATGCACATTTTCAAAGCCACCCCCCCCCCCCCCCCCCCACAAATATTCGCTCTATATTGGTATCTTCATCATAAATGTCCGCTCTGTTTGGGTATCTTTTTCATCATAAATGTCCGCTCTATAGGGGTATTTTTTTCATCACAAATATCCGCTCTCTCAGGCATCAAGGCACCCGCGGACCCCACCCCCCCCCCCCCGACCAGATTTGTATAATAGTGTCCCCCCCCCCCTCCCCATCTGCGTTTTATCCTGACGAGCTGTATGTATCGAATGAAGACACGATGTCGCGTGCCGCCTGGCTTTGCCTCAGTCAACGCTTCCGGCTCCCAGGGGCGCACAACTCTCCCTTCTTCAAGCTCCCTGTGACGCACATCGTTTTCTTCTTCAAGCATATTCATGATCATCAAAGATGTTCCGGTTCAGTGGACATATCATCCAGTTTGCTAAAGATAATCGTTTCTGTTAGAGTATACATATTAAATTGGATGTGGGTAAAACGGCCCACTGGGTCATTTTGCCCCAAGCAGCGTGGGTCATTTTGCCCCTGTTAGTAACCTTAACATTTGACCGCTGTATGAAAAATGCGGCGCATTATATTCCGCATATGAATTACGTTTGGGGCTTGACTTGGACTTATCTTTGATCGTGTTAATTTATCAAAATTCTCCCTCAAGCTAGTATCCACTGAGCTCTACTGTCTTGCAGTGTTTACCATAGATGGAATCTGTTACTTCGGTAACGAAGGTCAGCTGTCTGCTTCAGCGCCCATGTAGATTTGTTAAGGTATCACGTAACAAACAGGCATAAATATAAAACGCTTTAATACAGGTGGCAGCACCGCAAGTGCGCGATATTGTGGTGGACCATTTGACCCCGATGGGTCATTTTGCCCCATGTTCCCCTACGTCTTGCGACGATTGTCTACGAAAAAAAAACATGGTTTGAGTTAGGATCGCCGCTATTTATATTAGCGAAGATCATGCTCTTGTTTGCTCACACAGTAGGGGTCATTTCCTGTTTGAATATAATTAGAGTATCGTCTCCTGATTGGCCAATCGCGGACACACCTCCAAAAAGGGCTGCCGCCTGGTTAAGCGGCGAAATCGTGGCTGGCGGTGATTTCTGTAATTCGGAGGACAGACACTTGGGCATTATATGAATCGGTAAAGCAGCGATAGAGGTCAGACTGGCGTCTTCCTTTCATGTTTGCTAGGAAAACTTACCTTCCCAGGTCGACGTAAAAGAAATGGCTGACGAGGACAAAATATCGGGCTGCCTTCATATGTGCTATATATCGCGCCTGAAATGGGACAATGGCGTTGGTGCAACAACCATGAGTAAAAGCGAAAGAAAAAAGCAATGATTGTTTTATAATTTTTTAAGCATCTCTCAACATCGCTCTTGTCATAATGATTTCTGTAGACTTTAAATATTAACGTTGATCTAGCCGATCGCCTATTAAGGTTTCTAAGCAACTAAAATTAAAAAGGATAACCTTCAAGTCGCTAATGGAACTTTCAATTTAACATAAGCCAAATTTTTGTTTAACATGTAAATCGATAAGGTAAGATTTAATATTAACTTATAATAATTGACTCTCATAGCAAACCCACTCTAAGGCTCACCTTTGTTTTGCTTCTCATATAATATTGTCCATCGAAGTAGATCAGAGAAAAGCCATTGTGCGAGATCACGACACTGAATAAATCCTTTATGAAGCGGCTGGCACACTTTGGGACGCGATTGTATATGATGCCGTTACAATTGGCCACCAGATGGCGCGGTATCACCGGCGCACCGGAAGTCACACTGAGGAGGCGCGTGAATTCCGAGAGATTGCATTCTCTCTGCTCAAGAATCGCAATCACGTGTTCCGAGCCGCCATTGCTATGTTGCCATGCCGACGATTGCAGTACCGGAGCTGAGCGAAAAACTATCTGGAAGAGTGGATTGTGCAGGTTCACATACATGGTTATTTTATTACAATTCTGGTCAGTGTTCGTCAAAGGATTGAGGGATGTAGGCAGCAGCCAACCCATCAGTGTCAGGGAGCTTGGCATTTCTCTCTGCAGACCGATGCGAACGTTTCGTGATTAATTAAGTTAGTAGGCATGACCTAGGTAGCCGGGATTGATTTTATGGCATGGATGGCCAACAAATTATATGATACACAACAGTGGCGTTTAAAGTTATTTCATGAATAATTACCATATATATATAAATCATATGCGTCAAAAATTATTCACACAGCCATCAAAGCGGTACAATTATTATTTAGATGTATCTTGTTTTGACTGTCTAGATAACCCTATCCTTCCCTGTACCTGTACAGACGACTGCGGATCGACCCCCCGGGATAAAAATCATTGCGAAGTAACTTACCTTGTGGATGAGAATGAAGAAAGCTGCCAAAAGCAACAAGCACAACGGAACCCATTGACGTGATAACCACGCCATGCTGTATCCTTGGGGTCCAGGAACACGCGGGGGCGCCCCGCACCAGCGATGGAGATGTCTTTTACCGCGGCCCTGAATTCTGCAGGTGCATTAGACAACCAAACTGGTCATAACTAAAAAAAGACCCTGTTTTCTACATTATTTTTTCTATACAAATATTATAAAAGATCTTTTTTTAGAATATTTTTGTCTATAAACATACGCCTACCAAATATATAAAATTACGGATCTCCTAACAGTATTGCTTTGGCTGCTAACGCGTAATGACAAATCCCATTGTACCACATTTTTAAAATTTGGCAAAATTGGACAATGGGGTCTCTAATTGAAACGTTTCTAGCACTTTAATGAGCCCGGTTTTGAGCTCAGGGCTACAGAAGGGATTCATTGTGTTGATGCTAATAACGCTATATGGTTGGCGCTTGCCGTCCAAAAAGTGTCGGGTAAGCAGTGGCGGTCACGTGACTGTACAACCTCTATAGTTTTAAACGGCCCGTCTAGCTGCACGTTCCACATTTCTATAAGTCATATAAAAGAATTTACAGAAACATTCATATTATGTTCTTTGGTGATATATCTTCAATCTGTATAGCAGCTCTTCAATTGCATTATCTATTCATACCTAACAAAAATTGACGGGCTGCTACAGTTTGATTTCGGGCCTAACGCTATGCTATTATTATTATTACGTTTTGAATTTAAATTCAGTCGCGCTATTGTTGTATTATATACAAATTTCGACCCAGTTGGGAATCTAGTGGGTATTTTGGCTGAGATTTGTTTTGAAATCACAACATTTAGTTTCTCGGATAAAAAACTGTCCTTTTTAAATAACAACTTCACCATCAACTGTTTTTCGATCGTAAGAATACAGAAATGAAATCTAATGAAAGGTAGTTGCCGCAAATTTAATTGACAGGTGGAAGCACTCACCGTCGTCCCGACACTGTCAGCGCACGAAGCACTCACCGTTGTCCCGACACACTGTCAGCGCACGAAGCACTCACCGCTGTCCCGACACACTGTCAGCGCACGAAGCACTCACCGTTGTCCCGACACACTGTCAGCACACGAAGCACTCACCGTCGTCCCGACACACTGTCAGCGCACGAAGCACTCACCGTCGTCCCGACACACTGTCAGCGCACGAAGCACTCACCGTCGTCCCGACACACTGTCAGCACACGAAGCACTCACCGTCGTCCCGACACACTGTCAGCGCACGAAGCACTCACCGTCGTCCCGACACACTGTCAGCGCACGAAGCACTCTCACCGTTGTCCCGACACACTGTCAGCGCACGAAGCACTCACCATCGTCCCGACACACTGTCCGCGCACGAAGCACTCACCGTCGTCCCGACATACTGTCAGCGCACGAAGCACTCTGACCGTTGTCCCGACACACTGTCAGCGCACAATGCACTCACCGTCGTCCCGACACACTGTCAGCGCACGAAGCACTCACCGTCGTCCCGACACACTGTCAGCGCACGAAGCACTCACCGTCGTCCCGACACACTGTCAGCACACGAAGCACTCACCGTTGTCCCGACACACTGTCAGCGCACGAAGCACTCACCATCGTCCCGACACACTGTCCGCGCACGCAGCACTCACCGTCGTCCCGACACACTGTCAGCGCACGAAGCACTCTCACCGTTGTCCCGACACACTGTCAGCGCACGAAGCACTCACCGTTGTCCCGACACACTGTCAGCACCCGAAGCACTCACCGTTGTCCCGACACACTGTCAGCGCACGAAGCACTCACCGTCGTCCCGACACACTGTCAGCGCACGAAGCCCTCACCGTTGTCCCGACACACTGTCAGCGCACAAAGCACTCACCGTCGTCCCGACACACTATCAGCGGACGAAGCACTCTCACCGTTGTCCCGACACACTGTCAGCGCACGAAGCACTCACCGTCGTCTCGACACACTGTCAGCGCACGAAGCACTCTCACCGTTGTCCCGACACACTGTCAGCGCACGAAGCACTCACCATCGTCCCGACACACTGTCCGCGCACGCAGCACTCACCGTCGTCCCGACACACTGTCAGCGCACGAAGCACTCTCACCGTTGTCCCGACACACTGTCAGCGCACGAAGCACTCACCGTTGTCCCGACACACTGTCAGCACCCGAAGCACTCACCGTTGTCCCGACACACTGTCAGCGCACGAAGCACTCACCGTCGTCCCGACACACTGTCAGCGCACGAAGCCCTCACCGTTGTCCCGACACACTGTCAGCGCACGAAGCACTCACCGTCGTCCCGACACACTATCAGCGGACGAAGCACTCTCACCGTTGTCCCGACACACTGTCAGCGCACGAAGCACTCACCGTTTTCCCGACACACTGTCCGCGCACGAAGCACTCACCGTCGTCCCGACACACTGTCAGCGCACGAAGCACTCACCGTCGTCCCGACACACTGTCAACGCACGAAGCACTCACCGTTGTCCCGACACACTGTCAGCGCACGAAGCACTCACCGTCGTCCCGACACACTGTCAGCGCACGAAGCCCTCACCGTTGTCCCGACACACTGTCAGCGCACGAAGCACTCACCGTCGTCCCGACACACTATCAGCGGACGAAGCACTCTCACCGTTGTCCCGACACACTGTCAGCGCACGAAGCACTCACCGTTTTCCCGACACACTGTCCGCGCACGAAGCACTCACCGTCGTCCCGACACACTGTCAGCGCACGAAGCACTCACCGTCGTCCCGACACACTGTCAGCGCACGAAGCCCTCACCGTTGTCCCGACACACTGTCAGCGCACGAAGCATTCACCGTCGTCCCGACACACTATCAGCGGACGAAGCACTCTCACCGTTGTCCCGACACACTGTCAGCGCACGAAGCACTCACCGTTTTCCCGACACACTGTCCGCGCACGAAGCCCTCACCGTTTTCCCGACACACTGTCCGCGCACGAAGCACTCACCGTCGTCCCGACACACTGTCAGCGCACGAAGCACTCACCGTCGTCCCGACACACTGTCAGCGCACGAAGCCCTCACCGTTGTCCCGACACACTGTCAGCGCACGAAGCATTCACCGTCGTCCCGACACACTATCAGCGGACGAAGCACTCTCACCGTTGTCCCGACACACTGTCAGCGCACGAAGCACTCACCGTTTTCCCGACACACTGTCCGCGCACGAAGCACTCACCGTCGTCCCGACACACTGTCAACGCACGAAGCACTCACCGTCGTCCCGACACACTGTCAGCGCACGAAGCACTCACCGTCGTCCCGACACACTGTCAACGCACGAAGCACTCACCGTTGTCCCGACACACTGTCAGCGCACGAAGCACTCACCGTCGTCCCGACACACTGTCAGCGGACGAAGCACTCACCGTCGTCCCGACACACTGTCAGCGCACGAAGCACTCACCGTCGTCCCGACACACTGTCAGCCGACGAATTCTCTGTAATATTGGAGTTTCTTCTCTATCTCCCGGTAAAGTGTTCCGGTGTTCGGCTAACGCTGTAGTCTCTCAATTGTAACTATCCGAAATATCTTTCATACGAGTTTGGGGGGGGGGGGGGTCTCCGCGGTAAAGCCCCCCCCCCCCACTTTTTTTCACAGTCAAAATCCGCAAGTACGTTCTGTTGTTTAATTAGAACTAATAAGACAAGACAGCTTTACTCTTACCATGAGAGTTGTAGTGATCGCCGTAATTCGGCAATATCCATAAGTCGATCGTGTAATAGTCAACAAGCCGGACACCCGCGGCGTCACTTGCGCTTCAGCTACCTCTCATATTTTGAAGAGTCGAAACAAGAAACTTCTCACTACTCCAGCGGGGGAAATAACCTGACAAATGAAATTCAATTCCCCCTCAGGCGGAATATGCAGGCCACATTACAACGTATGTTCATTATCATAATTGTATAGTTGCGGCTATATACTTGACAACCACGCTATGCTAAGTAGGTTGCCATCACTATCACTTCCCATAGCCTACATACCTGCGTTACTGTAGCTAGCAGTTTGGCGCTAGATGAATAAAAGATAGTAAGTGAAGGTCTATATCGTTGCGACCGTTGGACGCGTGATATTCAGCGGGACTCGTCTACACAGCAACAATCCCATAGGGTGGTGCTGGTCAAAATTAAATTTAATTTTAAAGGTTACTTTCGCATCTGTGGTGAACGTTAACAGGTATCTGCTTCCTTTATTCGAAATAAAAGATTTAGCGATTGGCTAAACGGTCCGCAAATCGCAAGCCTCCCCACATCTTGTGAGCCGGATATCTTCAGATCATGCATATATCGATACCTTTTAATCTACTTTGAAATCCTTCCATTTTGGACTTGTGTACCCTATCTGTTGTTTAGACAAGGGATGTCGCAAGCCCTGTGTTTTATCGTACGCTAGTTTCCTAGGTTCCTCGCTTCTATCGCTATATAGGGTTCTATTTCCGGTTTAGGTACTTTGGAGACCAGCAAATCAATCAAAGTTTTTTTCTGAGGCAATTCATCTATGTGTAATTTTTTGGCGACAAACTGAGCACCATTGTCCTCGCCTGATCAACTTATATAAAAGAGCTTTTCTATATAAAGAGAACTAATTAACGCGCACTGACATGCGATTCATGATGATATAGCGTCATACGCCCCTGGCGGGGGGGGGGGGGGGGGGGGGCTCTGCTGAAAATGTGCGTAGAGCGTGTCTATCGGGAAAGCAAGAATAAACCGAGCGGGCTGCATGGAACTGGTCAACAGAAAAAAAGACCCCTTCCGGACGAATTTCGCATGACCAAGCGAATTTTGGAGGTGAAAAAGAGGGAGCTTTACCGCAGAATCCTCCCGAAACCAGCAATATATTAAGTACCCCCACCCCCCAACTAAAATATAACCATTGATCAGAATTCATGCGTGAAAATTAAAAATGAATCTAATCGAATATAGGAATATAGTCACAGTTTGGCATCAAATACATCTAGCATTTATTGTACTTATCGGACGAATTCATTCGAATTTGATTAATTAGAAGCCATGTTCCGCGCGAAGTAGCCTATATTTTCATGTTCGAGCGAGGTCAAAGGCATGAATTACGGGCTTTGAATTTGAGTTTGACCCCGTGTTATTTTGAAGTATTGTTTTGCAAAACTGAGAATATATCTTCGTTTTCAATTTTGACGTATGAAGGTTAATTTCGATGCTCAAATTTGACATGGGGTAAAGAGACTCAATACAGCGTAAGCGCCCTCTGCCGGGAGATCGATGCATTTCGTGTGAAAAATGGTTCTTTTGTCCATACTACGTCATAAAAATTCGGACATAGCAGCCCGGTTTCTTTTCTAGATAATATGTCTGACAGTGCACCTTCAAGAGCGAATTCGTGAAGATCAAACAAGAAATAATTAAGGGTGCGACTGCTGAAGGTTCTACTTCTGTGCTTCCATCAGTGATATATATTGGTCAGTAACGTCAGCCAGCCGTCAACGGCTCCACTCCATATCAAACATATCCACTAGGAGTGGTCCCCTCTTGTGTACTAGGGTAATCTCCGTGCTGGTTAAATACTGGCCCCATATATACGGGTGGGGGGGGGGCAAGGGGTATTTCCGTTCTTCGGGAATGGGCTTTTCATTTCACCGGGAACTGAGAATGAGAAAAATTATTAGGCCTATTCGTGGGGGAATGGGATATTAGCCGACCCCCTTTTCCATTGTATACGGGGACTTCTCCTTTTAATCCATCGTGACCTGGGAATAATGAAATGTATTCTTCGTGACTTGGGAACACGACCCTTCCACCCCCCTCACCCCCATATATAGGACGGAACGTGTTCGTTCTACTTTGTCGCCTTGGCTCGCCTCTTTATCTAGGGGGTATTTCCGTTCTTCGGGAATGGGCTTTTCATTTCACCGGGAACTGAGAATGAGAAGCCTATTATTAGGCCTATTCGTGAACTGGGAATGGGATATTAGCCGACCCCCTTCTCCATTGTATACGGGGACTTCTCCTTTTAATTCATCGTGACCTGGGAATAATGAAATGTACTCTTCGTGACTTGGGAACACGACCCCTCCACCCACCATATATAGGACGGAACTAGCCCTGACGCATGACCCTCACGACCTCAACCCTAACGGGGGTGTAAGGGCCATGCCATACACACTGTCAAAGAAGTAGCATTGCATCACCCAGCTCGCTTCGATGACTGATTGTCGATTATGACGACGAACCTACCTCTCCTAATCGCCTCGACCCTCTTCTTTAGACATTACTTGGACCATAGGATGCATTCATTTAAAGTTTGCTCTCTACTTCTTGCACATCAATGATATTTTCGTCGGTCGTTAACGGTTTCCCTCCGTGCCGCTTCAAATTTTTCTAGGCGGTTGCCGCGGCTCGTTTGTTGACATCAGGTAATACACGCGACAGCTTCCGTATGGCGGCGCCACTAATTCTCGTTGTGTGTCTATAGTCGTGCGTGCGTTTTTGACGCAACTAGCGGCGCCGCCATGCGGATGATGTCTGTTTTATTGCCTTGTCAAATTTGAAGCGTCAGAGAGGAAAGCCGTAAACAACCGATGAAAATATCATTCATGTGCAAGTAATAGAGAGCAAACTTTAAAATGAATGCATCCTAGGGTCCAAGTAATGTGTAAAGAAGAGGGTCGATGCGATTTAGAGAGGTAGGCTCGTTGTCATAATCGACAATCATTCATCGAAGTTAGCTTGGTTATGCATTACTACTTTTTCAACCATGTGTATTGCTTGACCCTTTTGCCTATCAGCTTGTTGTCAGAAGGGTAAAGTTTATTGGGCTAGGACGGAACGTGTTCGTTTTACTTTGTCGTCTTGGCTCGCCTCTTTTTCTTAATCTTAGCGCGTGACTTGCCTGTCAGAAGGTTTATATTGCCGCCTACCTCACCAGAGATGGAGCCACTGCATGACCAATAGGTGACACCATGAACGGCTGATGACACGTAATTTAATCCGCAGCTTTCTCGCAGCTTTTGATCTGGGCCCATAGCTTATCCGCCTCTATTGATCTGCAGCAGTTGATACGCAGCTGCTACTCCGCAGCTTACCCACAGCTGCTAGCTAGTCTGCATTTATTTCAGTATTGGCAGTTGTTATAATGCTCACCTAAATCGCAGCTGCTGTTTCGCAGCTGTCAACAGCTGAAATTTTTTTAGCTGTTGGGAATATTTAAATAGCCTCGCGGCATTCCCCTATTCGTGAACAAAACTATTTGCGTAAAAAACTCATTACTTGAACACAACTTGATTCTTCAGCTCGGTCACTTCAAAAACTGGCTAAATGTAGCCTAGTAGGCATATAACATTTTACTTTTTACATGTGTGGTTTGTCCATAACTGACGCCCGAGGATACGAAACAACACTGGCCTTCTGACAGAAGTTCCTGAAATGTAAATATCCCACTGTCACCCCTCTTTCTCTCTCTAGTCTCAGATATAAACGCACACTGGTTGCCGCTGCACTGCATTTCCACTGCATAAGACCGAAAATGGCCAAATATGTCACTTACATTGCTTACAAAACAAAGATATTGAGAGCATTCCCTCGGGTATGCAGGAGTGAAACGTTAGAAATGCGATGCAGACGTTACCCCTCAAACGGATGCCTCGTATATGTAGGTCAGGAAGCACCCAGAGTTCTGATGACGTAATGCGCAAAGGGTTGGTTTACGTTCAATCAGAAAAGTAGGGCAATATCTCCGAGGCTCTACTGTTGGCTACAGACCTGTTTTCTACGTAATATGAGGCCAACTTAATAAGTAGCCTCAGCTACAACGAGTGAGTTCAAGTGGGAAGTCCGTTCCGAGTCCAAAGGGACTGTCTCCGGTTACTGCCGACCCGACTGAAGCTGCCGCCATCAGTCTGACTGTCCGATCAGGGCTGTCAACATGGCGGAGAGAATCCAGTCGGTGTTCTCCCATCTGAGGAGACCAGAGCCTGTACCCGTGGGAGTATCCTTTCTGCCGGGTTTGTATACATGTTATCAAAAATATTAGTAATGGGTATATAAGTTACGTCATAATGTAACCCTGTTATGTAATACATGTCACGCAGCTCTGCGCCCGAGTCAAGATGAGCGGTATATTTCCGTTGTGAGCCGCGGCGCTGGACCGATTTCGAGGCGAACGTGGAAATCAATATACCAAATAGAGATCTTCGCTGTTGCCCTTCATGGTTACTGCTGGAGTTAGACCGAGCAGGCCTACGTCTGTTCGGGTTCCAGATCCAAGATTCCAGGATTCCAAGATCCAGAAATATCAGACCTTTGATATCTTTGTATACTTGACAGTTAATAAGCAGGTACGATGCTATCACGGCATCTACCGTACGTAACGACGAATGTGACACTGGAAAGATATATATAGTGGGCCTGGTACTGATTTTAAATACGTCACTGCTATTCTCTCAGTATTGTATTATAGCTAGTAGCAATATGGTTGTTTACCATGCCCACTACGGAGTTGCTGTTCGCTGCATTAGTGGATGTAGTGTGTACGTAATTTGCATAGCATCGAACAATCCGAACTATTATACCGTATGTTGATGGCTCCTTACACAAGTTGACACCACTACAGCTAGCTGTATATACAAGCGTGACACACAGTTTGTAAGCACTATGACATTTACAGCAATCTTATAATATTGCTGTTGTTTTGAAATCGTGTCTTAAAGCAATATATTCCGTAATTTTTTGTGTTACCAACCTCTTCTCCATGTTCAATAAGTACACTGTCTTGAGTTTAAATACTGAAAGCCTGCGGGCTATCCGGAGAGAAGCATTTTGGTCAACGGAGCAGAAGTTGGTGGCCGGCTTTATATCCATACGCGCCTGTTCGCAGTTCGCTATTTTGTGTGTGATGTCGACCGCCGCTCGCTATCACGTCAGCGCGCGATAAAAATAAACCGCGGAGTTTTATGTTGAAATGTTTGTTTTACAGACTCAAAGAGATATAAAAACATACGCATCATATATTTTGAGATACTTTAGTCTTGATTCTAAAATGTAAAAAATCTAAGATGGCGCATGTAAGCATATTGCTTCAAAGAAGAGAGCCCCTTAGTTTCATCGGATTCCAGTTATTATATCAAATGTCCTATTATCGGGACAAATTCAGCGCCAATCCAAGCTTTTTCAATGCCTTATTCCAGTCTCCACCACCATATGCATAGAGGATGGCCAAATATTTTGCAGAAAACCTTGGGTATTGCCTTAAAATAGGGTAACATGGGGCAAAATGACCACCTTAATTAACTTTATTTGTATTTTTGGGGGGACAAGCCGTGCTATAAAAAGAGCCAAATTTTGGTAAACCGATAACAGTAGTATTGTGAATAACATTGCTTGGATACATGTGAGTGACACAAACAAAATTTTACTAGCACAAAAACATGTTTTATGTCATAGTGGGTTTTGTCCCCCTAAAGGGGCAAAATGGTCAGCACATTATTTCAGCATGTTAATGATTGAACTGAACAGCCTAAGAAGACAAACCCCTAACTCTCTGGAACAGTTTGACCCAGAAGGATTGCACACAGAAATTACAAATAACGGTTACGTCAGCAGAGGCGGATCGGGCGGGGGGAAACCCCCTTCCCCCACTCTTTGCCACTTTTCAGTGCAAAATTTAGGTAATCTAGCTGAGGCGTAGAACTTAGCTTTCATGCGAATTCCTACTGTTGAACACATCCGGGTTAGGGGCGGATCCAAAGGGAGCCAGCCTGGCCCCCCTTTTTAGGGCCGAAATTTATATAATTTATACCATTTACCATATGAAAATCAAAACAGGCCCCCCCTATCCAGCATATCTGGATCCGACCCTGAAACCGGCCCCCCTATTCAGCTTTTCTGGATCCGCCCCTGCGGGGGTGGGGGTGGGGGGGTATTTGATACATTGCTGGGTTTGGGGTGTTCCACGGTAAAGCCCCCCCCTTTTTTATTGCCAAAATCCGCTCTATGAACGCACATTTTCAAAGCCCCCCCCCCCCCCGGATCGCAAGTTTTAAAATATTCGCTCTATAATTAAGGGTATCTTTTTCATCATAAATGTGCGCTCTGTACGAGTATCTTTTTCATGACAAATATCCGCTCTCTCAGGCATCAAGGCATCCGCGGAACCCCCCCCCCCCCCCACCAGATTTGTATAATAGTGCCCCCCCCCCCCCATCTGCGTCTCATCCTGACGAGCTGCCGGAAGACATGACCCTTAGGTGTCTCCTAGGTTTCTGACTTCTCGAAAATCAGACGGGCCTTGCCACACTCTTTCTGTTGGTGGAGACCGTAGCATTGCCTGTTACTTGGCTTTGTCTTTCTAACTGGAAGTCTAGTAGCTTTTTGGAGTGGGGATCGATGTATCGAATAGAGACACGATGTCTGGCTATGCCTCAATCAACGCTGTCGGCTCCCTGAGGCGCACAGTTTTCCTTTCTTCAAGCTTCCTGTGACGCGCGTCGTTTTCTTCTTCAAGCATATTCGTGATCATCAAAGATGTTCCGATTCAGTGGACATATCATCCAGTTTGCTAAAGGGAATCGTTTCTGTTATAGTATACATATTAAATTGGATGTGGGTAAAACGTCCCACTAGGTCATTTTACCCCAGGCAGCGTGGGTCATTTTACCCCAGGCAGCGTGGGTCATTTTGCCCCTGTTAGTAACCTTAACATTTGACCGCTGTATGAAAAATACGGCGCAGTATATTCCGCATCTGATTTACGTTTGGGGCTTGACTTGGACTTATCTTTGATCGTGTTAATTCATCAAACTTTTGCCCCAAGCTAGTATCCACTCAGTAATACTCTCTTCCTGTGTTTACCATAGATGGCAACAGTCCAAAATCTTTTACTTCGGTAACGAAGGTCAGCTGTCTACCTCAGCGCCCATGTAGATTTGTCAAGGTATCACGTAACAAACAGGAACAGATATAAAACGCTTCAATACAGGTGGCACCACGGCAATTGCGCGATATTGTGGTGGGCCATATGACCCCGATGGGTCGTTCTACCCCATGTTCCCCTATACATGTTTTGACCTATAATGAGCAGGTGATTCATTTTAGAAGATGACTGAAAACTCAAAAACGGAATGACATTGTCGGTGCTACCCAGTTAACAATTTCACGTGGCCACCACGTCGTGACCACATTGAATTTTGGTCGTGACCACGTGGTCTGGTCACGTGTTTTAAGCTGGTGTAAAAAAAGGCGTGTAATCGCTCTAGCTAGCTATGCCATAATATTCTTATGGGCAATATGTTAATTGTTGTGATACATGGCCGGCCAGCTTGGCTTTTTTGTCGATGTCTTATTAAGTCTATGTGTTGCTAATACAAAAGGTGAGTTTATATTCTTCAAACAAATCCTGCAAGTTGTTTGAGAGTAAACCTATTGGCCAGCTTGACTTTCCTTACATCAGCCGACAGGTTAGTGGGTTGGGTCTGGCTGGAGGTCAGTACAGGTACACTCTGGAGAACGATGTCCTCACCCCCGAGCAACGGGCCTCCTACGAGAAGAATGGTTTCATCGTTATCAAGAACTTGGTCGCCAAGCAAAAGATTCGCCAATATCGGTCAGTTCAACATTAATTGCACAATGACTGTGCAAGGCTTTTATCCTTCTCGGAAGTTTTGTTATGTGGCAGCGGCAGATCGATGGGGAAGACGAAAACAGTAATTTACAGAACCTTTATTGCTTCAGTGAGATACATTGCTGTCTTATCATTAATATATCATTGAAAAGAATTTTTTTATCTATGTGCATAATGCGTTTCAGCCATATAACGATGTTGTTGAATTAACCAGTATATTATATAGTGTGATCACTTTGAACTTCTTTGATCTGCTTCAGGGCTCGGTTCCAGGAGATCTGCGAGGGTAAAGTAAAGGTTTCAGGCATGACAGTAATGAAGGATGTGGCCATCGCAAAATTCGAGTTCGTAGGGGGAGAGAAAGCCGTGACCAAAGTGCAGGACTTCATGAACGATGATGTCCTCTTTAGTTACTGCTCTGATCCAGAGGTAGATTATGACAATGTAAACAGTATGTTTATTGTACTAAATGGTTTCAGGCTTAGAGCACACACAATGCAGTACGTCTATATAGATTGATTTCACAGCTAACCCTTTTTGCCGACAGAACACAGCTGGTGGACAGAATGTCATGATATAAGCACCAGTTGATCGATCGTTTTGCCTCATTATTTACCTACTGAATAAGATACGTGATACCAAGTACTTATGGCATATGATGTCATGCAGATCATACACATATGATGTATTTCGGTAAACATGACAAAGGTCCATTTATCTTTGCGTTATCAGACATAAACAGGTCAACTGTCGCCACTCGCCTATCTGGCGGACGTGCCGATCGTCAGTGCTCCAGCGCTAACCCTAAGATTATATACGCACTCCACGATCTTGCTGATTTAGAGATTCCATTAAGACGCTATTATAATTCACCCCTCAAGCTGGTGTGTAGGCCTACTTTTATTAAGATTTGACTATTTCGCTCCTGGCCCGGGCCCGTAGTCATAGATCCGGTCCGTGAATTCAAGTATTTTATCGCATACATATAAATAAGTCCTCGGTCGAAAGCTGTTTGCAACCGCCTTATATCCAAATGAAGCCAACAACCATTGACCCAATGTGCGTAATTAGCATCTTAATCAATTCTGCTTGGATTAAAGTGAATTAATGGTGATTTCTCGGTTGAAGCAGGATGGTCTAGTTAACGTAATTATGGCAAATATTTGTTTCGTTACTTTTTTTCTCTGATTCTCTTCGTTTATTCCATCTTCAGGTGATCCAGTACGTGAAAGCCTTCCTTGGTGAAAACATCATGGCCATGCACACCATGCTGATCAACAAGCCGCCGGATCCCGGTAAATCGTCTTACGTCTAGCACCTTACTTTGGACCAACATTTATGTCGAATCAACGATATGCTCATTTCGAAGTGTTGAACATGTTGCATACCAGTAAAGAGAGCTTCCCTCATTGGCAAGCAGGCTGAGATGCAGATCAACAGGGTCGTGGGTTCGAACCCTGGCACCCTATTTCCATATCCCTGGAGCTATCGTGACCCAGTGTAGTCTTCACGTGCACAGAGGCGACCTAAAACCCCCGCATTTCGCTATATTCTATATCAGTATTCCTTAATCTGACGGGAAAGGCGTGTAACTACGCTGCATTCGCCACAGGCACGAAGAGCTCGCGCCATCCGATGCACCAAGACCTGCACTTCTTCCCCTTCCGGCCCGCCGACCGAATCGTCTGCGCCTGGACGGCTATGGAACACGTGCACCGTGGTAACGGCTGTCTGGTCGTGGTGCCCGGTTCCCACAAGGGGGAGCTGCTGGAGCATGACTACCCCGACTGGGAGGTACATTGTGATAATATCTGTACTGTTATCATTGTTACTGGGATAATGTTTCATCTTATGCTGGTACGATTTTCATGGATGATTTGACAAAATATTGAAATACATTGTAACATTAAAGTAGATTTGAATACGCTCGAAACGCAGATGACATAGAAAAAAAGTGAAGTTGTAAGTTAATTGTTTGTGACTAGGGTGGTGTAAACAAGATGTACCACGGGGTGAAGGGCTGGACCGCTGACAAGGAGAGGGTCTGGGTGGAGATGGACGAGGGAGACACCGTCTTCTTTCACCCCATCCTGCTGCACGGGTCCGGCGCCAACACCACCGAGGGATTCAGGAAGGTACATAAACTGACGCTTTCCAACTATTTTGGTTGTGATTCTGTTTTGTTTTGAGCAAGCAATATGCTGGAGATCCGAGAAACTACGAAATAATTGGTTTATGCCCTTATCATGACAGGGTTTGGGATACAATATTTTCCATGCACAACCCCTTTGGCTAATATAATTTATTTAAGTCATGATGTAGCAGATAACTCACATTTTGTATTGTGCTGTTTCAACAGACTGTTGAACAGTCTGCGCCTATCAGTAGTGAACTCGACCTCGTGGAATCCTGCGTTATACGTTTGGCATTCATAAAACAAAGAATATCCATATGCGTTTCATTCGTGTGAGAATGGAACTGTTATATTTTTTTCAAGCAGTACTGGAAAGCAATATTTTGGTGTCGTTTTACATATACGTAAATCAGTGAACAACTTGAGGTACGTAGGAAGGAGACTTCAAGGTTGAAGCCAGAGCCTAATTACCATTCATTGACTGTTGCCCCGGAGTGACGTGGTTGTGTATGACGCAGGCCATCTCCTGTCACTACGCGGGCAGCGAGTGTGAATACATCGACGTCGCTGGAACGTCACAGAGCAACATCGAAGAGGAGATAACGCAGTTGGCCGCCCGCAAAATGGGCCTCGATACAGCGGAGGGGCTGAAGTTCATGGTGAGTCTGACCACGTGCTGGCGTCAGCGTCAGAGCTATCGCCAGTCCCTTGGTCCCTTGGGCTTGTTAATGCCTCGAGGAAAGGTGTCTTCAACGCTACGAGTTGACTTCCACGCCTTGAGCTTGCTAATGGCTTAATTGAGCTGGCTTCAACATAATGGGTTTCCTTTGACGCTATGCGATGGCTTTAATGCCACGGGTTTGTTTCAATGTCATGAGTTCGCTTCAAAAGACTTTAACCGCATGGGTTTTCCTCAACGCCATGGGTTGTGTTCAAATTGCGTGGGTTTGCTTCAATGCCCCGAGCTTGCTTGAGTACCGCCTGATTGCTTGAACTTGAAGCTTGCGTGAGTACCGCCTGTTTGCATGACCATCAAGCTTCCCATACCGGCTTTCGGCTGTTGATTGGTTTCGAGACCAATGGATGACTTGTCCCGGTTTCCGTCTATGTCTCTATCTCGGGAGTCATATGGCTGTGATTGAGCCATCTGCGTTTTAACAACATAGCAGCCGAAATATTTTAATTGCTAATGTGATGATACATTTGCCTTTGATCCAAAGCTTCCGATATGCCTGGCTATGGCGCTTATGGAACATTAGGATGGACATGTTTACATCAATCTGCAGCGATCTTGTCAGCCACGGCTGTTTGCTCCTCCTATCGCATCTGCCATTGGTCGGCCCCCCCTTTTCCGCCCCTGATATGGAAGCGATAAACTGTGTACTTTCCCTGCTAGCCGCGCGCTGACATATATATATATATATACTTACATGCCATCTTATCACTAGCAGACGAAGTGTTATCCATTTTGGCAAGGAAAATGGGTAAATAATCCACAGAATAGCCGGTGCTTTCGAGAAAGGCACCATACATGTATGGATATGTAATAGTATTAATATTGTTCACATTGAAAAATGCTCACCACATCAAACACCCGTTTTCACATGACATGTATTTAAAATCGGCAATTGCTGCGATACCAAATACTTGTATGAGATGTACCCAGTGCAATGCAAATACTGTTTGTATTATAAGAGAACAGTAACAAAAGGTTACTAATTTGCAGGATATTTGGCGCTATCGGTCCCGTTTGGTGAACGGCCAGGAGATCAACATGTGAGGCTCACATAATTTAAGGTTCGCAGCCTTGGCGGCCATTGTACATCATGTCGGCCATTGGCAGCATGGCGGCCATTGTGCAGCATGGCGGCCATTGTACATCATGGCGGCCATAGTGCAGCATGGCGGCCATTGTACATCATGTCGGCCATTGGCGGCATGGCGGCATAGCGGCATATACCACTATACCACTACTTCTGCTCTTCATAACAGAACGGAAGGCTGCGGACAACTACTTATAATCGACATATAATTAGTTACGAATGTGGTTAGATTGCTGCATGAAAAGATGGATTTGCACTGTACCGGTGATTGAGACAGGACACAATATATCTATTACATCAGTACATCTATGAACTTACTTCTATGACTAGGAGATTTATCATTGTTTAATATTACTTGTCCAACTAAACATAACTTTGATGTTTTTCGTGGCATAAGTTTACAGAGTTGGTTGACTTCGCATGAGTACATGTATATATATATATATTTATATCGTTATGCATCACTTCTTGCACCAAACGAACTAAAATGGGACTGTATAAGTTTGTTTAGCTATAGTTACAATTCACTATCGCAGTCACTAAGCGACAGTGTCCATATAGATTTGCAAATACATGTCTTCTCTTGTTTGCAATTGTGAACCTAGGCGTAATTAAGAAGCCTTCTTAATTATGTTTGATTTCATGTTCTACAATTACATCATATCCGCCTTGGCATGGCCCGCATTGTTTGTTTCTTTATTTATACAAAATAATATACATATTTGCACATTGTAACTGTCACTAGTTGCTCGTGTACCATTTGTCCACCTGTATTATGCGTGGTGACGGGGGTAAAGTGAGGAAAACTGAGGGACCATTCAGTTTCTATGGCTACTACCACTATCAGGCATATTTAAAGGGAAATGCCGGGCCCGTATCATTTACATTCCAGTTAAACTATAGGGAATTAACTAAACATTACACAAAATTTTATTTTTGTAATAAATTAAATCATACATTAGTGAAAGTGTTCGTGCCACGATTTTGTCCTGCTCAGAGTTAACTTGGTTTAGGGAAGATAAACAAATAACAGTTTGTTTTAATGGGAGTTTACAGTTTTTATGCCACGATATCACTATAAACGGGTTCGATAAAGTAGCAAAAGTGAGGTCCGGCTGGTTTATTTCTGGGAGCATTGCATCTGAGCGTTATTTGAAAATTCCCCAATGATGTCACAAGATTGACAGGTGAGCTTTGATGCAGTGCGTAGACATCAGTGGTCGAGGGCGTGTATTGTTTTCATGGTTGAGTGCGTTTCGTTGAGTTCAAGCTAATGAGCAGACAGAATCTGAGTCTCAATATAAAACCACGCGCGTTTGTATTCCACTTTGACGTCACTTTCCTCGCTCGCAGAAGTTAAATTGGTAAGTGCGAAAACAAGTGAAAAAAGTATGCCCTTCTATATTTGGGGCATTACAGCTCGATAATATAAGCGCGGACACACAGAAGATTAATATGAGCTAAAGTTGTTTTGGCGTGGCACGAACACTTGAAGTTACAAGCACTTTTGCACGACCACGCAACTTGCCATGGGCACCCGCCTCAGCGCGCTGATGATGACGTCACCGGCGATGAAGCGACCAGTAGGTTTAGACGACTACTACCACCGCAAGCTATAATATCGAAGCGGTTTAATTACTTTGGAGTTTTTACACTGATAGTACTTCCGAATGTTATGGCGAAGCAAGAACAAACTTCTGGCGAGTCGGACGAAGAAGTTGAAGTAAACACCGAATTTACACCAACTGATGATGTAATCGGGTACCAGTTTGAACCCGTGAGGTAGTTGCGGGGCAGTTCGGGGAGGAGGGCTGGGAGGAGAGTGGGGTCATCGTCAACAGTGTGCCCAATTTTGATTTGACTCATGGTTCGGGAAGCGGCAGTCGATGGTGTAACTTGATACCAAGCTCCCCGCACGGTGGCGCTACGCAAGCTAGCTTTTACCGCTGCTGTCGGCCGGGGGCAAATTTCAAGATTCTTGAAAAACGAGTAAATCAGCTGTAATTTCTCGCAACATTATAATTTTTAAGAATAAAACATAAAAATAACGATGTTTGTGTATTTAATACAGCAAAAAACATCTTGTACCCTTCCGAAAAAGTAGTCCTGATAATTGTGACAGAAATCTTTCTTTTCATCATCTGATTTCATGTGTTATTAGGCTTAGGCTGGGTCCCAGCACTAATTTGTGGAAATGCGCGACGCATTTTTCCTATCGATTTGTGCAGCGCCGCCCTGGCGAGCGAGTGTGAACATGCATTGAGGACATAGGCGATAACAGATATATAATGGAGCCCTAGCGGAGTGAGTCGAAGGCAGAGAGTGACTTGATACAGTCTTAGAAACTCACTGTCACTGGACTGGGTTATGGACCGTACTACAAGAACGGCCGTATGGGTTAGGGTGGTTGGGGTGGCGGTTTATAGGGGTGGTGGTCCACCACTGGTGGGGAGGCGTGGAGGGAGGTGAGGTGCGTGAAGCTAACAGCCGGGTCGATTGGCGGGCCATGTGCATACTGTGCAGTAGCTTTGTCAACAAAACCTTTTACAGAGAGAAGGGAATGGCGATGACAAAATATGGTTGGAACAGCTTCAGGCTTCAGCCTCAGCTTTATAGGTTCGTTTGGTCATCTGCCTACGTGCCTAGCATACAGATCTTCCTCAAAGCAATTTTTCTCAACGAGGTCAGAACATACTCTTGAATGTTTAGTGGATTTAACACTCGCACGAGCAATCTTGTGTAGCCATTGCCACAAAAGCTGCTGGTGGCCTAGTGGATAGCGGTAGAAAGATATCCTATGTTTGCTGTCCTTTTTTGCACTTGAATTGTTACAGCCAACAGATGAACAGTACATCATTTTGTTCTAAATGCATCGATGGTTCAAATTTATGAGTCGAATTCGCTTGTCATTATTCATGAGAGCAGTTAAGCTGACAGATTGTTCCAAAGACGCACCACTTCTCACATGTAGAAACACATTTTTGGTTCAGCGGAGGGTCGTCGCCGCTGACGTCAACGCCTTGCGTAAATATAAAGGTCACAGGTTCCAGTCGAACCAACATTGAGTCCATATTCTTTTAAAGCTATTTCAACAGATATTTCCAGCCAATTTAAGAAATCTGTACAAAATAAAAGATATAGGCATTCACATTTAACACAACTGTATCAGTTGCTTAACATGGTCGTGATAAACCTACCAGAGCTACCAAATTTGTGTGTAGTTCGTCGGTTTATCACGCCGACTAGGAATGTTGACCTGGCTCCAGGCGAAGAATTTCAGGGATAATTAATAGACTGTCTCGATCTGGTGCATAATAGCTGCATAATTTCCAACGGTTTATCATTAGGTTAAATTAGACGGATAAACATTTTGACCATCAAAGGATACCATTTTACGAATGAGACTGGGGCATATAGCGTAAGCGCCCTCTGCCGGGAGATCGATGCATTTCGTGTGGAAAATGGCTCTTTTGTCCATACTACGTCATAAAAATTCGGACATAGTAGCCCGGTTTATTTTCTAGATATATACGGCTCCACTCCATATCAAACATATCCACTAGGAGTGGTCCCCTCTTGTGTACTATGGTAATCTCCGTGCTGGTGAAATACTGCCCCCCCCCCCACCCCCCATATATAGGACGGAACGTGTTCGTTCTGCTTTGTCGCCTTGGCTCGCCTCTTTTGCCTAATCTTAGCGCGTGACTTGCCTGTCAGAAGGTTTATATTGCCGCATACCTCGCCAGATGGAGCCACTGCATGATCCGCAGATGACACTATGAACGGCTGATGCATAACACCTAATTTAATCCGCAGCTTTCTCGCAGCTTTTGATCTGGGCCCATAGCTTATTCGCCCCTATTGATCTGCAGCAGTTGATCCGCAGCTGCTTCTCCGCAGCTTACCCACAGCTGCTAACTAGTCTGGATTTATTTCAGTATTGGCAGTTGTTATAATGCTCAACTATTGATCCGCAGCTGCTGCTGTTTCGCAGCTGTCAACAGCTGAACGTTTTTTAGCTGTTGGGGATATTTAAATAGCATTCCCCTGTTCGCGAAACGTCCAAAGGTCCGGTTCTTTCAAATTCCGGAAGGCCTTTGCCGCCGATTAACACACGGAGATCAGATACGGTCCCAAGCGGTTCTGTCACCCAATAGCTTCTAAGCAGGTCATCACTTCCGTTGTATGTAGGTCTGTGATTGGCTGCGTTTTAGCGGCCCTTCCAGTCTTTCAAGGGATTAGGTGATGGGGGGAGGGTTGAGGTTCGGCAGCAAGGCAAATCCGACGCGTCCAACAATGACATACGTTGTCATAGGGATATGCGATCATTCACGTCAACGCTTAGCAACCAGAATCATTGGAGATAAATACTGCAAGTGTAATATATAAATCGATATAATCCTTAAAAATAAAAGTTTGCCCCCCCTCCCCGCCGCCCTTCTGACTTTGCCCCGAATGACATTCGGCTATAAAGCCCCAAAGCTTAAATTAAATTGAAAAAAAGTCTTTGTATCCAATATATCGCAAATTCATAAATTTTTTGGGAATTTACCGGTTTTTATACATAATAAACCTTGCTGTATATCATTTGAAGTCAGCAAACGCGGGGCTACGGAACCACACATAATGACGATGTTTTCACGAAAAGATCCTGGAAACGGTACATCAGAACAAAAGTGGGTCTTTGAGGTGCCCTCCCCAACCCACGCCATCCACAGGGGCGGGTGGATGAGGGGGGGGGGGGGGATGCGATCGTCCGACGTTAACCGTTGTCAAATAGAATAGTACTTTCCTTTGAAAATTTCGCGCTGACATTAATAAATAACATGGTTGAAGCGTTCCTATTCTATTGTGATGACGTCACATCATATTCATCGATCGTCAAATTCAGCATGTGCATCGTCAAATCGTCAAATCAAATCGTCATAGATCTATATGCATCGTCATATGCATCGTCCGATATAAATTAAGGTCGTACTTAAAACATCACGGCGACAACTTGCTTTGCCAGCAAAAGTTTTCCCAATAGTTCAAAAACACTTCGGTAGAAACGTTTTACTACCAAGATAAATATAACGTTTTGTAAACGTTACGAAATCGCTTGAACGGTAACATTTGCTCACAACTTCAATAAAACGTTTTTAATACGTCACGGAAAGGTTGTGGCAAAAAGGCTTTCCTCGTGCGCAAAGTTTACGTTTTTAAAACGTTTATAAAACGTTATAATAATAGCATTTTCATCACAACCTAAAAAAAATGTTTTGAGAATGTCATGAAAACGTTATGTGTTAGCTGTCTAGTCTCAGATATAAACGCACACTAGTTAATTGACTGGCCGCTGCACTGTATTTCCACCGCATAAGACCGAAAATGGCCAAATGTATCACTTACATTGCTTACAAAACAAAGATATTGAGAGCATTCCCTTGGGTATGCAGGAGTGAAACGTTAGAAATGCGATGCATACGTTACCCCCCAAACGGATCCCTCGTATATGTAGGTCAGGAAACACCCAGAGTTCTGATGACGTAACGCGCATTGGGTTGGTTTACGTTCAATCAAAAAAGTAGGGCAATATCTCCGAGGCCCTACTGTTGGTTACAGACTTGGCGCAAGTGCCCCCAGGCAAACCCGCTTCTCTAGGGGCACAACGGTAACAATGTTAAAATCGTTCGACGTTAGTAGGGAATCGACTGTAGCTTTATTATAATGTATACTTACACAATCATAGTGTTTACGTATTCTATATACCTTGTTCTATGATCTGACATCAATAAAGTGTGTCGACACTAGGTTGCTTCGGTTATATTTTCGCGAAGAAATGTTGGAGCACACAACTGTTCCCGACCAGCCGTCCGCCATATTTGTTTTTTGGCGGATTCCGATACCTGTGAATGCGACTTAGTTCATCCTTTCCGTTAGCATATGACTCTCCGCTACAGGGCCTTGTCAGTCGCTCACTTTGAACTTAAGGACAACAGCAGCGCCCTCTTTCACAGGTCATTGACTGTTAGAAAGTTTGGGACCCAGACTACAAATGGTTCAAATGGTGGCGGGATTCGCCAGGTGGCGCTGCATACGCATGGCGGTTGGTAGGGAAAAGTCGCATGTTCCAACATTTGTTCGCGAAAATATGACTGCAACTATTTACGTGTTGACACACTTTCTTGATGTCAGAAGATAGAACAAGGTATATAGAATACGTAAGCACTATTATTGTACGCGCCCACATTATAATAAAAGCTACAGTCGATTCCCTACTAACGTCGAAGAATTTTAACATTGTTACCGTTGTGCCCCTAGAGAAGCGGGCTTGCCTGGGGGTAGCCTTGACACATGGCTCTCATGACCTCGCACCTAAAGGAGACGAGAGAGAGCCATGAAGCCAGTTTCGGTTGTGAGCGTTGATTTAAAAATCAGCGCCCTTCGGCCGTCGATTGCAAAAAGTACAGAAGTAAACGGTCCTTATCAATTTGTCAAGTTGTTCTTCATACCTTTATAGTTCCAAGGGCAATGAGATTGAAAACAAACAAAATCCACCACTTTTTTTACTGGTGAAAGTTTTCAACAACAATTTTCAACAACTCTCCCCGCCGCCATGTCGCTGTAGCGCCAAGCTACAGACCTGTGTTCTACTTAATATGCGGCCAGCTTAATAAGTAGCGTCAGCCACAACGAGTGAGTTCAAGTGGGAAGTCCGTTCCGAGTCCAACGTTACTGTCTCCGGCTACTGCCGACCCGACTGAAGCCACCACCATCAGTCGGACTGTTCGATCAGGGCTGTCAACATGGCGGAGAGAATCAAGTCGGTGTTCTCCCATCTGAGGAGACCAGAGCCTGTACCCGTGGGAGTATCCTTTCTGCTTGTGACACCGGTATACTATAATATTTTTGATGCTGTATACAGCCAGTGTTTACTAATGGGTATATAAGTTACGTCATAATGTAACCCTGTTATGTAATACATGTCACGCAGCTCTGCGCCCGAGTCAAGATGAGCGGTATATTTCCGTTGTGAGCCGGCGCTGGACCGATTTCGAGGCGAACGGGGAACCGAGCAGGCCTACGTCTCTTCGGGTAGATCCAGAAATATCAGACCTTTTATATCTTTGTAGCAGGTACGATGCTATCATGGCATCTACCGTAACGACGAATGTGACACTTGAAAGATATATATAGTAGGTCTGGTACTGATTTTAAATACGGCACTGCTATTCTCTCAGTATTGTATTATAGCTAGTATAGGAATGTGGTTGTTTACCATAGCCACTACGGAGTTGCTGTTCGCTGCATTAGTGGATGTATTGTGTACGTAATTTGCAGAGCATCGAACAACCCGAACAATCATACCGTATGTTGATGATCCCTTACACACGTTAACACCACCAGCTAGCTATATATACAAGCGTGACATACAATTTGTAAGCAGTATGACAATTACAGCAATCTTATAATATTGCTGTTGTTTTGCAATAGTGTCTTTAAGGAGAGAGCCCTCTAATTTAATCGGATTCCAGTTATTATATCAAATGTCCTATTATCGGACAAATTAGGCGCCAATCCAAGCTTTTTCAATGCCTTATTCCAATCTCCACCACCACCACTTGCATAGAGGATGGCCAAATATATGGCAAAAAACCTTGGCTATTGCCTTAAAATATACATGTTTTGACCTATAATGAGCAGGTGATTCATTTTAGAAGATGACTGGACACTCAAAAACGGAATGACATTGTCGGTGCTACCCAGTTAACAATTTCACGTGGCCACCACGTCGTGACCACATTGAATTTTGGTCGTGGCCACGTGGTCTGGTCACGTGTTTTTAAGCTGGTGTAAAAAAAGCGTGTAATCGCTCTAGCTAGCTAGGCCATATTGTTCTTATTGGCAATATGTTAATTGTTGTGATACATGGGCCCACGAAGACGCCAGCTTGGTTTTTTTGTCGACGACTTAAGTATATGTCTTGCTAATACAAAAAGTGAGTTTATATTCTTCAAACGAATCCTGCAAGTGGCCTTCAAGTTGCTTCCCAAATATAAAGTCTTATCTAGTCGGTTTGAGAGTAAACCTATTGGCCAGCTTGACTTTCCTTACATCAGCCGACAGGTTAGTGGGTTGGGTCTGGTTGGAGGTGATTACAGGTACACTTTTGAGAACAATGTCCTCACCCCCGAGCAACGCGCCTACTACGAGAAGAATGGTTTCATTGTCATCAAGAACTTGGTCGCCAAGGAAAAGATCCGCAAATATCGGTCAGTTCAACATTAGCTGCACAATGACTGTGCAAGGCTTTGATCCTTCTCAAAGTTTGTTATGTGACAGCAGCAGATCGATGGGGAAGACGCAAACAGTAATTTACAGAACCTTTATTGCTTCAGTGAGATACATTGCTGTCTTATCATTAATATTTCATTGAAAAGAAAAAAATTACCCAGCAGCCACACTTGAAATGTCGATCCATGTGCATAATGCATTTCAGCCATATAACGATGTTGTTGAATTAACCAGTATATTATATAATGTGATCACTTTGAACTTCTTTGATCTTCTTTAGGACTCGGTTCCAGGAGATCTGCGAGGGTAAAGTAACGGTTCCAGGCATGACAGTAATGAAGGATGTGGCCATCGCAAAATTCGAGTTCGTAGGGGGAGAGAAAGCCGTGACCAAAGTGCAGGGCTTCATGAACGATGATGTCCTCTTTAGTTACTGCTCTGATCCAGAGGTAGATTATTACAATGTAAACAGTATGTTTATTGTAAATGGTTTCAGGCCTTGAGCACACACAATTCAGTACGTCTATATAAATTGATTTCACAGCTAACCCTTTTTGCCGATAGAACAAAGCTAGTGGACAGAATGTCATGATACAAGCACCAGTTGATCGATCGTTTTGCCTCATTATTTACCTACTGAATAAGATACGTGATACCAAGTACTTATGGCATATGATGTCATGCAGATCATACACATATGATGTATTTCGGTAAACATGACAAAGGTCCATTTATCTTTGCGTTATCAGACACAAATAGGTCAACTGTCGCCACTCGCCTATCTGGCGGACGTGCCGATCGTCAGTGCTCCAGCGCTAACCCTAAGATTATATACGCAATCCACGATCTTGCTGGTTTAGAGATTCCATTAATACGCTAATATAATTCAACCCTCACGCTGGTGTGTAGGCCTACGTTTATTAAGATTTGACTATTTCGCTCCTGGCCCGGGCCCGTAGTCATAAATCCGGTCCGTGAATTCAAGTATTTTATCGCATACATATCAATAAGTCCTCGGTCGAAAGCTGTTTGCAACCGCCTTATATCCAAATGAAGCCAACAACCATTGACCCAATGTGCGTAATTAGCATCGTAATCAATTCTACTTGGATTAAAGCGAATTAATGGTGATTTCTCGGTTGAAGCAGGATGGTCTAGTTAACGTAATTATGGCAAATATTTGTTTCGTTACTTCTTTTCTCTGATTCTCTTCGTTTATGCCATCTGCAGGTGATCCAGTACGTGAAAGCCTTCCTTGGTGAAAACATCATGGCCATGCACACCATGCTGATCAACAAGCCGCCGGATCCCGGTAAATCGTCTTACGTCCAGCACCTTACTTTGGACCAACATTTATGTCGAATCAACGATATGCTCATTTCGAAGTGTTGAACATGTTGCATACCAGTAAAGAGAGCTTCCCTCATTGGCAAGCAGGCTGAGATGCAGATCAACAGGGTCGTGGGTTCGAACCCTGGCACCCTATTTCCATATCCCTGGAGCTATCGTGACCCAGTGTAGTCTTCACGTGCACAGAGGCGACCTAAAACCCCCGCATTTCGCTATATTCTTTATCAGTATTCCTTAATCTGACGGGAAAGGCGTGTAACTACGCTGCATTCGCCACAGGCACGAAGAGCTCGCGCCATCCGATGCACCAAGACCTGCACTTCTTCCCCTTCCGGCCCGCCGACCGAATCGTCTGCGCCTGGACGGCTATGGAACACGTGCACCGTGGTAACGGCTGTCTGGTCGTGGTGCCCGGTTCCCACAAGGGGGAGCTGCTGGAGCATGACTACCCCGACTGGGAGGTACATTGTGATAATATCTGTACTGTTATCATTGTTACTGGGATAATGTTTCATCTTATGCTGGTACGATTTTCATGGATGATTTGACAAAATATTGAAATACATTGTAACATTAAAGTAGATTTGAATACGCTCGAAACGCAGATGACATAGAAAAAAAGTGAAGTTGTAAGTTAATTGTTTGTGACTAGGGTGGTGTAAACAAGATGTACCACGGGGTGAAGGGCTGGACCGCTGACAAGGAGAGGGTCTGGGTGGAGATGGACGAGGGAGACACCGTCTTCTTTCACCCCATTCTGCTGCACGGGTCCGGCGCCAACACCACCGAGGGATTCAGGAAGGTACATAAACTGACGCTTTCCAACTATTTTGGTTGTGATTCTGTTTTGTTTTGAGCAAGCAATATGCTGGAGATCCGAGAAACTACGCAATAATTGGTTTATGCCCATATCATGACAGGGTTTGGGATACAATATTTTCCATGCACAACCCCTTTGGCTAACATAATTTATTTAAGTCATGATGTAGCAGATAACTCACATTTTGTATTGTGCTGTTTCAACAGACTGTTGAACAGTCTGCGCCTATCAGTAGTGAACTGGACCTCGTGGAATCCTGCGTTATACGTTTGGCATTCATAAAACAAAGAATATCCATATGCGTTTCATTCGTGTGAGAATGGAACTGTTATATTTTTTTCAAGCAGTACTGGAAAGCAATATTTTGGTGTCGTTTTACATATACGTAAATCAGTGAACAACTTGAGGTACGTAGGAAGGAGACTTCAAGGTTGAAGCCAGAGCCTAATTACCATTCATTGACTGTTGCCCCGGAGTGACGTGGTTGTGTATGACGCAGGCCATCTCCTGTCACTACGCGGGCAGCGAGTGTGAATACATCGACGTCGCTGGAACGTCACAGAGCAACATCGAAGAGGAGATAACGCAGTTGGCCGCCCGCAAAATGGGCCTCGATACAGCGGAGGGGCTGAAGTTCATGGTGAGTCTGACCACGTGCTGGCGTCAGCGTCAGAGCTATCGCCAGTCCCTTGGTCCCTTGGGCTTGTTAATGCCTCGAGGAAAGGTGTCTTCAACGCTACGGGTTGACTTCCACGCCTTGAGCTTGCTAATGGCTTAATTGAGCTGGCTTCAACATAATGGGTTTCCTTTGACGCTATGCGATGGCTTTAATGCCACGGGTTTGTTTCAATGTCATGAGTTCGCTTCAAAAGACTTTAACCGCATGGGTTTTCCTCAACGCCATGGGTTGTGTTCAAATTGCGTGGGTTTGCTTCAATGCCCCGAGCTTGCTTGAGTACCGCCTGATTGCTTGAACTTGAAGCTTGCGTGAGTACCGCCTGTTTGCATGACCATCAAGCTTCCCATACCGGCTTTCGGCTGTGGATTGGTTTCGAGACCAATGGATGACTTGTCCCGGTTTCCGTCTATGTCTCTATCTCGGGAGTCATATGGCTGTGATTGAGCCATCTGCGTCTTAACAACATAGCAGCCGAAATATTTTAATTGCTAATGTGATGATACATTTGCCTTTGATCCAAAGCTTCCGATATGCCTGGCTATGGCGCTTATGGAACATTAGGATGGACATGTTTACATCAATCTGCAGCGATCTTGTCAGCCACGGCTGTTTGCTCCTCCTATCGCATCTGCCATTGGTCGGCCCCCCCTTTTCCGCCTCTGATATGGAAGCGATAAACTGTGTACTTTCCCTGCTAGCCGCGCGCTGACATATATATATATATATATATACTTACATGCCATCTTATCACTAGCAGACGAAGTGTTATCCATTTTGGCAAGGAAAATGTGTAAATAATCCACAGAATAGCCGGTGCTTTCGAGAAAGGCACCATACATGTATGGATATGTAATAGTATTAATATTGTTCACATTGAAAAATGCTCACCACATCAAACACCCGTTTTCACATGACATGTATTTAAAATCGGCAATTGCTGCGATACCAAATACTTGTATGAGATGTACCCAGTGCAATGCAAATCAGGTTCAGGATGATAATGGTGTAAACAAAAATCATAAGTAAGATTTCTTATCTTGACATATAGCCAATAGTTAGTACAATATATATGGTCTGAATTCATGCCATACGTAAATACTTTTTGTATTATAAGAGAACAGTAACAAAAGGTTACTAATTTGCAGGATATTTGGCGCTATCGGTCCCGTTTGGTGAATGGCCAGGAGATCAACATGTGAGGCTCACATCATGTAAGGTTCGCAGCCTTGGCGGCCATTGTACATCATGTCGGCCATTGGCAGCATGGCGGCCATTGTGCAGCATGGCGGCCATTGTACATCATGGCGGCCATAGTGCAGCATGGCGGCCATTGTACATCATGTCGGCCATTGGCGGCATGGCGGCATAGCGGCATATACCACTATACCACTACTTCTGCTCTTCATAACAGAACGGAAGGCTGCGGACAACTACTTATAATCGACATATAATTAGTTACGAATGTGGTTAGATTGCTGCATGAAAAGATGGATTTGCACTGTACCGGTGATGGAGACAGGACACAATATATCTATTACATCAGTACATCTATGAACTTACTTCTATGACTAGGAGATTTATCATTGTTTAATATTACTTGTCCAACTAAACATAACTTTGATGTTTTTCGTGGCATAAGTTTACAGAGTTGGTTGACTTCGCATGAGTACATGTATATATATATATATTTATATCGTTATGCATCACTTCTTGCACCAAACGAACTAAAATGGGACTGTATAAGTTTGTTTAGCTATAGTTACAATTCACTATCGCAGTCACTAAGCGACAGTGTCCATATAGATTTGCAAATACATGTCTTCTCTTGTTTGCAATTGTGAACCTAGGCGTAATTAAGAAACCTTCTTAATTATGTTTGATTTCATGTTCTACAATTACATCATATCCGCCTTGGCATGGCCCGCATTGTTTGTTTCTTTATTTATACAAAATAATATACATATTTGCACATTGTAACTGTCACTAGTTGCTCGTGTACCATTTGTCCACCTGTATTATGCGTGGTGACGGGGGTAAAGTGAGGAAAACTGAGGGACCATTCAGTTTCTATGGCTACTACCACTATCAGGCATATTTAAAGGGAAATGCCGGGCCCGTATCATTTACATTCCAGTTAAACTATAGGGAATTAACTAAACATTACACAAAATTTTATTTTTTTAATAAATTAAATCATACATTAGTGAAAGTGTTCGTGCCACGATTTTGTCCTGCTCAGAGTTAACTTGGTTTAGGGAAGATAAACAAATAACAATTTGTTTTAATGGGAGTTTACAGTTTTTATGCCACGATATCACTATAAACGGGTTCGATAAAGTAGCAAAAGTGAGGTCCGGCTGGTTTATTTCTGGGAGCATTGCATCTGAGCGTTATTTGAAAATTCCCCAATGATGTCACAAGATTGACAGGTGAGCTTTGATGCAGTGCGTAGACATCAGTGGTCGAGGGCGTGTATTGTTTTCATGGTTGAGTGCGTTTCGTTGAGTTCAACCTAATGAGCAGACAGAATCTGAGTCTCAATATAAAACCACGCGCATTTGTATTCCACTTTGACGTCACTTTCCTCGCTCGCAGAAGTTAAATTGGTAAGTGCGAAAACAAGTGAAAAAAGTATGCCCTTCTATATTTGGGGCATTACAGCTCGATAATATAAGCGCGGACACACAGAAGATTAATATGAGCTAAAGTTGTTTTGGCGTGGCACGAACACTTGAAGTTACAAGCACTTTTGCACGACCACGCAACTTGCCATGGGCACCCGCCTCAGCGCGCTGATGATGACGTCACCGGCGATGAAGCGACCAGTAGGTTTAGACGACTACTACCACCGCAAGCTATAATATCGAAGCGGTTTAATTACTTTGGAGTTTTTACACTGATAGTACTTCCGAATGTTATGGCGAAGCAAGAACAAACTTCTGGCGAGTCGGACGAAGAAGTTGAAGTAAACACCGAATTTACACCAACTGATGATGTAATCGGGTACCAGTTTGAACCCGTGAGGTAGTTGCGGGGCAGTTCGGTGGGGGAGGGCTGGGAGGAGAGTGGAGTCATCGTCAACAGTGTGCCCAATTTTGATTTGACTCATGGTTCGGGAAGCGGCAGTCGATGGTGTAACTTGATACCAAGCTCCCCGCACGGTGGCGCTACGCAAGCTAGCTTTTACCGCTGCTGTCGACCGGGGGCAAATTTCAAGATTCTTGAAAAACGAGTAAATCAGCTGTAATTTCTCGCAACATTATAATTTTTAAGAATAAAACATAAAAATAACGATGTTTGTGTATTTAATACAGCAAAAAACATCTTGTACCCTTCCGAAAAGGTAGTCCTGATAATTGTGACAGAAATCTTTCTTTTCATCATCTGATTTCATGTGTTATTAGGCTTAGGCTGGGTCCCAGCACTAATTTGTGGAAATGCGCGACGCATTTTTCCTATCGATTTGTGCAGCGCCGCCCTGGCGAGCGAGTGTGAACATGCATTGAGGACATAGGCGATAACAGATATATAATGGAGCCCTAGCGGAGTGAGTCGAAGGCAGAGAGTGACTTGATACAGTCTTAGAAACTCACTGTCACTGGACTAGGTTATGGACCGTACTACAAGAACGGCCGTATGGGTTAGGGTGGTTGGGGTGGCGGTTTATAGGGGTGGTGGTCCACCACTGGTGGGGAGGCGTGGAGGGAGGTGAGGTGCGTGAAGCTAACAGCCGGGTCGATTGGCTCTGAACAATCATACCGTATGTTGATGATCCCTTACACAAGTTAACACCACCAGCTAGCTATATATACAAGCGTGACATACAATTTGTAAGCAGTATGACATTTACAGCAATCTTATAATATTGCTGTTGTTTTGCAATAGTGTCTTTAAGGAGAGAGCCCTCTAATTTAATCGGATTCCAGTTATTATATCAAGTGTCCTATTATCGGACAAATTAGGCGCCAATCCAAGCTTTTTCAATGCCTTATTCCAATCTCCACCACCACCACTTGCATAGAGGATGGCCAAATATATGGCAAAAAACCTTGGCTATTGCCTTAAAATATACATGTTTTGACCTATAATGAGCAGGTGATTCATTTTAGAAAATGACTGGACACTCAAAAACGGAATGACATTGTCAGTGATACCCAGTTAACAATTTCACGTGGCCACCACGTCGTGACCACATTGAATTTTGGTCGTGGCCACGTGGTCTGGTCACGTGTTTTTAAGCTGGTGTAAAAAAAGCGTGTAATCGCTCTAGCTAGCTAGGCCATGTTGTTCTTATTGGCAATATGTTAATTGTTGTGATACATGGGCCCACGACGACGCCAGCTTGGTTTTTTTGTCGGCGACTTAAGTATATGTCTTGCTAATACAAAAAGTGAGTTTATATTCTTCAAACGAATCCTGCAAGTTGCCTTCAAGTTGCTTCCCAAATATAAAGTCTTATCTAGTCGGTTTGAGAGTAAACCTATTGGCCAGCTTGACTTTCCTTGCATCAGCCGACAGGTTAGTGGGTTGGGTCTGGCTGGAGGTGATTACAGGTACACTTTGGAGAACAATGTCCTCACCCCCGAGCAACGCGCCTACTACGAGAAGAATGGTTTCATTGTCATCAAGAACTTGGTCGCCGAGGAAAAGATCCGCAAATATCGGTCAGTTCAACATTAGCTGCACAATGACTGTGCAAGGCTTTGATCCTTCTCAAAGTTTGTTATGTGACAGCAGCAGATCGATGGGGAAGACGCAAACAGTAATTTACAGAACCTTTATTGCTTCAGTGAGATACATTGCGGTCTTATCATTAATATTTCATTGAAAAGAAGAAAATTACCCAGCAGCCACACTTGAAATGTCGATCCATGTGCATAATGCGTTTCAGCCATATAACGATGTTGTTGAATTAACCAGTATATATATATAATGTGATCACTTTGAACTTCTTTGATCTTCTTTAGGACTCGGTTCCAGGAGGTCTGCGAGGGTAAAGTAATTATGGCAAATATTTGGAGTTTCGTTACTTCTTTTCTCTGATTCTCTTCGTTTATGCCATCTTCAGGTGATCCAGTACGTGAAAGCCTTCCTTGGTGAAAACATCATGGCCATGCACACCATGCTGATCAACAAGCCGCCGGATCCCGGTAAATCGTCTTACGTCTAGCACCTTACTTTGGACCAACATTTATGTCGAATCAACGATATGCTCATTTCGAAGTGTTGAACATGTTGCATACAGGGTCAACAGGGTCGTGGGTTCGAACCCTGGCACCCTATTTCCATATCCCTGGAGCTATCGTGACCCAGTGTAGTCTTCACGTGCACAGAGGCGACCTAAAACCCCCGCATTTCGCTATATTCTATATCAGTATTCCTTAATCTGACGGGAAAGGCGCGTAATTACGCTGCATTCGCCTCAGGCACGAAGAGCTCGCGCCATCCAATACACCAAGACCTGCACTACTGCCCCGTCCGGCCCGCCGACCGAATCGTCTGCGCCTGGACGGCCATGGAACACGTGCACCGTGGTAACGGCTGTCTGGTCGTGGTGCCCGGTTCCCACAAGGGGGAGCTGCTGGAGCATGACTACCCCGACTGGGAGGTACATTGTGATAATATCTGTACTGTTATCATTGTTACTGGGATAATGTTTCATCTTTATGCTGGTACGATTTTCATGGATGATTTGACAAAATATTGAAATATATTGTAACATTAAAGTAGATTTGAATACGCAGATGACAGAAAAAAAAGTTAATTGTTTGTGACTAGGGTGGTGTAAACAAGATGTACCACGGGGTGAAGGGCTGGACCGCCGACAGGGAGAGGGTCTGGGTCTAGATGGAAGAGGGAGACACCGTATTCTTTCACCCCATCCTGCTGCACGCGTCCGGCGCCAACACCACCGAGGGATTCAGGAAGGTACATAAACTGACGCTTTCCAACTACTTTGGTGGTGATTCTGTTTTGTTTTGAGCAAGCAATATGCTGGAGATCCGAGAAACTACGCAATAATTGGTTTATGCCCATATCATGACAGGGTTTGGGATACAATCTTTTCCATGTACAACCCCTTTGGATAACATAATTTATTTAAGTCATGATGTAGCAGATAACTCACAATTTGTATTGTGTTGTTTCAACAGACTGTTGAACAGTCTGCGCCTATCAGTAGTGAACTCGACCTCGTGGAGTCCTGCGTTATATCGTTGGCATTCATAAAACAAAGAATATCCATATGCATTTCATTCGTGTGAGAATCCCAGCTAACAATATAACGTTCGTGGAACGTTAGGCGAACGTTAGCCGAGAGTTAGGAAAACGTTATTAAATAACGGTCCAAGAACGTTAGCCAGGAAAGTTTTCCTGACGTTCTGCGAAGGTTAGCAGATAACGTTATGGGTAACGTTCCCCGAACGATCTGCTAACGTTCCCCGAACGTTCTGATAACGTTCCCCGAACGGCCTGCTAACGTTCCCCGGACGGTCTGCTAACGTTCCCCGAACGGTCTGCAAACGTTCCCCGAACGGTCTACTAACGTTCCCCGGACGATCTGCTAACGTTCCCCGAACAGCCTGCTAACGTTCCCCAAACGGTCTGCTAACGTTCCCCAAACGGTGTGCTAACGTTCCCCGAATGGACTGCTAATGTTTCTCGCACGGTCTGACAACGTTCCCCGAACGTTCTGCTATCGTTTCCCGAATGATAACGTTCCCGGGACGATTTGTTAACGTTCGTATAAAAGACAAAAACACATCATTTCGTTTTCGATGCTTTATTAGACCTAGACCTGGCAATACTAGCAATGCATCTGCCAAGTTGGGGTCCGCGGCTCCGGTCTGCACAGTTGGTGGGAGGTCGCTTCCGTCATCGCTGCTGCTCAGTCGAGGACAGTCAAGCTAGTGTGCGTAGCTGCTTTCTGCAAAATATGTTACCCCATGTTTAAGCGTACATTATATTATTGAACTAAGGCAGCGTCTGCGCGTCACAACATCAACACAAATGATTTAAATATATTTATACTCTGGGGCCTGGCGTTAAACACCCCCCCCGCCCCCCGTACTTAGCCACAGCTGGCTTTACGTTCTCAACTAGTAACACGATACAACATGCAAATTCTGTATAGGTAAGCCTATAAACTTTCAAACACCGCGCACAGTAATACACCACAACATTAAGGTTATTTGACCCGTTGGTGACCCCGTTCGCCAGGCCGGTCCAGCCCGCTGTACACACAGGGACCGCCCGCCCAGAACCAGTGATAAACCACAACGATAAGAGTATTAAGACTGCCCGATCTCCATCTGCGTTAACCACGTAAATAATCGGTCTAAAATCTGTTGATACCGTCAGACTTCACATACAATATCATGATCATAGCTAGGGTACATTTAAACCCGTAAAACACACCACAGTGGACTAAATGCCAGCACACGATATAGGCAGACATTAAATTTGGTTTTACACGTTAAACACATGTGACAAAGCTGGTTGGATTAGACCGAACCGTACACCAAATACATACCTCTACGTAACGTCGGCTGTCCCTTCTCTGTGTTGGAATTGGTGTTCAGGCCTGTCGGTCGCGGATGTTCCGGAAATTCGCAGATATCTAATGGCTAGCCTGATCCGGACGCCATCCCATTTTCAAACCATCACCCAAACAATCCAGTTTCCGGCGAGAACCACAGCCGTTCGCTAGAGGGCGCTACGCTGCCGTCACCCTAACGCCTCCTTCTTGGAGACTTCTTCGCACTCGAGACAAATTGCAAAGTTGTCCGGTCGCTATTATAACGTTACTCAGGGGGGCTGGGGCTTTGAATTTGGAAAGGGGCGGAGAGGGGGGGGGGGGGGCGGGATCGGTTGGAGTGGGAGGAACATGACTGAGGGTATCCACCAATTTCTATTATATACCCTAAAATTACTCAACGCTCCCATAGCGTTTTTAGAAGGTTACATCATAACCTACAATTATTCAACGTTCCCAGAACGTTTTTGGAAGGATCCATTATAAGCCTAAAATAATTCGCCGTTCCCAGAACGTTTTTAGAAGGTTACAACGTAACCTTCAATTATTCAACGTTCCCAGAACGTTTTTGGAAAGTTGCATTATAACCTAACATTATTCAACGTTCCCATAACGTTTTTGGAAGGTTACATGATAACCTACAATTATTCAACGGTCTAAAAACGTTTCTAGAAAGATCCATTATAGCCCTAAAATAATTCACCGTTCCCAGAACGTTTTTCGAAGGTTACATTATAACCTAAAATTATTCAACATCCTAGAAACGTTTTTAGAAGGATCCATTATAACACTAAAATAATTCACTGTTCCCAGAACGTTTTTCGAAGGATGCATTACAACCCTAACATTATTCAACGTTCCCATAACGTTTTTGGAAGGTTACGTTATAACGATAACGAAACGATACCCTTCCGGTAACGTTAGCATAACGTTAGGTGTTTGCTGGGATGGAACTGTTATATTGTTTTCAAGCAGTGCTGGAAAGCAATATTTTTGTGTCGTTTTACATATACGTAAATCAGTGAACAACTTGAGGTACGTAGGAAGGAGACTTCAAGGTTGAAGCTAGAGCCCAATTACCATTCATTGACTGTTGCCCCGGAGTGACGTTGTTGTGTATGACGCAGGCCATCTCCTGTCACTACGCGGGCAGCGAGTGTGAATACATCGACGTCGCCGGAACGTCACAGAGCAACATCGAGGAGGAGATGACGCGGCTGGCCGCCCGCAAAAGAGGCCTCGATACAGCGGAGGGGCTGAAGTTCATGGTGAGTCTGACCACGTGCTGGTGCTGACGTCAGCGTCAGAGCTATCGCCAGTCCCATGGTCCCTTGAGCTTGTTAATGCCTCGAGGAGAGGTGTCTTCAACGCTACGAGTTGACTTCCACGCCTTGAGCTTGCTAATGGCTTAATTGAGCTGCCTTCAACGCCATGGGTTTGCTTAAACATAATGGGTTTCCTTTGACGCTATGCGATGGCTTTAATGCCACGGGTTGTTTCAATGTCATGAGTTCGCTGCAAAAGACTTTAACCGCATGGGTTTTCCTCAACGCCATGGGTTGTGTTCAAATTACGTGGGGTTGCTTCAATGCCCCGAGCTTGCTTGAGTACCGCCTGTTTGCATCAACATCAAGCTTCCCATACCGGCTTCCGGCTGTGGATTGGTTTCGAGACCAATGGATGACTTCTCCCGGTCTCCGTCTCTGTCTCTATCTCGGGAGTCATTGTCGTATATGCCTGTGATTAGGCCATCTGCGTTTTAACAACATAGCTGCCGAATTATTTTAATTGCTAATGTGATGATACATTTATACCAGCCGGTCTAGTCTATCAGCCAGCCTTCACAAAGCTCTTTGCTGGTGAAATAACACACTGCATTGGCGGTAAAAGGCCATTTATTACTAACTTACGAAACATATATACATATTCATATCGGAACAGCTATTACCAGATCTTGCGTATTTGACGCAAGATGACCTAACGAAATAAGTATAAACTTACATTATGGTTCTACAGACCCTTAAGGGCTACACAGTTCAACGTCACATTACGTACCCTTACGTAAGATTACGCCAGACTGTATATAGCTGATCTTGCGTATTGTTACGCGAGATGACACAATATAATGCAATACGTATAAACTTACATAATGGTTACTTAAGGACTACACAGTTCAACGTCACATTACGTACCCTTAAGTAAGATGACGCCAGACCGTGTATAGCTGATCTTGCGCATTGTTACGCAAGATGACAAATATAATGGAATAAGTATAACCTTACATAATGGCTATATAGACCCTTACGGGCTACAGTGACATAAGATATTGCCCTAAGTGTAACCTTACATAATGGTTATCCAGACACTTAAGGGGTCCACAGTTCAACGTCACATTACGTACCCTTACGTAATATTACGCCATACTGTGTAACCGGATATATAGATAAGTAACCAGGAAGGTAGGGGACAAACAGGCCCACCAGAAACATGGAAGTGATCGTACGTAAGGTGATAGGGAGGGGACGGTGGGTGGGAAACTCGATTGGCGATGCTGCTGGGTTGCTGCCACTGGTCAGAGAGAGGGATTTTGTCTGGATCACGGGTTGACTCTCGAGATGACCGGAAATGAGCAACCGGGATGCAGCCTCGAAATGGCTTTAACCAGTGCACCGGATGTAAACAGACGCACGTGTTATGGTGCATGTATTACCGTAAAAATTCGAATAGCAGACGCCTCGCCTAAAACACAACTGTTCTGGCACATGAAAATCCTGAAGGAATTAACAGTAGTCTGTAACCAAGGACAATCGACCGCAGCATAAATCCACGTATCGCTTTGCTTATAAGTTACATTTGCCTTTGAACCAAAGCTTCCGATATGCCTGGCTATGGCGCTTATGGAACATTAGGATGGACATGTTCACATCAATCTGCAGCGATCTTGTCAGCCACGGCTGTTTGCTCCTCCTATCGGATTTGCCATTGGTCGCCCCCCCCCCCCTGGATCCGCTGATATAGAAGCGATAAACTGTGTGCTTTCCGCTGCTAGCCGCATGCTGATATATGTATATATATACTTACATGCCATCTTGTCACAAGCGATGGATGTTATATTGATGATCACAGACGAACTGTTATCCATTTCGGCAAGGAAAATGAGTAAATAATCCACAGAATAGCCGGTGCCTTCGGGCAAGGCATCATACATGTATGTTTTTTTTATGGATATGTAGTAGTATTAAAATTGTTCACATTGAAAAATGCTCACCACATCAAACACCCGTTTTCACATGACATGTATTTAAAATCGGCAATTGCTGCGATACCAAATACCTGTATGAGATGTACCCAGTACAATGCAAATCAGGTTCAGGATGATAACGGTGTAAAAAATAATCATAAATAAGATTTATTATCTTGACATCTAGCCAATAGTTAGTACAATATATATGGTCTGAATTCATGTCATACGGGCTAATACTGTCTGTAATATAAGAGAACAGTAACAAAATGTTACTAATTTGCAGGATCTTTGGCGCCATAAGTCCCGTTTGGTGAACGGTCAGAAGATCAACATGTGAGGCTCACATCATGTAAGGGTCGCAGCCTTAGCGGCCATTGTACATCATGGCGGCCATTTTACATCATGGCGGCCATTGTGCGGCATGGCTGCCAGTGTGCAGCATGGCTGCCAGTGTGCAGCATGGCGGCAATTGTGCAGCATGGCTGCCATTAGGCAGCATGGCGGCCATTGTGCAGCATGGCGGCTATTGTACATCATGGCGGCCATAGTGCAGCATGTCGGCCATTGTGCAGCATGGCGGCCATTGTGCAGCATGGCGGCCATTGTGCAGCATGGCGGCCATTGTGCAGCATGGCGGCTATTGTACATCATGGCGGCCATAGTGCAGCATGTCGGCCATTGTGCAGCATGGCGGCCATTGTGCAGCATGGCGGCAATTGTGCAGCATGGCGGCCATTGTGCAGCATGGCGGCTATTGTGCATAATGGCGGCCATTGGCGGCATGGCGGCATGGCGGCATAGCGGCTATAATGCAGCATTGACGGCCATTGTGCAGCATGGCGACCCTTGCAGCTTGACAACCATTGTACAGCATGGCGGCCAAAGACGGCATGGGGGCCATTGCAACTTGACGGCCACTACTGCTCTTCATAACAGAACGGAAGGTTGACGACAACTACTTATAATCGGCATAGATTTCATAGATTGCTGCACGCAAAGATGGATTTGCACTGTACCGGTGATTGAGACAGGACACAATATATCTATTACATCAGTACATCTATGAACCTACTTCTATGACTAGGAGATTTATCATTGTTTAATATTACTTGTCCAACTAAGAGGTGCGTGAAGCTAACGGCTGGGTCGATTGGCGGGCCATGTGCATACTGTGCAGCAGGGGTGGCGGCAGGAGATGCCGATGGCAAAATATGGTTGGAACAGCTTCAGGCTTCAGCCTCAGCTTTAGAGGTTCGTTTGGTTCTCTGTCCACGTGCTTAGCATACAGATCTTCCTCAAAGCAATTTTTCTCAACGTGGTCGGAACATACTCTTGAATGTTTAGTGGATTTAAAACTCACACGAGCAATCTTGTGTAGCCATTGCCACAAAAGCTGCTGGTCGCCTAGTGGGTTGCGGTAGAAAGATATCCTATGTTTGCTGTCCTTTTTTGCACTTGAATTGTTACAGCCAACAGATGAACAGTACATCATTTTGTTCTAAATGCATCGATGGTTCAAATTTATGAGTCGAATTCGCTTGTCATTATTCATGAGAGGTTTTAAGCTGACAGATTGTTCCAAAGACGCACCACTTCTCGCATGTAAAAACACATTTTTGGTTCAGCGGAGGGTCATCGTCGGTGACGTCAACGCCTTGCGTAAATATAAAGGTCACAGGTTCCAGTCGAGCCAACATTGAGTCCATATTCTTTTAAAGCTATTTCAACAGATATTTCCAGCCAATTTAAGAAATCTGTACAAAATAAAAGATAGGCATTCACTTTTAACACAACTGTATCATTTGCTTAACATGGTCGTGATAAACCTACCAGAGCTACCAAATTTGTGTGTAGTTCGTCGGTTTATCGCGCCATTCTAGGAATGTTGACCTGCCTCCAGGCGAAGAATTTCAGGGATAATTAATAGACTGTCTCGATCTGGTGCATAATAGCTGCATAATTTCCAACGGTTTATCATTAGGTTAAATTAGACGGATAAACATTTTGACCATCAAAGGATACCATTTTAAGAATGAGACTGGGGCCAATAGCCGGCCTAAAATAATTTAAACTAAGAACACAGCCGATATATATAAGTGCTAACCGGCGAATGTAATGAGTTTCACTGCGTAAGCGCATGCGGGAATCGGTTTTCTGATTCCCGACAATTTTGACATGCTTTTTGCGGGAAACAACTGTTTCAATAACCTTATAACCCTGAGAAATATCTATCACACGTACTGATCTCCCCGGCAGAGTGTTTTGCTGTGTATGAGGAACCAGCGACCTCTACTTGGAGAGTTCACTGACGACACTTTCTAACCGCATTCGCTAGGTGGCGCTCCATGCGGTGATTGGTTTGGATTGGTCTTGGCTGTCCTCAGGTGCTTGGGGTGGGGGAGTACCACTGTGTTGTACTTGAGCTGTTTGCCGTTGCCGTATTTTTGTCCTCTTGTGACAGAATCGAGAATGACTGACAGATTACAAACGATAATTTCTCATATGCAAAAGCCTCAACTTACTGTATCCCTCTGTGTTTTCAACTTTGAGTCTTTGTGAATGTCACTGTGTGATAAACTTCGTAAGTCTTGTGATAAGTCATAACCTGATAACTTACATAACTTACATAAGCCGATAACTTAAGGTCTATCCCCATGTCATCTGATCATGGCATATCCATATTAGCCCCAGATGACATTGTTAGAGGGCAGATTGTCATAGGGGAGAATATCGCAATGACCAAGTGTCCCCATTGAGATGTCCCAGAGATGTACACTCATTCCTACAAATAACAGGCCCTGGTCACCAATTGGCAATGGTGATTCCTCTTTGCGACCAGGTGACCAGTATCGGTACAGCTGCATGATCACTGGTTATATCATGTGTGTACAGTACAGCCACAGCTGCAAACCATTTCATGAGGTTTAATTAACTGATCAAGGCATCAAAAGACTTCTTGCTAAGATATCTTCTTATCTATATACAGATGATTAAAAAAATTAGGGCTCCAGGAAGTTTAGTAGAAAGATACATACCACTGAACATGAGCTCCCATCCTACTATAGAAATATATTGTGATTTCTAATGTATAAGTCAAACCTTTTTTCCTTCGCGGTCGAAGGATGCAACTTATATACCAGTGTGACTTATATATGAACCAAGTCCAAGATTTTCTGTATGCCTCCCCCTCCGGCTATTCCGCTCAACCTTCTTGATGGACTGAGAGGTCGGATTTCCGGATCAGGGGTCATTCTTCCACAGGCCATGCCTATTATAATCCTATCTGATGAATGAAGCCAATTACTCTGGTGCCAATTGTAGAAATACTGTTGCATCTTGCATACCCTGTATTAAGTTTGTATCTGGTCCACCTATTCTAAGACAGCAGCTGTATCAAGTTACACCTTCGACTGCAGCTTCTCGAACCATGCCCAGCCACTCTATGCAACACTTCTTCGCTGACCATGCAGTGCATCAATCACCTGGCTAAAAAATGCCTAATTGACTCACCGCTCTTTGGGTCGACTGTCAGCTAGTCGCGGGGATTGAGCTGGTGCTACTGAAACTGGTTACTGCTTACTGGAGACTGAATACCCATGAAAGAAACACAGCTTTGTTAGTTCTTACAGCCTTTAACAACAAACTTTAGCACACGAAGCCACTTGCTACCCTAAGAGACATTGTTATTGGTGTGAATGTGGAATTATAGGCAATAGTTAACAATGGTGGGCACACGTAGTAATGATAGAGATGCTTCAATGCACAGGCGAATCTCACACCAAAGGTGCGACTTATACACTGGTGTGACTTATACTGCGGAAATTACGGTAGCAGTATTTGGTGATAGTAATAACAATGAGCCAGGACTCAAGACTAGACTACACACAGCTATATGACTACCATGGACTTTGTAGTACACCTAGTAGGTATAGGCACCTACTCCCCCCCCCCCCCCCCCCCCCATGCACACACACTCTGGCCATACTGCAGATGGTGCATCATGGGTACAATTCCATTCCTGTGCATTCACTACATCCCAGCTACCCTGTAAACAGTTTCATTGTATGTGCATAGTTTGGCTGTGGCTGAAATTGAAAAAGCTGGGTGGGTGGTATTCAGTCACCTTAATTGTCTGCACTGTTTTAGCATGCTTACAGGGGTGGGGGAATTACAGTTTAGTTAAATTGGCTAGGCCTAACTTCAAGTAGGCATGATGATGAAATTAATCAACATGTGTGCATTGCCGAATTGTCCCATACTTTTTTGCACCTTTGTGGGTCAAGAAAACTTGCAGAACAATGAAACCTACCCAGCTGCATGTGTCAGGCTCAGGCTGATGGCTTATTTTTCTTTATGCAGCTGAACAAGTAAATAACTAAGCTATCTAGGGAGGCTCGCGATTAATGTGAACAGATTCATATGTTATATCAATATCCTTGACTCGTGTTAAAAGACCAGATGTAACCTTAATACATCACAAGAGCACTATAGGTATACTGTGCATCCAAGGCTTCTTACTCCTGAACAGAGAAGACATTATGAAGAACATGGTTTTCTCATTATCAAGAACTGTTTGTCCAAGGAGAAAATTGCTGCATACAGGTGTTTGAAGTTTCTGGATTTTTATAGTTGTATGTTCCTTGCCATGATTTAATTGTGTAATTTACAATAACAAACCGCCATCTAAAGTTCTAAGCCATATGTATACATTTCTATTATCCAAATCATATGAAAAGTCATTTTTATTATATAATTGAAAAGGTATAATTACTGAAACGTTAGTTACATGGGCGATTACTATACTGGCATACATTATAGATGGCATCGACTGATTACAGTTTGGACGTACGTCGTATATTATTATGATGTAGTCCTCAAAAGTCAACTGAAAAAAGTTTAGCGTGACTCAGCTTAGGTCTGAGTAACATCACTAAGACCATGTACGCATTTTTAAGGAAACGATTCCGGGAGATATGTCAAGGCACGGTGCAAGCTCTTGGTATGACTATCATGAGAGATGTGGCCATCCTTAAATCCGAGTTCATCCATGGCGAGAAAGCCGTGACCAAGTTGCAAGACTTTCAGAACGACGATGTTCTCTTCAGTTATTGCTCTGCTCCAGAGGTATGTAGTACATATTAGAAATATTTACCCCTTAGTTTGTTATAGAGGTTACCTGTCACAAGTGTGTATTAAGAACGTGAAATATGAATATATGAATTGACTTACGTTAGGTGTATTCAATAAATCACGGGAAAACTATTGGTACGCTTATTACACAAACAAATTTCAAAATATAATTGCATATGTCTTTTTCTACGTTATTACTATAATCTTTTACGCTGTTTGATGGTACTGTTTTAGATCTTGCGATACGTGCAGGATATAATTGGGGAGAATATCATGGCCATGCACACCATGCTTATCAACAAGCCGCCGGATCCCGGTACGTCATACAATCTTGACTGATTAACTAATAGTTACGTAGGCGTTGCTTAATTATTTGGTTTCAAAGATCACTATGAAGAAGCGAAGCAATTAATATTTTCAAATAACGTAGTTAATTTTTTTCAAATAGAGGTGCACCTCCTTGGAAAATTAAGTTTTCTGTATGATCACTAGCCCGTTTTCCTGGCATTAATCTTCTAACAAACACTGTCCGCTCTCTTGAAAGGTGAGTGGTAGTAGCCCTATACCTTGTCATGTCCTGCCCTAGCCCCTACAGCCACAGAACTGGGGCTAAGCATATCCTGTCTCGTTCACAGGGACTAAGACTTCGCGCCACCCGATGCACCAAGACCTGCACTACTTCCCCTTCCGGCCCGCCGACAAAATCGTCTGCGCCTGGACGGCCATGGAACACGTGCACCGTGGTAACGGCTGTCTGGTCGTGGTGCCCGGTTCCCACAAGGGGGAGCTGCTCGAGCATGACTACCCCGACTGGGAGGTACATTGTGATAATATCTGTGCTATATCTGAACTATATATGTATAAAATGATCCTTTACAGACCTTTTGACAATTGTATCATTTTTTTGTTTTCGATGTAACGTTACGAATACTTTGAACACGTTTTATAACTACAGCTAAAACACGAATTGTTGTTTATGTCTAGGGTGGTGTAAACAAGATGTACCACGGCGTGAAAGGCTGGACCGCTGACAAGGAGAGGGTCTGGGTGGAGATGGAAGAGGGAGACACCGTCTTCTTTCACCCCATCCTGCTGCACGGGTCCGGCACCAACACGACCGAGGGATTCAGGAAGGTAAACCAGACTCGTGACGTCATTCAGTGAATTCAGTGTCACCTGTATTATTACAACCCCTGTTGTCTCACAGTGCTCTTATATTACAAGTTAAATAATTTAATATATAGTTTACTGTCTCACAACCCATGTATCTGTGTATTAAATGTCTATCGGAAGCCAAACCGTTTTGCACTGTCATGGTTACAATTGGAAAGACTATAGTGAGCTACGGCGTCTTCTTTGAAGAATTCGAGTTACTGGCCACCCAAGTGTACTTTGATAATACTTTTACATAAAGCTTGCTTATGACTGCACCAGTAAGGCAATATATTATGTTATGTGTGTATATTAATGCAAATTGGTTTAATTTTCCGCCCCCAAGAAGGACTTGTGATCCTATGGAGGTGTATCTAACATGGGACCCTATGGGCTCTGGCCCTCAGGGTATATGAATATGGCCGCATTCACCTCCCGTGATAATATATATAACCTCTCCAACACCCCCCCCCCCCTCCCGTCCCCCCAATTCCCAGATCTACGGCGCATGTGAAGTAAATAATGTGTAATGCATCCTATGGCGTAGATAGCTTTTGTCTGAATACCCTGTTTTTTTCTCTAGGATTTCTAATTTTCCCTTTTTTTTCCGCTACCCATACTGTTTGGTCAGGTGTCGATCACAGGGCTGTTAATGCATGTATCACTGTAAGACATAAGACATCGTTTTATTCGGTTCCTAGCTATGTTAGTATAGGCAAGTTCACAGTCCCTATATTTCTGGCCGCATCCGCTTATCTTGTCATTATATTCCATATATTCTCGCATTGTCATTACATTTCAGGCCATAGCTGTTCAGGTTATCATTATGTTTTTCGCCATACCGTTCACACAGTCACTATATCTCAAGCCATAGCCGTGCACAGTCACTACAGTTCAGGCCGTATCTTTTCTTCATTGTGACTATAGTACATACATGCAACAACTGTTTAATTTTGTAACATTGTATCACCTTTCCGTAATTACACTGTCTGTGTCACTATACTTCAGGCCATATCCTGCCACTACGCCGCCTCCGAGTCTCAGTACATTGATCCAGAAGGGACTGCCCATGGCAACGTTGCCGACGAAGCTCTGCAGATTGTGGCCCGAAGGTTCGGGAAAGAAATTACAGGGGATGTCAAATATACGGTAAGTGGGTATCTTGAGTGAATCAGGATCGAAATATACGGTAAGTGGGTATATTGAATGTTCGGCAAATCAGGATGCGAGTTTGTTTTCTGGTGTTCATATGGGTCGTTTATGGATTAACACGGTAATGCGAGAGCTAAATCCCATAGTGTTGACTGGGCAGGACAACAGTGTGTATTCATGATGTTATACCCAGTGGATCCTGTCTGATATGATCTGCTGCAGTGTTTTAATGCATACCCCCCTTTTTGATAATCAACAGGATATTTGGCGGTTTAAATCCCGCTTAGTGCTGGGCAAAGAAATTTCTCTTTGATGGTCTTCCTGGACTACAGCTCAACTGTCGCAGCATGGGTCGCAGGACACTTGTGGCTCCCGGACTACAACACAGCTGTGGCGTACTGGACTAACATTGCAGCAGAATAAGGCACTATGGAACAGATGCGGTTGCCTGAACTGCAGCACATCTGTGGGAAGCCTAGAATACGGCATAACTGCGGCTGCTTATACTAAAACACAGCCATGGTAGCTTAAACTCCAGTGTAATTGTGGCATCCTGGCCTACAGATCCGAGAGATACTTGAGAGAAGGTCTCCGCTGTGGCAATTGTGCTTCATACTTTGCTTGCGCTGTTCAGCTGCAGCAGTCCTTCGATACGACTCGTGGCATGCAAGGCCAGATCGTTTTTGGGTAACAATTTACTGTATTTATGTCATTGATTAAACTCTTCCAATGTTTGTTGTACAAATGCATTGTTATATGCTCATATGCTGTCACTCTTTAATGCTAAAGATAACTGCGAGTACTCTGTTAAAAGTCGAACAATGCTCTGAGAAATGTGCGTTCACTGATATGCTTTGTCACGGATGGGCCACAAACCCATGGGATGGAAGGATAGCTGAACACATGTCTTCCAGTATGGCCGTGTATTACCGAGAGGCTGGTGGCGCATTGTTCTCACAGAAAATAGACCTTGGACCAGTCTCAATATTATGGGGTGAAGGGAGTTTTCTCAATGCGTATTATTTCATTCGGAGGCACACGCGAAACGCCTGTACGTCACGAATCACCATTGAGACCGATGACGTCTCGTCGTATATTGTGCAAACGACCGCTATTATTGCAACGAGCGAATCTAATTTGTTGGGTCATAGTTTCGAGGAGTTCTTATGCTATGTACGTAGCTTTATTATTTCGAACAATTAATTTCCACTCCGATGATACATGGTTTATTTAGAGAAAACCCTTTCGGCAGGGCAGGCGCGTGCACCTCTTATGGAAAAGGCAAAATCAACTGAGCGATATAGCCCATAACGACTTGAAAGACAATCAGTTGAAAACCCAAGAGAACTTTTATTTTCTTCTATGTATTGCATATAATACAGTTCAGGCCGCTACCAAATGTGATGTGCGTGATATATTTTTCTCACGATTGCTCTGTACACATTACGTTTGTGCCAGCTGTTCTACAATACCATTATAAGCTCACTAGCGGGCTAAAATTATCAAAAATAAACCATAGCAAAAACTGCCTACACGTTACAAAGCTTAGATAATCATAGAAAAAAAAAATAAAGACAAAAAGATCATGCATACATTTTAAATTTAATACCATACGATAACAAGTCTTAGTTGAAAGAATTAGTTTTACACAAAACTTCACACCAATGGATTATATTCCTGCACTGAACGCAATGAAAAAACTAAAATAAATCTTCAAAGGAACACCATTGGCGTTGTCAGGTCTCCAAACTACGTTGCAATATGACGTCACAAAACGACCAAACTTTCATGCACGTAGGGTCTTGTCATGGCTTTCCACGCTTCTCTAGGACGTATTTACAAATTTAATCAAACCGATGGTACATATCTTTTAAAAAAACAATGCATGAAACTATCTAATACAGTGTACTATATATGCCATCTGTATATGGAGACAATGAACGAAAGGCACACATCATGAATTAAATTATTATATTGTATTAAGTCTCACAAATTACAATGGGTATTGTACGTTGTCTCTTTTTTTTTTTGACTAACTGGATCAGGTCAGAGGTTAAAATTCGGTAAACCTTTTCAACCTTCACGTTGATTAACCGGCGTTCTGCTAACAAACGGCTTTGACGTCATTGGAGTCGTTAAATTCAATAGCACATTACATTGTACCTTCGCCCACTTCTTTAAAGATACTTTTACAGAGATAATGATATTAATGACAGACAGGTTGAACTGGAAGACTGTATTTCGTTCATGAAAGTATACAATTCCAATATATCCATCCAACGTTAACTCACTCAACAATAATATTATTTACTGTATGAAGCTATTATACGAGATAAATCCATGATAATTCTTTAGCTCGTGATACAGCGTAAACACTAGGCACGACAAACTTGTGTATAACCCACAGAACCAGAATGGAACATCAGGGCCAGACTAGCGGTTTCATAAGGATCGGCACAATGCATTTCTAATTGAAAGTTTACAATTCAATAAAAAAATTGTAATACGTAGCATAACATAATTGTAAAAAATTAACTCCATGGTATACAGAACAAGTTATGTTATCGATATATGCACAACTCGACCACAACTGTTGTTAGACAAATGTCTAACAACGTATATGTCGAATGACATATGGAAAGAGCGTCAGCAGCATGGCAGAAGGCAGAAAGAACGCCCTTACTTGTACAACTGTGTAACGGCAGTAAATAAGGAGATACGAAATAATCTCAGTATCGGCCCAAGGCAGTAAAACTTGGCATGGCCCTCAGCTTATGATGGGGAGGTATGATACGGCCCTCAGCCTATGATGGGGAAACATGACATGGCCCCCCGCCTATCATGGGGAGGCATGATATGGCCCTTAACTTATGATTGGGAGGCATGATACGGCCCTCAGCTTATGATGCGGAGGCATGACATGGCTCTCAGCCTATGATGGGGAGGCATGACATGGCCCTCAGCCTATGATCGGAATGCATGACATGGCCCTCAGCCTATGATGGCGAGGCATGACATGGTCCTCAGCCTATGATTGGGAGGCATGACATGGCCCTCAGCCTATGATGGGAAGGCATGACATGGCCCTCAACCTATGATGGGGAGGCATGATATGGCCCTCAACTTATGATGGCGAGGCATGACATGGCCCTCAGCCTATGATGGGGAGGCATTATATGGCCCTCAGCTTATGATGGCGAGGCATGACATGGCCCTCAGCCTAGGATGGGGAGGTATGATATGGCCCTCAGCTTATGATGGGGAGGCATGAAATGGCCCTCAGCCTATGATGCGGAGGCATGACATGGCCCTCAGGCTATGATGGCGAGGCATGACATGACCCTCAGCTTATGATAGGGAAGCATGACATGGTCCTCAGCCTATGATTGGGAGGCATCATACGGCCCTCAGCCTATGATGGGGAGGTAGGACATGGCCCTCAGCCTATGATGGGGAGGCATGACATGGCCCTCAGCTTATGATAGGGAGGCATGACATGGTCCTCAGCCTATGATTGGGAGGCATCATACGGCCCTCAGCCTATGATGGGAAGGCATGACATGGCCCTCAGCATATGATGGGGAGGCATGATATGGCCCTCAGCTTATGATGGCGAGGCATGACATGGCCCTCAGCCTATGATGGGGAGGCATTATATGGCCCTCAGCTTATGATGGCGAGGCATGACATGGCCCTCAGCCTAGGATGGGAAGGTATGATATGGCCCTCAGCCTATGATGCGGAGGCATGACCTGGCCCTCAGGCTATGATGGCGAGGCATGACATGGCCCTCAGCTTATGATAGGGAGGCATGACATGGTCCTCAGCCTATGATTGGGAGGCATCATCCGGCCCTCAGCCTATGATGGGGAGGCATGACATGGCCCTCAGCTTATGATGGTGAGGCATGACCTGGCCCTCAGCCTATGATGGCGAGGCATGACATGGCCCTCAGCCTATGATGGGGAGGTATGACATGGCCCTCAGCCTATGATGGGGAGGCATGACATGGCCCTCAGCCTATGATGGGGAGGCATGATATGGCCCTCAGCCTATGATGGTGAAGCATGGCCTACCTCTTTGCCAACAAACCCAGTCACTTAAAATGAAGCTAAGACAGGGCGTCAGCCAATGAACCAATATGGCCTTAGCCAATGGCGAAGAATTTATGACAGGTCCTTAGCCAATGGCAATAGCGCTATGATACGGCCTCAGCCAATGTTATTATAACAGGGAATCAACCAATGATAATGTAGCCATTCGTATGCGCATTTGAGCATTGAACCCATGGTATCCCAGTACCAAGTAACTGAGAATATCGTATTAGATGGCACTATACAAATCAGTCTGCTAACTAAGTAAATAAAAAGAAGAGTGAGGTCACCAGCCAATACGGCGTCGGAAGGGAGAATAGCACTGATCAGTAGAACTGTCTTCGTTCCATACAAACGTATCACCACGTTAAAGAGCGGACTAGAGACTGTGACCAGACTTGTACGGCTGCAAGGCACTAGAGGTTTCTACCATGTAATAAACCGCAACATCGTTCACTACGGTAAGTCATAACGAAATTTCACCACATATAAACTATGAGACTCACGAGTCAATGCCGTCCATGGTTTAATTCTGGACCACGGGGATGAAGCTACTGACAATGCGAAATCAATCTATAACGCAGCTGATCTTTGATAACAATAATATCTCCATTCCACAACACAACTGATCATGGTGCATCAAGTTTTTTTCCGTGCCATAAGTTTTGACCGCTACCACCACACTGCCGCAATATTCTGGCCTCCAGGCATTGACATACACCATCCAACCGGTATATTTCACAGATCCCCTCTACCCATGATGTCCGAGGAGGACCATCAACCGCCAAATAGCGCAAGCGCCACGATAGCGAATGTAGGTATGACGAGTAAATACGTAATACATTTTAAATATTTAGTTTTAATGTGTTGACAAATATATTATTATCAATATTGGTCTTTGTGCACCGAAAACGACAGTACAAGTGCGAGAAGTTGCTTCCTGTTGCGACGATGCACGGATCTCAACTGTCATATGTTGACATCTGCTCCGTCCAATCCGGTGCAAGCACCACTGCCCCCTCAGTGCAGCTTGGTGTGCATGTTTTCTATGAGGAAACTGTAGCAAGGTTCTGTAACGAAATAAATACATGGCTTATTTTAGTATAATCGATGAAGTGAGTTTCAGTTGTATGACAGATAAAGCCCCATAAGAACGGCTACAAAGCACTAATTCAAATAGCTGAAGTTAGAATTGGTCAGAGGGAGATGCGAAATGAGAAATAAACTTCAGGTTCCAGTTTTCAAAAGTTACATAATTCATATTTCTTTGTATTGTATCTGTAACCGCTTAGTCTCCCAAACGCTTTTTGTGAGAGGTTATCATAACTGTATAAACGTACCAGGAGCCGGATTGTTTTGGGGCATATATCTGTGTTGTTAGCCTCACTATTATCTGTATTATAGTATACAATAAACAACTACGACAGTGTTGTAAGTACCTCCGTCCGGATGTATCAGTCCATGCCTTATCTGTGTTACTAGCGTCACTATTATCTATATTATAGTATACAAGAAACCACTACGACATGGTTGTAAGTACCTCCGTCCGGATGTATCAGTCCATGCCTTATCTGTGTTACTAGCGTCACTATTATCTATATTATAGTATACAAGAAACAACTACAACATGGTTGTAAGTGGCTCCGTCCGGATGTATCAGTCCATGCCTTATCTGTGTTACTAGCGTCACTATTATCCATATTATAGTATACAAGAAACAACTACAACAGGGTTGTAAGTACCTCCGTCCGGATGTATCAGTCCATGCCTTATCTGTGTTACTAGCGTCACTATTATCTATATTATAGTATACAAGAAACCACTACGACATGGTTGTAAGTACCTCCGTCCGGATGTATCAGTCCATGCCTTATCTGTGTTACTAGCGTCACTATTATCTATATTATAGTATACAAGAAACAACTACAACATGGTTGTAAGTGGCTCCGTCCGGATGTATCAGTCCATGCCTTATCTGTGTTACTAGCGTCACTATTATCTATATTATAGTATACAAGAAACAACTACAACAGGGTTGTAAGTGGCTCCGTCCGGATGTATCAGTCCATGCCTTATCTGTGTTACTAGCGTCACTATTATCTATATTATAGTATACAAGAAACATCTACGACATGGTTGTAAGTGGCTCCGTCCGGATGTATCAGTCCATGCCTTATCTGTGTTGCTAGCGTCACTATTATCTGTATTATAGTATACAAGAAACAACTACAACAGGGTTGTAAGTGGCTCCGTCCGGATGTATCAGTCCATGCCTTATGTGTCTTACTAGCGTCACTATTATCTATATTATAGTATACAAGAAACAACTACAACAGGGTTGTAAGTACCTTCGTCCGGATGTATCAGTCCATGCCTTATCAAGAAGTCCAACATGACGACCGCACAGTCAAACTTGACGTCGGAGCCTTGAAGAATCTCCTTCACCTGAAGGTAGACAAGGAAACAAGACATTGAATAAATATTAGGCCTGCATCGTACATCATATTTCTGGCAATACTATCGCAACCAAGTTTGGTGTTGCTATGATATATGTACAACCCATAGTAATGGTTTCAAACCAAATTGGTTCCCCATTTTGGTGCATTCTTTTTATCTATTCGGTACGAAATATTTCAATATCAGTGACTTGGAAGAGTAAGCGGGAAGCACCATATCCTATTCGGTAGTTTCCTTCCTAATATAATGTAAATTCAGAGGAAGTAACTTTTAGACTTTTACACGCGTTTATGTAAATGTCACTACAGACCTTGCAAGTTTCACAAGCTCTCGACCTCAAGCTACTTTATTTTCACTTTACTAATCGTGTTAAGCTCATTCGTTCTTTTCTAAAAGACATTAAAAAGTGTTATTGAACAGAGCGTCGAATTTCATTGACGTTGCGAAACTTATAGAAAGATGTTTCGCAGTTTACTGTCGACGTTTCTGATCTTCGTATCACCTTCTTCACGGGCACCAGCTCGAAGCTGTCCATTTCGCCGTCCGTGTTGCAGGGAACAAACTCGGGAGGCACCTCCAAATCCATGACGAACTGACACTCGGGAAAGAGACCGCGCTGGTCTTCGAAAAAATAACTGCAACAACATGAAAGAAACCAGCCAAGATTTAACGGCATTCCAAATCAAATATATCCACAGTAAGACTGATAGATACACAGAGACGCAAGCAACAGTTGTAACAACATGTGATACCGGATATATGTCGGGTTTGGTACACCGGTCTTACCTCACAGTGCCGACTGGTTTGAGTCGCTCGAGAAGCTTATCGGGTACCCCAGCTTCTTCTCGGCATTCAGCCTGCGCTGTCTGCATGATGGTGCTACCGCTGCTGATAGCCCCGGCCGCCTGACAACACATATCCGTTAACGTTGCAGCTGCTCGTACAGCAAAAATTCCACCTATATAAATTTCTAAATATTTTCGGGACAACTATACTGGACGCATTATCCAATGTCGTTGAAGTTTATTCAAAAGAGATGTATTTCTTCTTTTAGTAGCTTTAACAGACTCAAGTTTGCCTCTCACATGAAATGCTATCCATTTACATGAATAAGTTATTTAACGATTGTGGTATAGAGGGTGCGATCACCATGGGCACGTGCGTGAAGGTGTCTGATGACAAGCTGCTGTCATATACATACCCCTAAGCATGTTGTTATTTTATCATTCTCAGATTAAATCGCTGACAAACGCCTGCATGACGTACACGGCCAGCCATTTTGGTTTACATATTTCCTATAGATCACATGCATGGACATATCTTATAGAGATGGTACCGATGCGTACGATGTACATTTAAAGTGGCAAAATCAAATGAGTTAAGGACGATAGATGCATAAATGGAGAAATTTATATAAATCAAACTAGAAATCCAATAACGTTTGAAGTTTGTAGGTTTGAGGAATTACAAGTCACTGTGAGTATTACGATCATTTTGGATTATCAGCTCGAAATCCTAGATTACGATTCAAGACTTGGCACGGATAACTTGCCATCTGGTCGAGCTTGCCCGGCCACGTGGCTTTAGACTTGGAGCGTCGGCCGATCCACATGTTGTAGGTGCTATCTCGGTCTCGTGTGAAGCCGTTGATGTGCACGCCGAATTGTTTGACGCCGAACAGACCTGTCAACAAAGGGCACACAAACATTCACAACAGGGGCGGGACTGCTATAATAGTTCGCAGACAAATCGGGCAGAAATAGTCCATGATTTCTCTATGTCAAATACATGATCTTCCACAAGGATTTTCTTGGTCTGTGACGCCTACACATGGATTAGCCACCTTCATGAATATTAAAGGATCAATTCCAGGTACAGGTCAGAAACATAATATCATTTCTGCAAGATGGTCTTCTCCTCCCCTGAGCCATCGGATTCATCCACTTTATACACAGCACACGGAAACTTTATGACTACACCCATGTAACTGTCTGTTATGGCAAGTGCTGTTCAATTTTCAAATTTATGACGTGGAAATCTGACATAGCCAAGATAGTGACACTAAACCTACACAAAAAAAGACATATAATGAGGTGTGAAAACATAGGATGAAATTCCATGACTTACAGTTTAGTGCACTTAAACATAAGAACAAAAATTTGTAGGAGAGACAATCTACTAGACCGAACTTTTGTGCAAAGTTAAGACTAAATGGTGTTTCTAATGGCAACCAAATTATTCGCTACAGTGCAAACTAAGCTTCAAACTTCTATGGTGTATCTATATCTACGATTTGCCACTCACTAACATCTAATGTCTATGGGCTTCATGCTGACAAAGAAAGTCATACTGACAAGTAGCCGACCTTTCCATCTTCATCAGAGGAGGGTCAGACTTCTTCCAGAGCACATCAAGGCACTGTAAGAAAGGTTGAGCACTTGACGTTTTAGGCCACTTTTGTGCACACAAAAGTTAAACATTTCCCCAGGATGATGACAGATGAACCATGTCCCAATTTAGGTGCCTGGGCCAGGATTCAAACCTTGTGGTGTGCTAAACACTAAACCAGGGAGGGCCCTGTAAAAAAAATTCAAACTAAACCTGTGGGGAGATTGTAGGCAATATATATATATATATGTGATATAATTTACCAGTGCCAGGTACATACACTTTATGTATAAAGTCCAATGCTCTGATAACATATCTTGGTAGAACATAGATCTAGTTTTAGCAAACACGGCAAAGTTGTTTGCATAAGATCATAAGATAAGTTTTATTTAATGTTGGTATGCAAAAGTCAATAATAACCATAACCATTAGCTATTAACCAACAAAAAATTATATAATATATGCATAATAAAATAATGGGAAGCAATATTTCCCCTTGTTTTGTATACCTCATTTCGCCATCCCTGCAGTGTGATTAGCTCATCATCATCCTTTCGCCACTCAGTCAAAACCTCTGCCATCTTGTTACTTCTCTGCTCAAAAGTCTCAAGCTCAGGACACAGCTCCACCTTAATGACGTCTCCATTTTCAGAATTTTCATGGATGATAAAAACGTCAGGATTGCCTCGAACATATTCCAAGAAATCTGGTCGTATAAAGCCTATATGCTTTCCATCAATATGAAAAGGCTTGCAAAAAAGCCTGGAGGACCCTGTAAAAAAAGTTTTAAAAAACATTTCATAAGGTTTGCCTAATCCCTGTGCACTTGAAATTTTATATAATGTATCGCTAAATAAAGTAGAGTAATTTAAAAAAAATAATATACAGGTATTAATCCTGAATGTAAAGCAATACTAAAAACCAGTCTTTGTAGTAAAAGGTGAAGATTTAGGGTGCAATCTCTAGCCCTTCAGCAGTTACACAGAGCAAACAACCTGCACTGGCTACTGGCACTGAATAATGCAAACAATAATTTTTTAAGGTTTCGTTTTTTTGACCTTAACAATATAAATACAGTGGTCCCTGCATTATACCACTCCATCCGTTATCCGGTCTTTTCAGGCTGGCAGAACAGAAGTCGTCTAATGCAGGGCCCCCGGTAACACCAGAAATGCTGAATAGCACCTGCCCCAGCCGTTAGGCTTATACAACTAAAGTCAAATTTGTCACGATCACTCTAAAAATCACTGACGTGAGAAAGCAACACCGTGCAATTTTAATGATACCAAACTTACGTTTGTACTGCGATGTTATCTTTTTCTAAGATACAAACAATATTTCTCCATGCTGCCGCAACTTCGCAAGTGGTGGTGCATTTATAAGCTTACAACGGTTTTATTTTTAGCTTTCTCTCTAAACATATGTAAGTTTGGTATTATTAAAATTGTATATGTTAATTACTTTCTCACGTCAGTAATTTTTAGAGCAATTGTGACAAATTCGTGGAAAATATGGGCCGAAACGACACACTACAGCATTTATGACTTTGACTTTAGTATTCTGAACTGGGTAGTCAGGCAGTCGGTTATGTCTCTCCTTTCACCCACTCCACCCCCTGCCCTCCCCTCTCAGATGTATGGCTAGAGTGGTGTTAGCTGCCTTCACGCCTCACTCAGGCACCGTCTCTCATTAAATAACATTCACTGTAGCATCGCTACAGGGTGCACTCACCTGATAACTTACCAGAGCTGGCCTAATCTGCTAATTTAGTGCGAGCCTGTGAGTGATGAAGTGGCCTGTCATAACTGATCACTGGTAAGATCGTAGCCTGAATGTTCAGATGGTACAGTCTTGACACTGACACAAGAACAAGTGTCAAGACTGTACCGTCTGAACATTCAGGCTAGTAAGATCGTAGCCTGTTCAAATTTGGGGCAAGCATCAAAATGCAACGAAACTTCGGCCGTAGCCTGAAAGTTCCGACATTACAGTCTTGACAATTGTACAGTCTCGGCCCATATTTTCCGCGAATTTGGCACGATCGCTCTAAAAATCACTGACCTGACAAAGCAACCCTGTGCAATTTTAATGATACCAAACTTACGTGTGTACTGTGAGCTTATCCTTTTTTAAGACACAAACAATATTTCTCCATGCTGACACTCCATTGGCAGCAGACACTTTGTGACAAATAGACTAAATCACAGACAATGAAAGGCTGTTGCCATGGCGTGCGTGGCTGGTGCAAATATAGCTCAGAGCACATTCGGCGCCATGGCAACTATGTCATTTTATGACGTGTGCTTTAGTATGTTTACGAAACTGCGTTTCGTGCCAATGGAATGTCAGCACGGAGAAATATTGTTTGTGTCTTAAAAAGGGATAACCTCACAGTACGCACGTAAGTTTGGTATCATTAAAATTGCACAGGGTTGCTTTGTCAGGTCAGTGATTTTTAGAGCGATCGCGCCAAATTCGCGGAAAATATGGGCCGAAACGTGAGTCTACGGCATTTATAACTTTGACTTTAAGCCTACTTCGGCCGCAACTTCGCAAGTGCCGTAATGGAAGCCATGTCAAAACGTAGAAGACGTCTGTCATGCAGCCATACATAAAAACACATCCATATAATAACATATCAACAGAAGCATTCTCACACAAAACCCTGTGATCCCCAACATTGACTCCCTGCTGACCCCGACACGGAAGCCGGACTACAAGTTGCAATTCACGCTTGGCGCACCCTGCGGAACATGCACAAGTTATCATTTGCCCAGGCCAACCAAAGACGGCAATTAATGCCAGTACCAGAAGCCGCTCATCATATAAAGTGTGATGGAGCAATGAATACCAAATCAAAGGAAGATAACAGAGGCTACAAATTAATTGACTCGCTACTGTGCCCCAGTCCAAGATCCCGACACGGAAGCCGATAAAACACTACAAGTTGCAATTCACACCTTGCGTGCGCCGCCACGGTACTTGGCCACGGCACACTGCGTCCACACACATCCCCCTCCGCACACACACACCACCACCCCGCTCCCCCCCCCCCCACCACACCCCCGTCCTCCTCAACCCCCTAACATCCGCGCGGCCCTTGTGCCATGCGGCCCTTATGCCTGACATTCCCGTGAACAGCTTCAACAGGTGGAGTGGTGGTGCATTTATAAGCTTACAACGGTTTATTTTTAGCTTTCTCTCTTAACCCAAACAGTTCAACCCGACCGACAAACCTGGGTGATTGAAACGATTGGCGAAGCGCACAAGCTTCGCGAAGCCTTGTGTAAAATCCATGAGCGAAGCAAATTAATTAGTCCCACAAGATAAATGGGAACCTCCCTTTCCATATAAAGTTAGCTGTACAGCGCCACCTGGCGAATGGACAGTTCCGAATCTCCCAACGGAAGGGGGCGCCAGCGTCGTGCATTTCCCGGAAAACGAAACTAAATATAGGCCATCCCCATGTTTGTGCCCTGTCAGGTAATTTCTGTATTCACTGTAAAAACAAGTATGAGCTTGCAATTAATTTTAATTATAGACAAGGTCTTTGTTACCGTCCTACTGTATACTATAGCATAGCCATCACAAGCCGTTATCGACGACGATACCGGCGATGTTGATTCCGTGACTGCCACGACCAGACGGCGTACAGTCTCGGCTGGAGACCAGCAGAAACACACAAACAACCAAACTGGTACGTACATTTTATACGTAGGGCGTTGCGAAAAACAGCGCTGAGTGCGGGCACAGCTTCGTGTGACAAGTGTCAGTGCGCAACACTGACGCTGACATGCGTAATGATAGCCCCAAAGTAAGGTTTGTCTCGGCGCTGAAGGCTGAGTACGTTGTATTGAACAAGGCTACGTGATGGCCGGTGTAACATAATAACCTGTCCGGCCACGCTTCTTTCATGTCACTAACCCTAACCAGAACCCTAATCCTAACCTTAACCCTAACCCTGACCCTAACCTAACCATAACCTAACCCTAGACCTAACAAAAATGCGCTATTTACATAGCAACCTCATTCGCTGCGCATACACGCACGTCAGCCGGACACTTTATCACGGCGGACAGGTTATCATGCTACACCGGACCAAAAACTATCCCCCAATCAGTATTAATTGGCAACAGATAATCGCGATCGAATTTCCTCGAAAAAGGTATGCCCGGCAGGAAGGGTGCCCTGAACCACTCTATATATGTACGTGTAGTAAATTATGGTCCCAGGCTAGAAAGGACGCCGAAAGTTCACATCCCGAACTGACGGGCGTCGAACCAAAAGGTGTCCCATGCGGAAGTGCCCTGCATGCGGAGATGCCTCCCCTGTATCTATCATAATGGCACGGTACCAACACATGGAGCGGAGAGGGTCTCAAGATCTGATGTATTTTATATAAGGGGGGCATCTCCGCACACCCTTCGCATCCAGGGCGAACACCAACTGCATTACACCCAAGGGAACTTCCCATTTGGTCCGGGGCTCTTGCACGGTGTCTTGTATCCACCGCTAGCTGGGCCGAGATACCGCCCGCGGCCTTTCCTGAATCGAATGAGACCTCGATCGCATGCAGTGACCGCCACAACCAGACAACCAGCTATAGCTGTCAATCCGGACCCACACCGCCCTATCCTGTGGCTCGTTGCGTTTCGTTTCCATCGCCGGCACCACTGTGATATAACGACCCCGGCTCTTTCCGAAAATTGGGGACATTTGCCGGCTGCCCTGACCGAGGGGCGAACCCGCGATTCTCCAATCCCCAGGCCGACACTCTTTAGCTCTTGGGCTGCAGGAATATTCCCACAGCCCGGCCGGTCAAGCCTATAGGCCTAGGCCTACTACATATATAGGCCTATAGCCTACCACCCTTTCCCGCAAGGACCGTGCTCTCGTGGTCAATCGTCCACAACCCTAAGCCACTTTGGCTTCTCGTTTGGACCGTTTGGGCCAAGGGGGCCCAGGTTCGTTTCCAGCGGCACCAAATATAGTATTTCTGGTCCCAGGCCCAAATGGACGCCGAAAGTTCACACTCCGATCTGACGGGTTTCGATCCGGCGACTCTTCGCATCCAGGGCGAACCTCAACCACATTAGTTCACAGGGAACTTCCCGTTTCGGCCCGAGGCTCTTAGTGACTTTTATTCGCCGTGCCTGGGCCGAGATATATCACATAGGCCTATATAACTGATATAGGCAACCAGGGTAAACAAATCGGTAGAGCGGCAGATTTTTAATCGTATAGCGTTATGCAATTTTTGACTCTGGATGGGCATCAGGGGTTCGAAATATTACCTGCACTGACGTTATCAAATCAAGTAAAGCCCAAGAAAAACTTTAATTTGTCATAATCTACATGTATGCAGCTTGATGTCGCATGCAGTTTCTCCGGCGTACAAATTGTCAAATTTCTCCTTAGATGTGACAAAACATTGACAGGATAATGTCCTCTCTTATACACATGTTTGCTGACGACACCAAAATGGGACGGGAAATTAAAAGTAGCAAGCCCTACAAGAAGATCTGGACCGACTAACGGAATCGTCAACCAAGTGGCAGCTGCGTTTTAACCCCACCAAATGCAAAGTCATGCACATGTAACGTAGAGACGTTACAGAGGAGACGTCATCAGTGGCGGATCCAGCGGGAGTGGGGGGGGCTATGCAGGCTATAGCCCCCACCCCCTGGTTAAGCCGCAGAAGCCCCCCCACCGACAGGTTTAGCCCCCCCCCCCGTCGCAAGTTTTCAGAGAACCCCCCCCCCCCCTCTTGGCAAATTCCTAGATCCGCCCCTGCCTAAACTCTGAATTTGCCCCTGTAGTATGCCCTGTAATCGCGAAATTCAAGCCTCCCCACCCTCTAAAGTCTGAATCCGCCCCTGGTCATCGACGTATATAAACACCTATACGGTAGATATATATAAGGTAAATAGCACCTCACTCCTACCCCTATCCACCAGTCAAACGACGCGAGGACAACGCCTTAATCTTGCCAAGACGTAGGCCTACTGTCACACACAAACTAATAGGGTTCGTTTCTTTGGCACGAGAGTCACAAACGTAGGCCTATGCATGGGCGTAGGAAGATTGTTGCGATTGGGGGGGGCACAACCAATACGTACCAGGTCCTATATAGGACCTGATATGACGCGCCCATACAGAGATGTTTTAACTTGAACGTGAGGTTTCAGGGGCGGATCTAGGAATTTGCCAAGGGGGGGGTGGGGGGCTCTCTGAAAACCTGCGACTGGGTGGGGAGGGGGGTGCTCTCTGAAAACTTGCAACCGGGGGGGTGGGGGGCGGGGTTCGGGCAAGCGTACTTTAACAGTGTCTGTTCAGGTTCATGTGAATTATTGGGGGGGGGGCACAAAGTTACCTGTGCCCCCCCCCCCCAATATTTTGTTAGGGGGGGCACGTGCCCCGGATGCCCCCCCGCTTCCTCCGCCTGTGCTATGTATGTATGTATGTGTGTAAAAAAAAAATTCACCGGCACGGGGTAAACCACACGCTGTAAATAACTCCAGGATAAAAATATAATAGATAAAAACAGACCAAAAACATATCTGGGGAAAAATATAATAGATGAAAACAGGTCTGGGGAAAATGAAATGGATCAAAACAGGCCAAAACCAAAATATATCAAAACAGGCCAAAACAACAGTGAACAATCGTTCAGTAAACAATCAATTGCCACATTGCACACGTATGAATGAAAATGGAGACCCCGTGAGGGTAACTATGAGATGAACACTGAAACCAAGGTTTCAGGGGACCGAGTAAAACGTGTCTTCACCAGGGGCCCTTCACGTCTTATCGCTGTTTCTGATCGCACACCAAATTAGCCGATCAAGTGGCCGCCCCACAACATAGGATTCATAACAAACCCCAGTCGAGAAGGCGGCCCCGATCAGCCAGCATGGCGGCGAAATGGCCCAACAGCGATCTACCAAACTCGGATAACAATAGGCTTGGTGAAAATACTGACCGGTATAGTAAATCATACCTAGTTCAGCGAAACCTATAGCGTCTTGGTAACCTATCGACCCCCCGTGTGTTTTGTGCACGCGAAACTAAAACTGCAATTGAGCATTTTTTTGAGGTCATTATCAGCTATTAGGGTCAGAAGTTAGGCCCCTCTGTGTTACCGACTGCGTTGACAATGATGATATCAGATCTATGTACTATCCATGGCGTTGCTCAGTTGGGGGAATGCCATCTATAGTGGAAACCGGGGATCGAACTATTCTCGGAATAGAAACTGTTGGGAATTCCAAGCGCTGCAGTCGATCAGCACTCCTTTCTTTGCCTTTGGACAATGATCTGCTATGACATGTATCAAAGATATTAGTACTAGAAGTATCTTTGCATGTATGATACCCGATATATAGTGCGATGTCATCCACGGTGTACCGTCATACACACTCACAGGCACAGCCACTTCGGTCACTCGATCTTGCAGATATTCGAAGAACACCGGTGTCAGCACATCTTCATAGACGAATATATAGACGAATTGTACTGTAAGGTAGGTATCGGGACGGTAGAGCCAACGGTTATCTGGTAGAAACCGTGTGGTATACACATAATATTATCCCAATACGCATGATATACTAAATCTTAATTATACTTGCTCAGAACCCTAGGCTGCATGGGTGTGGATTGAGACTACAGCCACAGTAAATCGACCGACACAGGGCGGGGGAGTGGGGGGCGGGGGGGGGGGGGGGTCCGCACGGCCTACTAGTAAACAAGCCAGTTTATTAGTCGGCCGTGCGGACCCCACTTCCCCCTGTGTCAGTCGATTTACTGTGGCTGAGACATTCATGGCTAATGATGTACCTTAATTCTAATTGACTGTCTTGTAATTGTTTTGTTATAAAACAGGGGGATCTACAGTCTATATGGGGGCGAGGGGAGGGGGTGCACATGCAGCTACTAATAATTATCTTACCTAAGGGTTACTATATAGTAGCTGTGTATGTGTATCCTCCCCCTACCCCCCCCCCCCCCTCTCCCCTCCTCCCCCCCCCCCCTCTCTGCATTATCCTGTCGATTTACTGTCCCTGACTGGTTACAAATGTTTGTTTTCGGCAATTCCTTAGCAATATAAGATAACTAAGCTATAAAACCGAATACAAATCAGCACATTTCATTGGTGGTCAAACAATTGGTGATCTGGGTGAAGCAATTCGTGTGGCTGTGACAATTGTACAGCCCATATATATTAGTATAGCAATTTTAAGGCAAGAAATTTTCCCCTAACTTAATTCTGAACATGAAAGTTGTCTATACCAATGTAATAATTAACTGTTTAGAATATTCACTTTGAAAAAGTAGCCCGCTAAAATAGGTTGTCTGTACCTTGAGGGTAGGTTATAAAGATATATACTGCTAGCAAGGGTGGATCTACTGAAGCTAGCTATGTTGTATCCTGTTTATGAACCTTTTGCAGTATTCTGCGACTTTAATAAACAACTTCATTCTTACATTTATATATGTTAGTAACCTCCACATATGTATATAACATCTGCTTTGATATCTGGGCCCAGTCTTGAAACGCCATAGCAGCTTGCTTGCAGAACTGATATCTTACATGGTACAGCTGGAATACCAATCGGGCAAATGCCCATTCATCCAATATCCCTGCAATCCCAAGCACCAGCTGAACTGCTATTTATGAAGAAAAATGGCTTGCTGCGTTCATAAATGTTGGCTGCAGTTCTTCATTTATATAATAAATCCTGTTTGAGCTGATATTAGTCTTGAATATAAAAAAACATGCAAACAAAAACTAACAACCTAACTAACATGTAAAAATGTAAATAGTTGACAGTTACAGATTGAGCTAGTCTTGTATAGACAACAATATAATATGTAGAGTTAAGATCACATGTAGGTAAAAATGTAAATAGTTGACAGTTACAGATTGAGGTACTTTTGTATAGACAACAGTATAATATGTAAAGTTAAGATCACATGTAAGTTTTAATCATTGAACTTCAGTAGGCCCATGTTGTTTTATTTTCAGTAGATATGGCCAGTAATGGCTAGTTCTAAGATTCGCTGCCTTAAAAATAAATCTTAATTCTTGAGACAAGCTGCATAATCATTATTATATATGCCAATCATTTGGATTTGGTCAATTAATAGAATAGTTATGTAAGACCAAGAGCATGAGGATTGTGGATGACATAATGCAACCACATCACTGGCCAGCTAGTTGTATAATGGTGCACATTAAACTGGCAGATAAGAGAAGCCATTGTGGTTCATCACCAGGGTATTAGCCAGAATTTTCTTTTTGCCAGCCGAAATTTTAGCTTTTAAAAAGAAGTGTTCATATAAAATTGAGAGCAGCATGATTTTCTTCTTAACCTTCTGACCAAAAGGCCCTTTTTCGGCGGGTAAACAGCACCGGAGTGCCAGCCCAACTGAAAATCTGCCCGCCAAAATAAAGTTTTGTTCTTCTCATGCTTGTAAATCTTTCTAATGAACGATTTGGGTTCCCTTCGTAATGTTATTTTGGTGGTTAATCTAGCGATCTGAATATTCTGTGAGAATATATTCAAATTATCATATTCCTGGTCAAATAAATAAACGACTACTTCATTCTGAATCTGTGTTCAGATAAGTTTGGAAATACATTAATGGCGATTTTATGCTAAATTTATCATGCACAAATGTCTACTTTGAGTACATTTGGAGCTTATATGCTAAAATGTCTACTATGCCACCTGTACGACTGGTATTTGTAAGCGCCACATTTATGTATATAGCTAGCTTGTAAATATATTTGCAGGCATAACGTAATAAACACCACATGTGACCTTTATGCTGAACTGAGTATACTGTACATTTTCCATAAATCTTTTTAATCTATTTAAATAGATGTTTCCCACTAAATGTTGCATGGTATACTGAAAGGAAAGGTCGTCATTCTCGTTTGACAAAACTAACATTCGCTTAAAATTGGCGTGGCAAACCTGCCAGAAAAGGAATTTTTGGCTGACATGGTCTTGGCGGGAAACAACTGTTTGAATATCTATAGCTTTAATGTTAACATTGAAACACATGGCTGATTGGAGTTATCGATGAGATATATAAGCTTCACTAATGCCATTGACGATTATTCAATTATAACTCTATACATCTCTTTTCAGGATCCAATGTTGACGCCCTGGCAAGTGAATATTAATATCTTTAAATCAGCTTAAATTGAGCTTGACTCTGACAAGAACGGACGCAAAATAAACTGCTGATCACGCTGTATATAGAAACTGATTATCGTCATCCTATAATAATCCTTCTCCGACCTACATCTTCACTCGGGGATTTACCTCTGCTTCTGTCTATGGATAGTTCTGGAGTTGAGTGTCTAGGAATAGCAAGGCTGGTGCCAAGTCCTTGACAGCTGTGAGCACCCTGCGTTCCCCAACTCGGCTACTCCATTGAACTTGACCACTCTGACCTCAGCCATCTAACAACCGACTGAACGCGATATGGCGATGGCATCGTCTTTCTGGGAAGACAGCGATGACGAATGTGACTTGGACCTGGAGGCGGTTCGCGTCTTGCTCAACGCGCTGGAGAAGCGCGGTGGCCACTTACCAGTCACCAGCCTCTATGGATACATCGTGAGTTCACCCCGCGAAGTCATGTTGCACGTCGGCACCACCCACGGCCTCGTGCAGGCCTTTGTCGAGGACCACTGTGATCACTTCGTGTTGGCAGACGACGGAGAGGTTTACTCCCGCGCGGCGCTCGAGCAGGAGGTGGTGTCCGTGTTGGTCGAGACTCTGGATCGACGCGGCAATCTCAGCGCTCAGCGGTTGATGGGCTGCGTCGTCAATACTAAAACAGCTCGGCTGTACTTCGGTACCAGCAACCCCGCTGCCATAACCGCGGGTGTCACACAGCTCGCCCACGAACGTCCCGATCAGTTCGTGGTCGACGAAGACGACGAAATCTCGTTGTACACCGACACGGAAGTGGAAGCCCTCAATGTGCTGATTGAAGTATTGTTACGGCGTGGCCCGCTGCCGCCGATCAACTTGACGGGACATGTTGCCTCGGCCCCTAACAGAGATGTCCTGAAGTGTGTCGGCAGGACGGCAGACGACGTTCTACAATTTGCTGAGTCATTCCCTGATATATTTGAAGTGGCTGATGGTCGTGTCCAGTTAAAGTTTCGCCGTGATGTGCTGCTTTCTAAACCCGAATGGAGTAATCGTTCGATCATTGATGATTTGACCAAGGCCTTCTTGTTGCACGGTTCAATATCCTTCGATGAACTTGCGCTGTGCTATGAGAATGATCACATGAATTTTTTATTAGATTCCTCGGGATACGTCATCCAAGATGGAGACGTATACCGCTTGTCCCCGGACGCGTTTCTGCTTAGGCCTCAAGAAACCGCGGTTTTGGATGGGTCTCCTGATGTTAGTGATTCGTCACCGAGTTTCAGGGAGGCTCAGGTCAGGGATTTCGAGCAGCTCAAAGCCGAAGCCCGCCAGTTTCTGCGGCGCGTGCTCAAGAAAAACGGGTCGATGCCGATGAAGAGTTTGGTCGGTCATCTGTCACAAGCGTCATCTGCTGTAAGACAAGCCGCCGGGGGCAACGTGGAGGGCCTGACCGTGTTCTGTCACAAGAACCGGGACTTGGTGGCAGTGGGCCCAGCCACGTCATTCAGGGAGGCCCCTGTATCTCTAGTCACTAACGGACAGCAAGCGCTAGCGACTGGCCCTAGCAGTGCCCCTGAAGATACCAAAAGGGAAAGCTTACATAATAAGGCTTGTGACATTGTCAAAATCGCTGGGCATTGCGCTTTTGCTGAGTTCCTTGACAGAGAAGAAGAAATACACTTGAGTAGCCATCTATTTCCAGCCGACATTCAGATTTCATTTCACAAGTTGATGGAAGGTGACCGCCTTGTGGTCGACGCGACGGTCGACTTTCGGCCGAAGAAGTGCGGACATTCCACCAAGTGGAGAGCGATGAAGGCCCGGCTAGTGAAAAAGACAGAGTCCAGCTTTAAGAGACGGCTATCCGAAGTCCAGGTATCTGAGCAGGAAGGCCAACATAAGGAACATTTGCCGATGCACAGTCCTGCCAAGTCACTGTCACTGTCCCCTCTCTCGGAGGATGGTCCTACTACGTTGGAATCTAGTGAGCGCGTGCGTGTGAGCGACAAACCAATTGGCGTGACGGACATTGCATCTCGGTTCAATGTCGGCGACACGTTGAACGTGGACGCAACTCTCAATGATGAAGACAAAATGAACCTTTCAAAATGGAAGGCTGTCGCAGTCCGCGATTCATCGCCGCTACACTCCGCGGATGACCGCCCTGTGCTTCGCGATGTAACCTGCCGCATTCACAAGATAGTCAATTACTTTGCCTTCGCCAAGCTGCCGACCGGTGAGGACGTGTTCCTGAGAAATAAAGTCCTGGTTCAGGTAGACGTTAAGAACATAGCCTCCGTCCTCAAGGTGGGCGTCTCCGTCGTCGTGGACGCGGTACTGAATGAGGAACAAGAGAACAAGGACATGTATACCAAGTGGAAGGCTGTTAAAGCTGTTATTCCTGGTTTTGTGCAAAGATCAATTCCGCGCCCATCAGAGATAAATACGTCGAATGACTCGACGACAAGTCCAGATATCAGCGCTCTGGCGAGAGGGGTGGCAGTTCTCGATCTTGAGACTGATGATGATTCAGATGTGAGTTTGGTGGGAGAGGATGGGTCCGAGGAAGTCTTACTACTACCCGTTATACCGGTGATTGGCAATGGATGTGGCGTGCCCCTCGAGTCCTGTGACACCCCGATCACGTGGCTGGCCCCGGGACATGCTTGTGGCGGCCCGAGCGCCACCTGGCGAGTAGAGGCCTTCGTCCTGGACGTGGACACCAAGCTGAACTGTGCTATCGTCGTCACGGACTCCGGGTCGGTCAGCATCCTGCCACTGGCGCCTCCAGCCCCGGGTCGTGGGGAGCTGACAAGAGGCTCGTTGGTGGAGGTTGTGGAGACACCGGATGTACGCTCGCCAGGTTCACAAAGCTACGTCGCTCAAGAATTAATCAGCGCTCCTCAGCCAAAGCAAGTCCCATCTGTACGTCTGGGACACCAACTCGTGGCCAAAGTTATCGCCATAGGGAACCAACCGAACGTTCTTCTGCTTCAGACACTAGATGGCACCACCATTCAGGGACGTGAAAGCGGATTGACCAAAGTCAGTTTCGGGTGCGATGAGGTAAATCACCACCTCGTTGTCGGTGACGTCATCAGGTGTAAGCTGGACACAGTCACCGAAGGCCCGAACGCCGTGGCGAAGGTCAGCGATGTGGATGTCCTCAGTTGGTATGTGTCCTTTAGCGCTCTGCGTCAGAAGAATTTCCTCTCCTGGTCTGGCGAGATGGCGGCGTGTGTCGTGGACATCCCGACCACGCTCGCCTCGCTGCTGCCCGCATCTCCCAAATGCACCGCCTCAGCTATCAAGAGAGGTCGGGGTACCGTGGTCGCTGTGTGGGACAGATTGCTCGTCATCAGCATGGCGAGTGTGGAGTGTGCATGCGCCGTCTTTTCGACAAACGCGGTCTCGCATTTCCTGTGTCAGGTTGGAGATGTCGTTTGTTTCCACGCAACGCGCGATGCCGACGAGACGAGCGGGATCACGTGGAACGCCTCGGAGGTTTGGCGCCAGACAGACACCTTCCGGGCGATGGTACAACCTGCAGTGACGTCATCATTGCCGGTCAGAGACGGCTCCTCTCAGACCGACATTACCAGCCACATCATGGGTTATCGCAAGCACTGCGGGCCGTAGAGAAACTCCTGTGACCATCTTAATGCAGACAATTGTTCTCCATGGGGATAGTTATTGAAAATATATTGTTATTGCACTAAATATTTTAATAGTGCAGGTTATTGTATTGTTGTAAGGACGAGTGCGATTTGGTGTCGGGGCTTTGTGTAATCGTGCTTGGAAAAGGTGCGCTGAATCCGTGAAAGCAAACTTTTATGTTTTGACAATTTCGCTTGTTTAGTTTGCACTGAACCATAATTTCTTTTATTAAATTTAATGTGAGATCATCTAAGGTCACTTATGTTAATTAATTCCGCATCGCATCCTCATTGAAGTGAAATAAACAATATCAAAATACATAGAGATGCAATCTTTTGTTCTTTGCTTCATGCCAAATGCATCTATAAGGTAAGTATCGGGACGGTAGAGCCAAGGGGTGACTGGTAGAAACCGCCTGGTACACATTTAATATTATCCCAATAATCATGATATACTAATTATACTTGCTCAGATCCCTAGGCTGCATGGATGTGGGCTGAGACCACAGACACAGGGGTCGGGGGGGGGGGGTGTCCGCACGGCCTCCTAATAAACAGGCACAGTAAATCGACTGACACAGAGGGTGGGGGGGGATCCGCACGGCCTACTAATAAACAAGTTTAATAAACAGGTTCATTAGTAGGCCGTGCGCACCCCCCCGTGTCAGTCGATTTACTGTGCCTGTGGCTGAGACATTCGTGGCTGATGATTTACCTTAATTTGCTGTCTTTTAATCATTTTTTGTAAAACATAGGTGGATCTACAGTATATATATGGGGGGGGGGGTGTGCACATACAGCTACTAATCATTATAATACCCAAGGGTTACTATATAGTAGCTGTGTATCCTCCCATTACCCCCCTACCCCCTCTCTTCATTATCCTGTCGATTTACTGTCCCGGCCTGACTGGTTACAAATGTTTGTTTTCGGCAATTCCTTAGCAATATAAGATAACTAAGCTATAAAACCGAATACAAATCAGCACATTTCATTGGTGGTCAAACAATTGGTGATCTGGGTGAAGCAATTCGTGTGGCTGTGACAATTGTACAGCCCATATATATTAGTATAGCAATTTTAAGGCAAGAAATTTTCCCCTAACTTAATTCTGAACATGAAAGTTGTCTATACCAATGTAATAATTAACTGTTTAGAATATTCACTTTGAAAAAGTAGCCCGCTAAAATAGGTTGTCTGTACGTCGAGGGTAGGTTATAAAGATATATACTGCTAGCAAGGGTGGATCTACTGAAGCTAACGATGTTGTATCCTGTTTATGAACCTTTTGCAGTATTCTGCGACTTTAATAAACAACTTCATTCTTACATTTATATATGTTAGTAACCTCCACATATGTATATAACATCTGCTTTGATATCTGGGCCCAGTCTTGAAACGCCATAGCAGCTTGCTTGCAGAACTGATATCTTACATGGTACAGCTGGAATACCAATCGGGCAAATGCCCATTCATCCAATATCCCTGCAATCCCAAGCACCAGCTGAACTGCTATTTATGAAGAAAAATGGCTTGCTGCGTTCATAAATGTTGGCTGCAGTTCTTCATTTATATAATAAATCCTGTTTGAGCTGATATTAGTCTTGAATATAAAAAAACATGCAAACAAAAACTAACAACCTAACTAACATGTAAAAATGTAAATAGTTGACAGTTACAGATTGAGCAAGTCTTGTATAGACAACAATATAATATGTAGAGTTAAGATCACATGTAAGTAAAAATGTAAATAGTTGACAGTTACAGATTGAGGTACTTTTGTATAGACAACAGTATAATATGTAAAATTAAGATCACATGTAAGTTTTAATCATTGAACTTCAGTAGGCCCATGTTGTTTTATTTTCAGTAGATATGGCCAGTAATGGCTAGTTCTAAGATTCGCTGCCTTAAAAATAAATCTTAATTCTTGAGACAAGCTGCATAATCATTATTATATATGCCAATCATTTGGATTTGGTCAATTAATAGAATAGTTATGTAAGACCAAGAGCATGAAGATTGTGGATGACATAATGCAACCACATCACTGGCCAGCTAGTTGTATAATGGTGCACATTAAACTGGCAGATAAGAGAAGCCATTGTGGTTCATCACCAGGGTATTAGCCAGAATTTTCTTTTTGCCAGCCGAAATTTTAGCTTTTAAAAAGAAGTGTTCATATAAAATTGAGAGCAGCATGATTTTCTTCTTAACCTTCTGACCAAAAGGCCCTTTTTCGGCGGGTAAACAGCACCGGAGTGCCAGCCCAACTGAAAATCTGCCCGCCAAAATAAAGTTTTGTTCTTCTCATGCTTGTAAATCTTTCTAATGAACGATTTGGGTTCCCTTCGTAATGTTATTTTGGTGGTTAATCTAGCGATCTGAATATTCTGTGAGAATATATTCAAATTATCATATTCCTGGTCAAATAAATAAACGACTACCGGTACTTCATTCTGAATCTGTGTTCAGATAAGTTTGGAAATACATTAATGGCGATTTTATGCTAAATTTATCATGCACAAATGTCTACTTTGAGTACATTTGGAGCTTATATGCTAAAATGTCTACTATGCCACCTGTACGACTGGTATTTGTAAGCGCCACATTTATGTATATAGCTAGCTTGTAAATATATTTGCAGGCATAACGTAATAAACACCACATGTGACCTTTATGCTGAACTGAGTATACTGTACATTTTCCATAAATCTTTTTAATCTATTTAAATAGATGTGTCCCACTAAATGTTGCATGGTATACTGAAAGGAAAGGTCGTCATTCTCATTTGACACAACTGTAACATTTGCTTAAAATTGGCGTGGCAAACCTGCCAGAAAAGGAATTTTTGGCTGACATGGTCTTGGCGGGAAACAACTGTTTGAATATCTATAGCTTTAATGTTAACATTGAAACACATGGCTGATTGGAGTTATCGATGAGATATATAAGCTTCACTAATGCCATTGACGATTATTCAATTATAACTCTATACATCTCTTTTCAGGATCCAATGTTGACGCCCTGGCAAGTGAATATTAATATCTTTAAATCAGCTTAAATTGAGCTTGACTCTGACAAGAACGGACGCAAAATAAACTGCTGATCACGCTGTATATAGAAACTGATTATCGTCATCCTATAATAATCCTTCTCCGACCTACATCTTCACTCGGGGATTTACCTCTGCTTCTGTCTATGGATAGTTCTGGAGTTGAGTGTCTAGGAATAGCAAGGCTGGTGCCAAGTCCTTGACAGCTGTGAGCACCCTGCGTTCCCCAACTCGGCTACTCCATTGAACTTGACCACTCTGACCTCAGCCATCTAACAACCGACTGAACGCGATATGGCGATGGCATCGTCTTTCTGGGAAGACAGCGATGACGAATGTGACTTGGACCTGGAGGCGGTTCGCGTCTTGCTCAACGCGCTGGAGAAGCGCGGTGGCCACTTACCAGTCACCAGCCTCTATGGATACATCGTGAGTTCACCCCGCGAAGTCATGTTGCACGTCGGCACCACCCACGGCCTCGTGCAGGCCTTTGTCGAGGACCACTGTGATCACTTCGTGTTGGCAGACGACGGAGAGGTTTACTCCCGCGCGGCGCTCGAGCAGGAGGTGGTGTCCGTGTTGGTCGAGACTCTGGATCGACGCGGCAGTCTCCCCGCTCAGCGATTGATTGGTTGCGTCGTCAATTCTAAAATGGCTCGACTGTACTTCGGTACCGGCAGCCACGCTGCCGTAACCGCGGGTATTACGCAGCTCGCCCACGAACGTCCCGATCAGTTCGTGGTCGACGAAGACGACGAAATCTCGTTGTACACCGACACGGAAGTGGAAGCCCTCAATGTGCTGATTGAAGCATTGTTACGGCGTGGCCCGCTGCCGCCGAACAACCTGAAGGGACATGTTGCCTCGGCTCACAACAGAGATGTCCTGAAGTGTGTCGGCAGGACGGCAGACGACGTTCTACAATTTGTTCAGTCATTCCCTGATATATTTGATATGGCCGATGGTCGTGTCCAGTTAAAGTTTCGCCGTGATGTGCTGGCTTTCAAACCCGAATGGAGTAATCGTTCGATCATTGATGATTTGACCAAGGCCTTCTTGCTGCACGGTTCAATATCCTTCGATGAACTTGCGCTGTGCTATGAGAATGATCACATGAATTTTTTATTAGATTCCTCGGGATACGTCATCCAGGATGGAGACGTATACCGCTTGTCCCCGGACGCGTTTCTGCTTAGGCCTCAAGAAACCGCGGTTTCGGATGGGTCTCCTGATGTTAGTGATTCGTCATCGACTTCCAGTGAGGCTCAGGTCGGGGATTTCGAGCAGCTCAAAGCCGAAGCTCGCCGGTTTCTGCGTCGCGTGCTCGAGAAAAACGGGTCTATGCCGATGAAGAGTTTGGTCGGTCATCTTTCACAAGCGTCATCTGCTGTAAGACAAGCCGCCGGGGGCAACGTGGAGGGCCTGACCGTGTTCTGTCACAAGAACCAGGACTTGGTGGCAGTGGGCCCAGCCACGTCATTCAGGGAGGCCCCTGTATCTCTCGTCACTCACGGACAGCAAGCGTTAGCGACTGGCCCTAGCAGTGCCCCTGAAGATACCGAAAGGGAAAGCTTACATAATAAGGCTTGTGACATTGTCAAAATCGCTGGGCATTGCGCTATTGCTGAGTTCCTTGACAGAGAAGAAGAAATACACTTGAGTAGCCATCTATTTCCAGCCGACATTCAGATTTCATTTCACAAGTTGATGGAAGGTGACCGCCTTGTGGTCGACGCGACGGTCGACTTTCGGCCGAAGATGTGCGGACATTCCACCAAGTGGAGAGCGATGAAGGCCCGGCTAGTGAAAAAGACGGAGTCCAGCTTTAAGAGGCGGTTATCCGATGTCCAGATATCTGAGCAGCAAGGCCAACATAAAGAACATTCTCCGATGCACAGTCCTGCCAAGGTTCAATCGCCACGACCACTGTCCCCTCTCTCCACGGATGGTTGTCCTACGTTGAAAGGTGTAACTTGTCGGATTCATAAGATATATAAGTACTTTGTCTTCGGTACGTTGGAATCTAGTGAGCACGTGTTTGTGAGCGGCAAGCTAATTGGCGTGACGGACTTGGCTTCTCGGTTCAATGTCGGCGACACGTTGGTCGTGGACGCAACTCTAAATGATGAAGACAAAATGAACCTTTCAAAATGGAAGGCTGTCGCAGTCCGCGATTCATCGCCGCTACACTCCGCGGATGACCGCCCTGTGCTTCGCGATGTAACCTGCCGCATTCACAAGATAGTCAATTACTGTGCCTTCGCCAAGCTGCCGACCGGTGAGGACGTGTTCCTGAGAAATAAAGTCCTGGTTCAGGTAGACGTTAAGAACATAGCCTCCGTCCTCAAGGTGGGCGACTCCGTCGTCGTGGACGCGGTGCTGACTGAGGAACAAGAGAACAAGGACATGTATACCAAGTGGAAGGCTGTTAAAGCTGTTATTCCTGGTTTTGTGCAAAGATCAATTCCGCGCCCATCAGATATAAATACGTCGAATGACTCGACGACAAGTCCAGATATCAGCGCTCTGGCGAGAGGGTTGGCAGTTCTCGATCTTGACACTGATGACGATTCAGATGTGAGTTTGATGGGAGAGGATGGGTCCGAGGAAGCCTTACTACTACCCGTTATACCGGTCATTGGCAAGAGTTGTGGCGTGCCCCTCAAGTCCTGTGACACCCCGATCACGTGGCTGGCCCCGGGACATGTTTGTGGCGGCCCGAGCGCCACCTGGCGAGTAGAGGCCTTCGTCCTGGACGTGGACGCCAAGCTGAACTGTGCCATCGTTGTCACGGACTCCGGGGCTGTCAGCATCCTGCCACTGGCGCCTCCAGCCCCGGGTCGTGGGGCGCTGACTAGAGGCTCGTTGGTGGAGGTTGTGGAGACACCGGATGTACGCTCGCCGGGTTCACAAAGCTACATCGCTCAAGAATTAATCAGCGCTCCGCAGCCAAAGCAAGTCCCATTTGCACGTCTGGGACACCCACTCGTGGCCAAAGTTATCGCCATAGGGAACCAACCGAACGTTCTTCTGCTTCAGACACCAGATGGCACCACCATTCAGGGACGTGCAAGCGGGTTTATCAAAGCCACTTTCGGGTGCGATGGGGTGAGTCACCACCTCGTTGTCGGTGACGTCATCAGGTGTAAGCTGGACACAGTCACCGAAGGCCCGAACGCCGTGGCGAAGGTCAGCGATGTCGATGTCCTCAGTTCGTATGTGTCCTTTAGGGCTCTGCGTCAGAAGAATTTCCTCTCCGGGTCTGGCGAGATGGCGGCGTGCGTCGTGGACATCCCGACCACGCTCGCCTCGCTGCTGCCCGCCTCTCCCCGATGCACCGCCACAGCTATCAAGGGAGGTCGGGGTACCGTGGTCGCTGTGTGGGACAGACTGCTCGTCATCAGCATGGCCAGTGTGGAGTGCGCATGCGCCGTCTTTTCGGCAAACGCGGTCTCGCATTTCCGGTGTCAGGTTGGAGATGTCGTTTGTTTCCACGCAACGCGCGATGCCGACGAGACGAGCGGGATCACGTGGAGCGCCTCAGAGGTTTGGCGCCAGACAGACACCTTCCGGGCGATGGTACAACCTGCAGTGACGTCATCATTGCCGGTCAGAGACGGCTCCTCTCAAACCGACATTACCGGCCACATCATGGGTTATCGCAAGCACTGCGGGCCGTAGAGGAACTCCTGTGACCATCTTAATGCAGGCAATTGTTCTCCATGGGGATAATTATTGAAAATATATTGTTATTGCCCTAAAAATTGTAATAGTGCAGGTTACTGTATTGTTGTATGGACGAGTGCGATTTGGTGTCGGGGCTTTGTGTAATCGTGCTTGGAAAAGGTGCGCTGAATCCGTGAAAGCAAACTTTTATTTTTTGACAATTTCGCTTGTTCAGTTTGCACTGAACCATAATTTCTTTTATTAAATTTAATGTGGGATTATTTAAGGTCACTTATGTTAATTAATTCCGCATCGCATTCTCATTGAATTGAAATAAACAATATCAAAATACATAGAGATGCAATATTTTGTTCTTTGCTTCATGCCAAATGCATCTATAAGGTAAGTATCGGTACGGTAGAGCCAAGGGGTGACTGGTAGAAACCGCCTGGTACACATCTAATATTATCCCAATAATCATGATATACTAATTATACTTGCTCAGAACCCTAGGCTGCATGGATGTGGGCTGAGACCACAGGCACAGTAAGTCGACTGACACCGGGGTGGTGTGGGTGTCCGCACGGCCTACTAATAAACAGCCACAGGCACAGTAAATCGACTGACACAGAGAGGGGGGGGGGGAGGGTCCGCATGGCCTACTAAAAAACAAGTTTATTCGAACTGTTTAGAATAAACAGGTTTATTAGTAGGCCGTGCGCCCCCCCCCCCCCCCCCCCCCGTGTCAGTCGATTTACTGTGCCTGTGGCTGAGACATTCGTGGCTGATTGTATACCTTAATTTGCTGTCTTTTAATCATTTTGTTGTAAATCATAGGTGGATCTACAGTATATATATATGGGGGGGGGGGGGTGCACATACAGCTGCTAATAATTATAATACCCAAGGGTTACTATATAGTAGCTGTGTATCCTCCCATTACCCCCCCTACCCCCCTCTCTTCATTATCCTGTCGATTTACTGTCCCTGACTGGTTACAAATGTTTGTTTTCGGCAATTCCTTAGCAATATAAGATAACTAAGCTATAAAACCGAATACAAATCAGCACATTTCATTGGTGGTCAAACAATTGGTGATCTGGGTGAAGCAATTCGCGTGGCTGTGACAATTGTACAGCCCATACATATTAGTATAGCAATTTTAAGGCAAGACATTTTCCCTTAACTCAATTCTAAAGATGTAGGTTGTCTATACCAATGTGATAATTAACTGTTTAGAATATTCACTTTGAAAAAGTAGCCCGCTAAAATAGGTTGTCTGTACCTTGAGGGTAGGTTATAAAGATATATACTGTTAGCAAGGGTGGATCTACTGAAGCTAGCTATGTTGTATCCTGTTTATGAACCTTTTGCAGTATTTTGCCACTTTAATAAAGAACTTCATTCTTACATTTATATATGTTAGTAACCTCCACATATGTATATAACATCTGCTTTGATATCTGGGCCCAGTCTTGAAACGCCATAGCAGCTTGCTTGCAGAACTGATATCTTACATGGTACAGCGGGAATACCACTCAGGTAAATGCCCATTCATCCAATATCCCTGCAATCACAAGCACTGAACTGCTATTTATGAACAAATTGGCTTGCTTGAACACTATTGACATTTTATTTCCAATTCCAAAATATAAAAATGATAAGGTATGCACAGAACAATGAAGAGTTCTGTTGGTTGCAGTTCTTCATTGATGTAATAAATCCTGTTTGAGCTGATATTAGTCTTGAATATAAATAAGCATGCAAGAAACTAACTAACAACCTAACTAACATGTAAAAATGTAAATAGTTGACAGTTACAGATTGAGGTACTTTTGTATAGACAACAGTATAATATGTAAAGTTAAGATCACATGTAAGTTTTAATCATTGAACTTCAGTAGGCCTATGTTGTTTTATTTTCATTAGATATGGCCAGTAATGGCTAGTTCTAAGATTCGCTGCCTATAATAAATCTTAATTCTTGAGACAAGGTGCATGCGTAATCATTATTATATATGCCAATCATTTGGATTTGGTTAATAGAATAGTTATGTGAGACCAAGTATTATATATACAGCATGATGATTGTGGATGACATAATGCAACCACATCACTGGCCAGCTAGTTGTATAATGGTGCACATTAAACTGGCAGGCGAGAGAAGCCATTTCGGTTTATCACCAGGGGATTAGCCAGAATTTTTTTTTTGCCAGCCGAAATTTTGGCTTTTAAAAAGAAGTGTTTATATAAAATTGAGAGCAGCATGATTTTTTTCTCTACCTCCTGACCAAAAGGCCATTTTTGCGCCGGTAAACAGTACCGGAGTGCCAGCCCAACTGAAAATCTGCCCGCCAAAATAAAGTTTTGTTCTTCTCATGCTTGTCACTCTTTCTAATGAACGATTTGGGTTCCCTTCTTAATGTTAATTTAGTGGTTAATGTAGCGACCTGAATATTCTGTGAGAATATATTCAAATTATCATATTCCTGGTCAAATAACTAAACGACTACTTCATGCTGAATCTGTGTTCAGATAAATTTGGAAATACATTAATGACGATTTTATGCTAGATTTATCATGAAAAAATGTATACTTTGAGTATTAAAATGTCTACTATGCTACCTGTACGACGTATTTTTAAGCGCCACATTTATGTATATAGCTTGTAAATATATTTGCAGGCATAACGTAATAAACACCACATGTGATCTTTATGCTGAACTGAGTATACTGTGGATTTCCCTAGACATTTTTAATCTATTTAAATAGATGTTTTACACTAAAAGTTGCAGGGTATACTGAAAAGAAAGGTCGTCATTCTCATTTGACACAACTGTAACATTTGTTTAAAATTTGCGTGGCAAACCTGCCAGAAAAGGAATTTTTGGGTGACATGGTCTTGGCGGGAAACAACTGTTTGAATATCTATAGCTTTAACGTTAACATTAAAACACATGGCTGATTGGAGTTATCGATGAGATATATAAACTCTACTAATGCCATTGGCGATTACTAAATTATAACTCTATACATCTCTTTTCAGGATCCAATGTTGACGCCCTGGCAAGTGAATATTAATATCTTTAAATCAGCTTAAATTGAGCTTGAGCTTGAATCAGCCAAGAACGGACGCAAAATAAACTGCTGATCACCCTGTATATAGAAACTGATTATCGTCATCCTATAATAATCCTCCGACCTACATCTTCACTCGAGGATTTATCTCTGCTTCTGTCTATGGATAGCTCTGGAGTTGAGTGTCTAGGAATAGCAAGGCTGGTGCCAAGCCCTCGAGAGCTGTGAGCACCCTGCGTTCCCTAACTCCACTACTCCGTTGAACTTGACCACTCTGACGTCAGCCATCCAACAACTTGGACCGACTAAACGCGAAATGGCGATGGCGGCGGGCTTCTGGGAAGACAGCGATGACGAATGTGACTTGGACCTGGAGGCGGTTCGCGTCTTGCTCAACGCGCTGGACAAGCGCGGCGGCCACCTACCAGTCACCAGTCTCTTTGGATACGTCGTGAGTTCACCCCGCGAAGTCATGTTGCACGTCGGCACGACCCGCGACCTCGTGCATGCCTTTGTCGAGGACCACTCTGATCACTTCGTGTTGGCAGACGACGGAGAGGTTTACTCCCGCGCGGCGCTCGAGCAGGAGGTGGTGTCCGTGTTGGTCAAGACTCTGGATCGACGCGGTGGTCTCCCCGCTCAGCGGTTGATTGGCTGCGTCGTCAATACTAAAACGGCTCGGCTGTACTTCAATACCGGCAGCCACGCTAATTTAGCCGCCGGTATCACGCAGCTCGCCCACGAACGTCCCGATCAGTTCGTGGTCGACGAAGACGACGAAATCTCGTTGTACACCGACACGGAAGTGGAAGCCCTCAACGTGCTGATAGAAACATTGTTGCGGCGTGGCCCGCTGCCGCCGAACAACCTGAAGGGACATGTTGCCTCGGCTCACAACAGAGATGTCCTGAAGTGTGTCGGCAGGACGGCAGACGACGTTCTACAATTTGTTCAGTCATTCCCTGATATATTTGATATGGCCGATGGTCGTGTCCAGTTAAAGTTTCGCCGTGATGTGCTGGCTTTCAAACCCGAATGGAGTAATCGTTCGATCATTGATGATTTGACCAAGGCCTTCTTGCTGCACGGTTCAATATCCTTCGATGAACTTGCACTGTGCTATGAGAACGATCACATACATTTTTTATTAGATTCCTCGGGATACGTCATCCAAGATGGAGACGTATACCGCTTGTCCCCGGACGCGTTTCTGCTTAGGCCTCAAGAAACCGCGGTTTCGGATGGGTCTCCTGATGTTAGTGATTCGTCATCGACTTCCAGTGAGGCTCAGGTCGGGGATTTCGAGCAGCTCAAAGCCGAAGCTCGCCGGTTTCTGCGTCGCGTGCTCGAGAAAAACGGGTCTATGCCGATGAAGAGTTTGGTCGGTCATCTTTCACAAGCGTCATCTGCTGTAAGACAAGCCGCCGGGGGCAACGTGGAAGGCCTGACCGTGTTCTGTCACAAGAACCAGGACTTGGTGGCAGTGGGCCCAGCCACGTCATTCAGGGAGGCCCCTGTATCTCTCGTCACTCACGGACAGCAAGCGTTAGCGACTGGCCCTAGCAGTGCCCCTGAAGATACCGAAAGGGAAAGCTTACATAATAAGGCTTGTGACATTGTCAAAATCGCTGGGCATTGCGCTATTGCTGAGTTCCTTGACAGAGAAGAAGAAATACACTTGAGTAGCCATCTATTTCCAGCCGACATTCAGATTTCATTTCACAAGTTGATGGAAGGTGACCGCCTTGTGGTCGACGCGACGGTCGACTTTCGGCCGAAGATTTGCGGACATTCCACCAAGTGGAGAGCGATGAAGGCCCGGCTAGTGAAGAAGACGGAGTCCAGCTTTAAGAGGCGGTTATCCGATGTCCAGATATCTGAGCAGCAAGGCCAACATAAAGAACATTCTCCGATGCACAGTCCTGCCAAGGTTCAATCGCCACGACCACTGTCCCCTCTCTCCGCGGATGGTTGTCCTACGTTGAAAGGTGTAACTTGTCGGATTCAGAGGATATATAAGTACTTTGTCTTCGGTACGTTGGAATCTAGTGAGCACGTGTTTGTGAGCGGCAAGCTAATTGGCGTGACGGACTTGGCTTCTCGGTTCAATGTCGGCGACACGTTGGTCGTGGACGCAACTCTAAATGATGAAGACAAAATGAACCTTTCAAAATGGAAGGCTGTCGCAGTCCGCGATTCATCGCCGCTACACTCCGCGGATGACCGCCCTGTGCTTCGCGATGTAACCTGCCGCATTCACAAGATAGTCAATTACTTTGCCTTCGCCAAGCTGCCGACCGGTGAGGACGTGTTCCTGAGAAATAAAGTCCTGGTTCAGGTAGACGTTAAGAACATAGCCTCCGTCCTCAAGGTGGGCGACTCCGTCGTCTTGGACGCGGTGCTGAATGAGGAACAAGAGAACAAGGACATGTATACCAAGTGGAAAGCTGTTAAAGCTGTTATTCCTGGTTTTGTGCAAAGATCAATTCCGCGCCCATCAGATATAAATACGTCGAATGACTCGACGACAAGTCCAGATATCAGCGCTCTGGCGAGAGGGTTGGCAGTTCTCGATCTTGACACTGATGACGATTCAGATGTGAGTTTGGTGGGAGAGGATGGGTCCGAGGAAGCCTTACTACTACCCGTTATACCGGTCATTGGCAAGAGTTGTGGCGTGCCCCTTAAGTCCTGTGACACCCCGATCACGTGGCTGGCCCCGGGACATGCTTGTGGCGGCCCGAGCGCCACCTGGCGAGTAGAGGCCTTCGTCCTGGACGTGGACGCCAAGCTGAACTGTGCCATCGTTGTCACGGACTCCGGGGCTGTCAGCATCCTGCCACTGGCGCCTCCAGCCCCGGGTCGTGGCGCGCTGACTAGAGGCTCGTTGGTGGAGGTTGTGGAGACACCCGATGTACGCTCGCCGGGTTCACAAAGCTACATCGCTCAAGAATTAATCAGCGCTCCGCAGCCAAAGCAAGTCCAATTTGCACGTCTGGGACACCCACTCGTGGCCAAAGTTATCGTCATAGGGAACCAACCGAACGTTCTTCTGCTTCAGACACAAGATGGCACCACCATTCAGGGACGTGCAAGCGGGTTTATCAAAGCCACTTTCGGGTGCGATGAGGTGAGTCACCACCTCGTTGTCGGTGACGTCATCAGGTGTAAGCTGGACACAGTCACCGAAGGCCCGAACACCGTGGCGAAGATCAGCGATGTCGATGTCCTCAGTTCGTATGTGTCTTTCAGCGCTCTTCGTCAGAAGAATTTCCTCTCCGGGTCTGGCGAGATGGCGGCGTGTGTCGTGGACATCCCGACCACGCTCGCCTCGCAGCTGCCCGTGTCTCCCAAATGCACCACCACGGCCATCAAGAGAGGTCGGGGTACCGTGGTCGCTGTGTGGGACAGACTGCTCGTCATCAGCATGGCCAGTGCGAAGTGCGCATGCGCCGTCTTTTCGACAAACGCAGTCTCGCATTTCCGGTGTCAGGTTGGAGATGTCGTTTGTTTCCACGCAACGCGCGATGCCGACGAGACGAGCGGGATCACGTGGAGCGCCTCGGAGGTTTGGCGCCAGACAGACACCTTCCGGGCGATGGTACAACCTGCAGTGACGTCATCATTGTCGGTCAGAGACGGCTCCTCTCAGACCAACATTACCGGCCACATCATGGGTTATCGCAAGCACTGCGGGTCGTAGAGTAACTCCTGTGACCATCTTAATGCAGACAATTAATCTCCATGGGAATAGTTATAGAAAATATATTGTTATTGCACTAAATATTTTAATAGTGCGGGTTATTGTATTGTTTAATGGACGAGAGCGATTTGGTGTCGGGGCTTTGTGTAATCGTGCTTGGAAAAGGTGCGCTGAATCCGTGAAAGCAAACTTTTATGTTTTGACAATTTCGCTTGTTTAGTTTGCACTGAACCATAATTTCTTTTATTAATTTTAATGTGAACAAAGATCATTTAAGGTCACTTATGTTAATTAATTCCGCATTGCATCCTCATTAGATTCAAATAAACAAAAACACTATACATGGAGATGCAATCTTTTGTTCTTTTCTGCATGCCAAATGTAAGTACATCCGACCATGCGTTATAACATGTGACTGCTGTACATACCGGCAATTGACTATCTGAAAATATATTTCGCCTACATACGTATCCTTCTACTTAAAAGGCTAAATTGAACAGTCCTTTACCATTTATATTTGACACTGTTAATTTGCATGTTTTACTAACAGCGAAGAAAGAGCAAACAACCTGGTCTTTTTCCGCCTGATATAGATGAGGGCATCGCACACCGGGGCAAATGGAGCTGTCTTTGTACTGTTCAGAGGTCCATGGAATCCATGGATTTGCACACGACCACCATGACGTCTTCTTGATGCTCCCGGCGCCACTTGGTGCGACGGTCAATTGACGATACTTTTACATCCAACAAGGCCAAGTCGCAGAAGTGAATCAGGCGATAATATGCGCGTTGGTGCAATGACCGTTTTATTTCACATGAAAAAGGAACAATCGCTCTTGCTTACGCACCAATACTCTTAAGCTAAGTGCTTAATAGGGGGGCAAGTGCTGCTATGGCTACATCGATCACCGCCTTGAACCAGGTTGCTACCTGTTACCAGAGATTGTATAGGTAGTACTGCTGTTGATGCAAATGCAACGTCTGTAAATCGGTAATGTAAGGTATAACCTCTCTTTTGCAAAAGAAGTATCATACAGCCATACCACAACCGCCAACGTATTTACAAAATCTTATGGCAGTCTACTGTAAAAAGATTAAAATTGTTGCAACTCACGAAAATTAAGTGTTTATTTCGTAAACCTGTTCATGTATATCCTGAAGATGTTTCGATCTATGGCAGAAGTAATGCCACTTCGCAACAACCTACCAAGCTGGCTGAACGTTGGTGTCGAGGCAATTTCTATATGAATGACGTTTATGTGACACATTTACGTTTCAGGGGTCGGTGGTACAGAACTCCTCGATTCCCCCAATGGCTGTCTGATTCCCCTGGGGTGTGGTCCACTTGGGTGAAGCTCGCCCCGAGCACTGCTGTCTGGAAGGTGTGGATTGAAAGGGTAGCGTGCGACTCTAGTACCTACGTCACCAGCGCCGAAGAATGGCGACAAACAAGACGCCCGAACAGACCATTCAGGGCACTGATCAATGCACTTCGGAGGTTGTCGAGAGGCTGACTAAAGCCATAGAGAACCAAGGTCCGATGTCCATGCAGAAATTGACTGGCATTGTTGGGATCGCTCCGAAAGACGTCAGGAAAGCTGTCGGTGGCAGCTCAAAGCAGCAACTGAGTCAGTTCCTGCAGCGACACGCTGCTGTCTTTAAGGTGAATGATGACATTGTAAGCCTTGTCCAAGGACAATGCCCATCTAACGGAGCTTTGGAGAAGCCCAAAGACATGGCTCGGCAGTTTTGGCTGCGACACTCTGATGCCTTTAATGTGAGTGGTGACATTGTAGGCCTTGTGCAAGACGAAAGCCTCCCCAATGTAGACTTGGAGAAAGCCAAAGAGGCGGCTCGGCAGTTTCTGCGACAGATACTGGAGGAGCACGGCTCGCTGTCTATGGAAAACCTGGCTCGTCACCTGGTTCTGGCGACACCTACTGTAAGACAAGCCGCCGGGGACAACGTAGCGACCCTGACCGTGTTCTGTCACAAAAACCCGGACTTAGTGACAGTGGGCACGGCCACATCACTTGGGGATGCCGTTGTCTCTCCAGTTCCGCAGCGAGGTAATACTAAGAAGACGCTAAAATCAAAGTCACCTGGCATGAAGCCTGATAAAAACCGCGCCGCCGAGACGACAACCTTGACAGACAAGGCTTGTGTCATCTTCAAAAACATTGGACAATGCGCTTTTGCCAAATTCGATGACGGTGAAAATGTGCATGTGAGTAGATTTCTGTTTTCAGGCGAAGCACGGATGTTATTTCACAAACTGAAGAAGGGTGATCGTCTCGTGGTCGACGCTATCGCCACCTGCCGGCCCAATACGGCTGAGGTCTTCACGCAATGGAAGGCGGTTAAAGCCCGGATGGTCAAGAAGACCGCTAAGATCTTCAAGAAGCGACTGTCGACGGTCACAGTCGTCACTAATTCGAATTACATAAGTTCTGAATCGTCTCAGACCCCGAGTGAGGCTGATCATGATATCGATTATACACCACCGCCCAGTCATCACCTCGAGCATGACGGTCCCAAGCTTTGCAATGTCACATGCCGCATTCACAAGATATTTAATTACTTTGCCTTCGCCAAGCTGCCGTCTGGTGAACACGTGTTCATGAGTAAGGAAGTTCTGGTTCAGGCTGACGAGAATGACCTAGGCTCCATCCTCAAGGTCGGCGATTCCGTCGCCGTGGATGCCGTACGCAACGAAAATCAACAAAACAAAGACATATTCTCCAAATGGAAGGCTGTTAGAGCTGTTATTCCCGGTCTTCCGCAAAGATCTATTCCCCGCCCATCAGAGATAGGTGCGTCGAATGACTCGACGACAAGCCCAGACATCAGTGCTCTGGCGAGAGGATTGTCAATTCTGGATCTTGAGACTGATGACGATTCAGATGTGAGTTTGGTGGGAGAGGAAGGGTCCGAGGAAGCCTTACTACTACCCGTTATACCGGTCATTGGCAAGGGTAGTGACGTGCCCCTCAAGTCCTGTGGCACCCCGATCACGTGGCTGGCCCCGGGACATGCTTGTGGCGGCCCGAGCGCCACCTGGCGAGTAGAGGCCTTCGTCCTGGACGTGGACGCCAAGCTGAACTGTGCCATCGTTGTCACGGACTCCGGGGCTGTCAGCATCCTGCCACTGGCGCCTCCAGCCCCGGGTCGTGGGGCGCTGACTAGAGGCTCGTTGGTGGAGGTTGTGGAGACACCCGATGTACGCTCGCCAGGTTCACAAAGCTACATCGCTCAAGAATTAATCAGCGCTCCTCAGCCAAAGCAAGTCCCATCTGCACGTCTGGGACACCAACTCGTGGCCAAAGTTATCGCCATAGGGAACCAACCGAACGTTCTTCTGCTTCAGACACTAGATGGCACCACCATTCAGGGACATGCAAGCGGATTGACCAAAGTCAGTTTCGGGTGCGATGAGGTGAATCACCACCTCGTTGTCGGTGACGTCATCAGGTGTAAGCTGGACACAGTCACCGAAGGCCCGAACGCCGTGGCGAAGGTCAGCGATGTGGATGTCCTCAGTTCATATGTGTCCTTTAGCGCTCTGCGTCAGAAGAATTTCCTCTCCTGGTCTGGCGAGATGGCGGCGTGTGTCGTGGACATCCCGACCACGCTCGCCTCGCTGCTGCCCGCCTCTCCCAAATGCACCGCCTCAGCTGTCAAGGGAGGTCGGGGTACCGTGGTCGCTGTATGGAACAGACTGCTCGTCATCAGCATGGCCAGTGTGGAGTGCGCATGCGCCGTCTTTTCGACAAACGCGGTCTCGCATTTCCGGTGTCAGTTTGGAGATGTCGTTTGTTTCCACGCAACGCGCGATGCCGACGAGACGAGCGGGATCACGTGGAGCGCCTCAGAGGTTTGGCGCCAGACAGACACCTTCCGGGCGATGGTACAATCTTCAGTGACGTCATCATTGCCGGTCAGAGACGGCTCCTCTCAGACCGACATTACCGGCCACATCATGGGTTATCGCAAGCACTGCGGGCCGTAGAGAAACTCCTGTGACCATCTTAAGGCAGACAATTGTTCTTATGCCAATCATTTGGATTTGGTTAATAGAATAGTTATGTAAGACCAAGTATTATATATACAGCATGATGATTGTTAATGTCATAATGCAACCACATCACTAGCCAGCTAGTTGTATAATGGTGCACATTAAACTGGCAGGCGAGAGAAGCCATTGCGGTTTATCACCAGGGGATTAGCCAGAATTTTCTTTTTGCCAGCCGAAATTTTGGCTTTTAAAAAGAAATGTTCATATAAAATTGAGAGCAGCATGATTTTTTCTCAATCTCCTGACCAAAAGGCCATTTTTGCGCCGGTAAACAGTACCGGAGTGCCAGCCCAACTGAAAATCTGCCCGCCAAAATGAAGTTTTGTTCTTCTCATGCTTGTCACTCTTTCTAATGAACGATTTAGGTTCCCTTCTTAATGTTAATTTGGTGGTTAATGTAGCGACCTGAATATTCTGTGAGAATATATTCAAATTATCATATTCCTGGTCAAATAAATAAACGACTACCGGTACTTCATTCTGAATCTGTGTTCAGATAAGTTTGGAAATACATTAATGACGATTTTATGCTAGATTTATCATGCACAAATGTATACTTTGAGTACATTAGAATCTTATATGCTAAAATGTCTACTATGCTACTTGTACGAATGGTATTTGTAAGCGCCACATTTATGTATATAGATAGCTTGAACATATATTTGCAGGAATAACGTAATAAACACCACATGTGACCTTTATGCTGAACTGAGTATACTGTACATTTTCCCTAGATCTTTTTAGTCTATTTAAATAGATGTGTCCCACTAAAAGTTGCATGGTATACTGAAAGGAAAGGTCGTCATTCTCATTTTACACAACTGCAACATTTGCTTAAAATTGGCGTGGCAAACCTGCCAGAAAAGGAATTTTTGGCTGACATAGTCTTGGCGGGAAACAACTGTTTGAATATCTATAGCTTTAATGTTAACATTGAAATACATGGCTGATTGGAGTTATCGATGAGATACATAAGCTTTACTAATGCCATTGACGATTATTAAATTATAACTCTATACATCTCTTTTCAGGAACCAATGTTGATGCCCTGGCAAGTGAATATTAATATCTTTAAATCAGCTTAAATTGGGCTTGAGCTTGAATCAGCCACGAACGGACTCAAAATAAACTGCTGATCACGCTGTATATAGAAACTGATTATCATCATCCTATAATAATCCTTCTCCGACCTACATCTTCACTCGGGGATTTATCTCTGCTTCTGTCTATGAATGGTTCTGGAGTTGAGTGTCTAGGAATAGCAAGGCTGGTGCCAAGTCCTCGACAGCTGTGAGCACCCTGCGTTCCCCAACTCGGCTACTCCATTGAACTTGACCACTCTGACGTCAGCCATCCAACAACCGACTGAACGCGATATGGCGATGGCATCGTCTTTCTGGGAAGACAGCGATGACGAATGTGACTTGGACCTGGAGGCGGTTCGCGTCTTTCTCAACGCGCTGGAGAAGCGCGGTGGCCACTTACCAGTCACCAGCCTCTATGGATACATCGTGAGTTCACCCCGCGAAGTCATGTTGCACGTCGGCACGACCCACGGCCTCGTGCAGGCCTTTGTCGAGGACCACTGTGATCACTTCGTGTTGGCAGACGACGGAGAGGTTTACTCCCGCGCGGCGCTCGAGCAGGAGGTGGTGTCCGTGTTGGTCGAGACTCTGGATCGACGCGGCAGTCTCCCCGCTCAGCGATTGATTGGTTGCGTCGTCAATTCTAAAATGGCTCGACTGTACTTCGGTACCGGCAGCCACGCTGCCGTAACCGCGGGTATTACGCAGCTCGCCCACGAACGTCCCGATCAGTTCGTGGTCGACGAAGACGACGAAATCTCGTTGTACACCGACACGGAAGTGGAAGCCCTCAATGTGCTGATTGAAGCATTGTTACGGCGTGGCCCGCTGCCGCCGAACAACCTGAAGGGACATGTTGCCTCGGCTCACAACAGAGATGTCCTGAAGTGTGTCGGCAGGACGGCAGACGACGTTCTACAATTTGTTCAGTCATTCCCTGATATATTTGATATGGCCGATGGTCGTGTCCAGTTAAAGTTTCGCCGTGATGTGCTGGCTTTCAAACCCGAATGGAGTAATCGTTCGATCATTGATGATTTGACCAAGGCCTTCTTGCTGCACGGTTCAATATCCTTCGATGAACTTGCGCTGTGCTATGAGAATGATCACATGAATTTTTTATTAGATTCCTCGGGATACGTCATCCAGGATGGAGACGTATACCGCTTGTCCCCGGACGCGTTTCTGCTTAGGCCTCAAGAAACCGCGGTTTCGGATGGGTCTCCTGATGTTAGTGATTCGTCATCGACTTCCAGTGAGGCTCAGGTCGGGGATTTCGAGCAGCTCAAAGCCGAAGCTCGCCGGTTTCTGCGTCGCGTGCTCGAGAAAAACGGGTCTATGCCGATGAAGAGTTTGGTCGGTCATCTTTCACAAGCGTCATCTGCTGTAAGACAAGCCGCCGGGGGCAACGTGGAGGGCCTGACCGTGTTCTGTCACAAGAACCAGGACTTGGTGGCAGTGGGCCCAGCCACGTCATTCAGGGAGGCCCCTGTATCTCTCGTCACTCACGGACAGCAAGCGTTAGCGACTGGCCCTAGCAGTGCCCCTGAAGATACCGAAAGGGAAAGCTTACATAATAAGGCTTGTGACATTGTCAAAATCGCTGGGCATTGCGCTATTGCTGAGTTCCTTGACAGAGAAGAAGAAATACACTTGAGTAGCCATCTATTTCCAGCCGACATTCAGATTTCATTTCACAAGTTGATGGAAGGTGACCGCCTTGTGGTCGACGCGACGGTCGACTTTCGGCCGAAGATGTGCGGACATTCCACCAAGTGGAGAGCGATGAAGGCCCGGCTAGTGAAAAAGACGGAGTCCAGCTTTAAGAGGCGGTTATCCGATGTCCAGATATCTGAGCAGCAAGGCCAACATAAAGAACATTCTCCGATGCACAGTCCTGCCAAGGTTCAATCGCCACGACCACTGTCCCCTCTCTCCGCGGATGGTTGTCCTACGTTGAAAGGTGTAACTTGTCGGATTCATAAGATATATAAGTACTTTGTCTTCGGTACGTTGGAATCTAGTGAGCACGTGTTTGTGAGCGGCAAGCTAATTGGCGTGACGGACTTGGCTTCTCGGTTCAATGTCGGCGACACGTTGGTCGTGGACGCAACTCTAAATGATGAAGACAAAATGAATCTTTCAAAATGGAAGGCTGTCGCAGTCCGCGATTCATCGCCGCTACACTCCGCGGATGACCGCCCTGTGCTTCGCGATGTAACCTGCCGCATTCACAAGATAGTCAATTACTGTGCCTTCGCCAAGCTGCCGACCGGTGAGGACGTGTTCCTGAGAAATAAAGTCCTGGTTCAGGTAGACGTTAAGAACATAGCCTCCGTCCTCAAGGTGGGCGACTCCGTCGTCGTGGACGCGATGCTGAATGAGGAACAAGAGAACAAGGACATGTATACCAAGTGGAAGGCTGTTAAAGCTGTTATTCCTGGTTTTGTGCAAAGATCAATTCCGCGCCCATCAGAGATAAATACGTCGAATGACTCGACGACAAGTCCAGATATCAGCGCTCTGGCGAGAGGGTTGGCAGTTCTCGATCTTGACACTGATGACGATTCAGATGTGAGTTTGGTGGGAGAGGATGGGTCCGAGGAAGCCTTACTACTACCCGTTATACCGGTCATTGGCAAGAGTTGTGGCGTGCCCCTCAAGTCCTGTGACACCCCGATCACGTGGCTGGCCCCGGGACATGCTTGTGGCGGCCCGAGCGCCACCTGGCGAGTAGAGGCCTTCGTCCTGGACGTGGACGCCAAGCTGAACTGTGCCATCGTTGTCACGGACTCCGGGGCTGTCAGCATCCTGCCACTGGCGCCTCCAGCCCCGGGTCGTGGGGCGCTGACTAGAGGCTCGTTGGTGCAGGTTGTGGAGACACCGGATGTACGCTCGCCGGGTTCACAAAGCTACATCGCTCAAGAATTAATCAGCGCTCCGCAGCCAAAGCAAGTCCCATTTGCACGTCTGGGACACCCACTCGTGGCCAAAGTTATCGCCATAGGGAACCAGCCGAACGTTCTTCTGCTTCAGACACCAGATGGCACCACCATTCAGGGACGTGCAAGCGGGTTTATCAAAGCCACTTTCGGGTGCGATGAGGTGAGTCACCACCTCGTTGTCGGTGACGTCATCAGGTGTAAGCTGGACACAGTCACCGAAGGCCCGAACACCGTGGCGAAGGTCAGCGATGTCGATGTCCTCAGTTCGTATGTGTCCTTTAGGGCTCTGCGTCAGAAGAATTTCCTCTCCGGGTCTGGCGAGATGGCGGCGTGTGTCGTGGACATCCCGACCACGCTCGCCTCGCTGCTGCCCGCCTCTCCCAAATGCACCGCCTCAGCTATCAAGGGAGGTCGGGGTACCGTGGTCGCTGTGTGGGACCGACTGCTCGTCATCAGCATGGCCAGTGTGGAGTGCGCATGCGCCGTCTTTTCGACAAACGCGGTCTCGCATTTCCGGTGTCAGGTTGGAGATGTCGTTTGTTTCCACGCAACGCGCGATGCCGACGAGACGAGCGGGATCACGTGGAGCGCCTCAGAGGTTTGGCGCCAGACAGACACCTTCCGGGCGATGGTACAACCTGCAGTGACGTCATCATTGCCGGTCAGAGACGGCTCCTCTCAAACCGACATTACCGGCCACATCATGGGTTATCGCAAGCACTGCGGGCCGTAGAGGAACTCCTGTGACCATCTTAATGCAGACAATTGTTCTCCATGGGGATAGTTATTGAAAATATATTGTTATTGCACTAAAAATTGTAATAGTGCAGGTTACTGTATTGTTGTATGGACGAGTGCGATTTGGTGTCGGGGCTTTGTGTAATCGTGCTTGGAAAAGGTGCGCTGAATCCGTGAAAGCAAACTTTTATTTTTTGACAATTTCGCTTGTTTAGTTTGCACTGAACCATAATTTCTTTTATTTAATTTAATGTGAGACTATTTAAGGTCACTTATGTTAATTAATTCCGCATCGCATTCTCATTGAATTGAAATAAACAATATCAAAATACATAGAGATGCAATATTTTGTTCTTTGCTTCATGCCAAATGCATCTATAAGGTAAGTATCGGTACGGTAGAGCCAAGGGGTGACTGGTAGAAACCGCCTGGTACACATCTAATATTATCCCAATAATCATGATATACTAATCATACTTGCTCAGAACCCTAGGCTGCATGGATGTGGGCTGAGACCACAGGCACAGTAAGTCGACTGACACAGGGGTGGGGTGGGTGTCCGCACGGCCTACTAATAAACAGCCACAGGCACAGTAAATCGACTGACACAGAGAGGGGGTGGGGGAGGGTCCGCATGGCCTACTAAAAAACAAGTTTATTCGAACTGTTTAGAATAAACAGGTTTATTAGTAGGCCGTGCGCCCCCCCCCCCCCCCCCCCCCCCTTGTCAGTCGATTTACTGTGCCTGTGGCTGAGACATTCGTGGCTGATTGTATACCTTAATTTGCTGTCTTTTAATCATTTTGTTGTAAAACATAGGTGGATCTACAGTATATATATATGGGGGGGGGGGGTGCACATACAGCTGCTAATAATTATAATACCCAAGGGTTACTATATAGTAGTTGTGTATCCTCCCATTACCCCCCTACCCCCCTCTCTTCATTATCCTGTCGATTTACTGTCCCTGACTGGTTACAAATGTTTGTTTTCGGCAATTCCTTAGCAATATAAGATAACTAAGCTATAAAACCGAATACAAATCAGCACATTTCATTGGTGGTCAAACAATTGGTGATCTGGGTGAAGCAATTCGCGTGGCTGTGACAATTGTACAGCCCATACATATTAGTATAGCAATTTTAAGGCAAGAAATTTTCCCTTAACTCAATTCTAAAGATGTAGGTTGTCTATACCAATGTGATAATTAACTGTTTAGAATATTCACTTTGAAAAAGTAGCCCGCTAAAATAGGTTGTCTGTACGTCGAGGGTAGATTATAAAGATATATACTGCTAGCAAGGGTGGATCTACTGAAGCTAGCTATGTTGTATCCTGTTTATGAACCTTTTGCAGTATTTTGCCACTTTAATAAAGAACTTCATTCTTACATTTATATATCTTAGTAACCTCCACATATGTATATAACATCTGCTTTGATATCTGGGCCCAGTCTTGAAACGCCATAGCAGCTTGCTTGCAGAACTGATATCTTACATGGTACAGCGGGAATACCACTCAGGTAAATGCCCATTCATCCAATATCCCTGCAATCACAAGCACCAGCTGAACTGCTATTTATGAACAAATTGGCTTGCTTGAACACTATTGACATTTTATTTCCAATTCCAAAATATGAAAATGATAAGGTATGCACAGAACAAAGAAGAGTTCTGTTGGTTGCAGTTCTTCATTGATGTAATAAATCCTGTTTGAGCTGATATTAGTCTTGAATATAAATAAGCATGCAAGAAACTAACTAACAACCTAACTAACATGTAAAAATGTAAATAGTTGACAGTTACAGATTGTGGTAGCCCTGTATAGACAACAATATAATATGTAAAGTTAAGATCACATGTAAGTTTTAATCATTGAATTTCAGTAGGCCTATGTTGTTTTATTTTCATTCGATATGGCCAGTAATGGCTAGTTCTAAGATTCGCTGCCTATAATAAATCTTAATTCTTGTGACAAGGTGCATGCATAATCATTATTATATATGCCAATCATTTGGATTTGGTTAATAGAATAGTTGTGTAAGACCAAGTATTATATATACAGCATGATGATTGTGGATGACATAATGCAACCACATCACTGGCCAGCTAGTTGTATAATGGTGCACATTAAACTGGCAGGCGAGAGAAGCCATTTCGGTTTATCACCAGGGGATTAGCCAGAATTTTTTTTTTGCCAGCCGAAATTTTGGCTTTTAAAAAGAAGTGTTTATATAAAATTGAGAGCAGCATGATTTTTTTCTCAACCTCCTGACCAAAAGGCCATTTTTGCGCCGGTAAACAGTACCGGAGTGCCAGCCCAACTGAAAATCTGCCCGCCAAAATAAAGTTTTGTTCTTCTCATGCTTGTCACTCTTTCTAATGAACGATTTGGGTTCCCTTCTTAATGTTAATTTGGTGGTTAATGTAGCGACCTGAATATTCTGTGAGAATATATTCAAATTATCATATTCCTGGTCAAATAAATAAACGACTACTTCATGCTGAATCTGTGTTCAGATAAATTTGGAAATACATTAATGACGATTTTATGCTAGATTTATCATGAAAAAATGTATACTTTGAGTATTAAAATGTCTACTATGCTACCTGTACGACGTATTTTTAAGCGCCACATTTATGTATATAGCTTGTAAATATATTTGCAGGCATAACGTAATAAACACCACATGTGACCTTTATGCTGAACTGAGTATACTGTGCATTTCCCTAGACATTTTTAATCTATTTAAATAGATGTTTTCCACTAAAAGTTGCATGGTATACTGAAAGGAAAGGTCGTCATTCTCATTTGACACAACTGTAACATTTGTTTAAAATTTGCGTGGCAAACCTGCCAGAAAAGGAATTTTTGGGTGACATGGTCTTGGCGGGAAACAACTGTTTGAATATCTATAGCTTTAATGTTAACATTAAAACACATGGCTGATTGGAGTTATCGATGAGATATATAAACTCTACTAATGCCATTGGCGATTACTAAATTATAACTCTATACATCTCTTTTCAGGATCCAATGTTGACGCCCTGGCAAGTGAATATTAATATCTTTAAATCAGCTTAAATTGAGCTTGAGCTTGAATCAGCCAAGAACGGACGCAAAATAAACTGCTGATCACCCTGTATATAGAAACTGATTATCGTCATCCTATAATAATCCTTCTCCGACCTACATCTTCACTCGAGGATTTATCTCTGCTTCTGTCTATGGATAGCTCTGGAGTTGAGTGTCTAGGAATAGCAAGGCTTGTGCCAAGCCCTCGAGAGCTGTGAGCACCCTGCGTTCCCCAACTCCGCTACTCCGTTGAACTTGACCACTCTGACGTCAGCCATCCAACAACTTGGACCGACTAAACGCGAAATGGCGATGGCGGCGGGCTTCTGGGAAGACAGCGATGACGAATGTGACTTGGATCTGGAGGCCGTTCGCGTCTTGCTCAACGCGCTGGACAAGCGCGGCGGCCACCTACCAGTCACCAGTCTCTTTGGATACGTCGTGAGTTCACCCCGCGAAGTCATGTTGCACGTCGGCACGACCCGCGACCTCGTGCATGCCTTTGTCGAGGACCACTGTGATCACTTCGTGTTGGCAGACGACGGAGAGGTTTACTCCCGCGCGGCGCTCGAGCAGGAGGTGGTGTCCGTGTTGGTCGAGACTCTGGATCGACGCGGTGGTCTCCCCGCTCAGCGGTTGATTGGCTGCGTCGTCAATACTAAAACGGCTCGGCTGTACTTCAATACCGGCAGCCACGCTAATTTAGCCGCCGGTATCACGCAGCTCGCCCACGAACGTCCCGATCAGTTCGTGGTCGACGAAGACGACGAAATCTCGTTGTACACCGACACGGAAGTGGAAGCCCTCAATGTGCTGATTGAAGCATTGTTACGGCGTGGCCCGCTGCCGCCGAACAACCTGAAGGGACATGTTGCCTCGGCTCACAACAGAGATGTCCTGAAGTGTGTCGGCAGGACGGCAGACGACGTTCTACAATTTGTTCAGTCATTCCCTGATATATTTGATATGGCCGATGGTCGTGTCCAGTTAAAGTTTCGCCGTGATGTGCTGGCTTTCAAACCCGAATGGAGTAATCGTTCGATCATTGATGATTTGACCAAGGCCTTCTTGCTGCACGGTTCAATATCCTTCGATGAACTTGCGCTGTGCTATGAGAATGATCACATGAATTTTTTATTAGATTCCTCGGGATACGTCATCCAGGATGGAGACGTATACCGCTTGTCCCCGGACGCGTTTCTGCTTAGGCCTCAAGAAACCGCGGTTTCGGATGGGTCTCCTGATGTTAGTGATTCGTCATCGACTTCCAGTGAGGCTCAGGTCGGGGATTTCGAGCAGCTCAAAGCCGAAGCTCGCCGGTTTCTGCGTCGCGTGCTCGAGAAAAACGGGTCTATGCCGATGAAGAGTTTGGTCGGTCATCTTTCACAAGCGTCATCTGCTGTAAGACAAGCCGCCGGGGGCAACGTGGAGGGCCTGACCGTGTTCTGTCACAAGAACCAGGACTTGGTGGCAGTGGGCCCAGCCACCTCATTCAGGGAGGCCCCTGTATCTCTCGTCACTCACGGACAGCAAGCGTTAGCGACTGGCCCTAGCAGTGCCCCTGAAGATACCGAAAGGGAAAGCTTACATAATAAGGCTTGTGACATTGTCAAAATCGCTGGGCATTGCGCTATTGCTGAGTTCCTTGACAGAGAAGAAGAAATACACTTGAGTAGCCATCTATTTCCAGCCGACATTCAGATTTCATTTCACAAGTTGATGGAAGGTGACCGCCTTGTGGTCGACGCGACGGTCGACTTTCGGCCGAAGATGTGCGGACATTCCACCAAGTGGAGAGCGATGAAGGCCCGGCTAGTGAAAAAGACGGAGTCCAGCTTTAAGAGGCGGTTATCCGATGTCCAGATATCTGAGCAGCAAGGCCAACATAAAGAACATTCTCCGATGCACAGTCCTGCAAAGGTTCAATCGCCACGACCACTGTCCCCTCTCTCCGCGGATGGTTGTCCTACGTTGAAAGGTGTAACTTGTCGGATTCATAAGATATATAAGTACTTTGTCTTCGGTACGTTGGAATCTAGTGAGCACGTGTTTGTGAGCGGCAAGCTAATTGGCGTGACGGACTTGGCTTCTCGGTTCAATGTCGGCGACACGTTGGTCGTGGACGCAACTCTAAATGATGAAGACAAAATGAACCTTTCAAAATGGAAGGCTGTCGCAGTCCGCGATTCATCGCCGCTACACTCCGCGGATGACCGCCCTGTGCTTCGCGATGTAACCTGCCGCATTCACAAGATAGTCAATTACTTTGCCTTCGCCAAGCTGCCGACCGGTGAGGACGTGTTCCTGAGAAATAAAGTCCTGGTTCAGTTAGACGTTAAGAACATAGCCTCCGTCCTCAAGGTGGGCGACTCCGTCGTCGTGGACGCGGTGCTGAATGAGGAACAAGAGAACAAGGACATGTATACCAAGTGGACGGCTGTTAAAGCTGTTATTCCTGGTTTTGTGCAAAGATCAATTCCGCGCCCATCAGATATAAATACGTCGAATGACTCGACGACAAGTCCAGATATCAGCGCTCTGGCGAGAGGGTTGGCAGTTCTCGATCTTGACACTGATGACGATTCAGATGTGAGTTTGATGGGAGAGGATGGGTCCGAGGAAGCCTTACTACTACCCGTTATACCGGTCATTGGCAAGAGTTGTGGCGTGCCCCTCAAGTCCTGTGACACCCCGATCACGTGGCTGGCCCCGGGACATGCTTGTGGCGGCCCGAGCGCCACCTGGCGAGTAGAGGCCTTCGTCCTGGACGTGGACGCCAAGCTGAACTGTGCCATCGTTGTCACGGACTCCGGGGCTGTCAGCATCCTGCCACTGGCGCCTCCAGCCCCGGGTCGTGGGGCGCTGACTAGAGGCTCGTTGGTGGAGGTTGTGGAGACACCGGATGTACGCTCGCCGGGTTCACAAAGCTACATCGCTCAAGAATTAATCAGCGCTCCGCAGCCAAAGCAAGTCCCATTTGCACGTCTGGGACACCCACTCGTGGCCAAAGTTATCGCCATAGGGAACCAACCGAACGTTCTTCTGCTTCAGACACTAGATGGCACCACCATTCAGGGACGTGCAAGCGGGTTTATCAAAGCCACTTTCGGGTGCGATGAGGTGAGTCACCACCTCGTTGTCGGTGACGTCATCAGGTGTAAGCTGGACACAGTCACCGAAGGCCCGAACGCCGTGGCGAAGGTCAGCGATGTCGATGTCCTCAGTTCGTATGTGTCCTTTAGGGCTCTGCGTCAGAAGAATTTCCTCTCCGGGTCTGGCGAGATGGCGGCGTGCGTCGTGGACATCCCGACCACGCTCGCCTCGCTGCTGCCCGCCTCTCCCCGATGCACCGCCACAGCTATCAAGGGAGGTCGGGGTACCGTGGTCGCTGTGTGGGACAGACTGCTCGTCATCAGCATGGCCAGTGTGGAGTGCGCATGCGCCGTCTTTTCGACAAACGCGGTCTCGCATTTCCGGTGTCAGGTTGGAGATGTCGTTTGTTTCCACGCAACGCGCGATGCCGACGAGACGAGCGGGATCACGTGGAGCGCCTCAGTGGTTTGGCGCCAGACAGACACCTTCCGGGCGATGGTACAACCTGCAGTGACGTCATCATTGCCGGTCAGAGACGGCTCCTCTCAAACCGACATTACCGGCCACATCATGGGTTATCGCAAGCACTGCGGGCCGTAGAGGAACTCCTGTGACCATCTTAATGCAGGCAATTGTTCTCCATGGGGATAATTATTGAAAATATATTGTTATTGCCCTAAAAATTGTAATAGTGCAGGTTACTGTATTGTTGTATGGACGAGTGCGATTTGGTGTCGGGGCTTTGTGTAATCGTGCTTGGAAAAAGTGCGCTGAATCCGTGAAAGCAAACTTTTATTTTTTGACAATTTCGCTTGTTCAGTTTGCACTGAACCATAATTTCTTTTATTAATTTTAATGTGAACAAAGATCATTTAAGGTCACTTATGTTAATTAATTCCGCATTGCATCCTCATTAGATTGAAATAAACAAAAACACTATACATGGAGATGCAATCTTTTGTTCTTTTCTGCATGCCAAATGTAAGTACATCCGACCATGCGTTATAACATGTGACTGCTGTACATACCGGCAATTGACTATCTGAAAATATATTTCGCCTACATACGTACCCTTCTACTTAAAAGGCTAAATTGAACAGTCCTTTACCATTTATATTTGACACTGTTAATTTGCATGTTTTACTAACAGCGAAGAAAGAGCAAACAACCTGGTCTTTTTCCGCCTGATATAGATGAGGGCATCGCACACCGGGGCAAATGGAGCTATCTTTGTACTGTTCAGAGGTCCATGGAATCCATGGATTTGCGCACGACCACCATGACGTCTTCTTGATGCTCCCGGCGCCACTTGGTGCGACGGTCAATTGACGATACTTTTACATCCAACAAGGCCAAGTCGCAGAAGTGAATCAGGCGATAATATGCGCGTTGGTGCAATGACCGTTTTATTTCACATGAAAAAGGAACAATCGCTCTTGCTTACGCACCAATACTCTTAAGCTAAGTGCTTAATAGGGGGGCAAGTGCTGCTATGGCTACATCAATCACCGCCTTGAACCAGGTTGCTACCTGTTACCAGAGATTGTATAGGTAGTACTGCTGTTGATGCAAATGCAACGTCTGTAAATCGGTAATGTAAGGTATAACCTCTCTTTTGCAAAAGAAGTATCATACAGCCATACCACAACCGCCAACGTATTTACAAAATCTTATGGCAGTCTACTGTAAAAAGATTAAAATTGTTGCAACTCACGAAAATTAAGTGTTTATTTCGTAAACCTGTTCATGTATATCCTGAAGATGTTTCGATCTATAGCAGAAGTAATGCCACTTCGCAACAACCTACCAAGCTGGCTGAACGTTGGTGTCGAGGCAATTTCTATATGAATGACGTTTATGTGACACATTTACGTTTCAGGGGTCGGTGGTACAGAACTCCTCGATTCCCCCAATGGCTGTCTGATTCCCCTGGGGTGTGGTCCACTTGGGTGAAGCTCGCCCCGAGCACTGCTGTCTGGAAGGTGTGGATTGAAAGGGTAGCGTGCGACTCTAGTACCTACGTCACCAGCGCCGAAGAATGGCGACAAACAAGACGCCCGAACAGACCATTCAGGGCACTGATCAATGCACTTCGGAGGCTGTCGAGAGGCTGACTAAAGCCATAGAGAGCCAAGGTCCGATGTCCATGCAGAAATTGACTGGCACTGTTGGGATCGCTCCGAAAGACGTCAGGAAAGCTGTCGGTGGCAGCTCAAAGCAGCAACTGAGTCAGTTCCTGCAGCGACACGCTGCTGTCTTTAAGGTGAATGATGACATTGTAAGCCTTGTCCAAGGACAATGCCCATCTAACGGAGCTTTGGAGAAGCCCAAAGACATGGCTCGGCAGTTTTCGCTGCGACACTCTGATGCCTTTAATGTGAGTGGTGACATTGTAGGCCTTGTGCAAGACGAAAGCCTCCCCAATGTAGACTTGGAGAAAGCCAAAGAGGCGGCTCGGCAGTTTCTGCGACAGATACTGGAGGAGCACGGCTCGCTGTCTATGGAAAACCTGGCTCGTCACCTGGTTCTGGCGACACCTACTGTGAGACAAGCCGCCGGGGACAACGTAGCGACCCTGACCGTGTTCTGTCACAAAAACCCGGACTTAGTGACAGTGGGCACGGCCACATCACTTGGGGATGCCGTTGTCTCTCCAGTTCCGCAGCGAGGTAATACTAAGAAGACGCTAAAATCAAAGTCACCTGGCATGAAGCCTGATAAAAACCGCGCCGCCGAGACGACAACCTTGACAGACAAGGCTTGTGTCATCTTCAAAAACATTGGACAATGCGCTTTTGCCAAATTCGATGACGGTGAAAATGTGCATGTGAGTAGATTTCTGTTTTCAGGCGAAGCACGGATGTTATTTCACAAACTGAAGAAGGGTGATCGTCTCGTGGTCGACGCTATCGCCACCTGCCGGCCCAATACGGCTGAGGTCTTCACGCAATGGAAGGCGGTTAAAGCCCGGATGGTCAAGAAGACCGCTAAGATCTTCAAGAAGCGACTGTCGACGGTCACAGTCGTCACTAATTCGAATTACATAAGTTCTGAATCGTCTCAGACCCCGAGTGAGGCTGATCATGATATCGATTATACACCACCGCCCAGTCATCACCTCGAGCATGACGGTCCCAAGCTTTGCAATGTCACATGCCGCATTCACAAGATATTTAATTACTTTGCCTTCGCCAAGCTGCCGTCTGGTGAACACGTGTTCATGAGTAAGGAAGTTCTGGTTCAGGCTGACGAGAATGACCTAGGCTCCATCCTCAAGGTCGGCGATTCCGTCGCCGTGGATGCCGTACGCAACGAAAATCAACAAAACAAAGACATATTCTCCAAATGGAAGGCTGTTAGAGCTGTTATTCCCGGTCTTCCGCAAAGATCTATTCCCCGCCCATCAGAGATAGGTGCGTCGAATGACTCGACGACAAGCCCAGACATCAGTGCTCTGGCGAGAGGATTGTCAATTCTGGATCTTGAGACTGATGACGATTCAGATGTGAGTTTGGTGGGAGAGGAAGGGTCCGAGGAAGCCTTACTACTACCCGTTATACCGGTCATTGGCAAGGGTAGTGGCGTGCCCCTCAAGTCCTGTGGCACCCCGATCACGTGGCTGGCCCCGGGACATGCTTGTGGCGGCCCGAGCGCCACCTGGCGAGTAGAGGCCTTCGTCCTGGACGTGGACGCCAAGCTGAACTGTGCCATCGTTGTCACGGACTCCGGGGCTGTCAGCATCCTGCCACTGGCGCCTCCAGCCCCGGGTCGTGGGGCGCTGACTAGAGGCTCGTTGGTGGAGGTTGTGGAGACACCCGATGTACGCTCGCCAGGTTCACAAAGCTACGTCGCTCAAGAATTAATCAGCGCTCCTCAGCCAAAGCAAGTCCCATCTGCACGTCTGGGACACCAACTCGTGGCCAAAGTTATCGCCATAGGGAACCAACCGAACGTTCTTCTGCTTCAGACACTAGATGGCACCACCATTCAGGGACATGCAAGCGGATTGACCAAAGTCAGTTTCGGGTGCGATGAGGTGAATCACCACCTCGTTGTCGGTGACGTCATCAGGTGTAAGCTGGACACAGTCACCGAAGGCCCGAACGCCGTGGCGAAGGTCAGCGATGTGGATGTCCTCAGTTCATATGTGTCCTTTAGCGCTCTGCGTCAGAAGAATTTCCTCTCCGGGTCTGGCGAGATGGCGGCGTGTGTCGTGGACATCCCGACCACGCTCGCCTCGCTGCTGCCCGCCTCTCCCAAATGCACCGCCTCAGCTATCAAGGGAGGTCGGGGTACCGTGGTCGCTGTATGGGACAGACTGCTCGTCATCAGCATGGCCAGTGTGGAGTGCGCATGCGCCGTCTTTTCGACAAACGCGGTCTCGCATTTCCGGTGTCAGTTTGGAGATGTCGTTTGTTTCCACGCAACGCGCGATGCCGACGAGACGAGCGGGATCACGTGGAGCGCCTCAGAGGTTTGGCGCCAGACAGACACCTTCCGGGCGATGGTACAATCTGCAGTGACGTCATCAGTGCCGGTCAGAGACGGCTCCTCTCAGACCGACATTACCGGCCACATCATGGGTTATCGCAAGCACTGCGGGCCGTAGAGAAACTCCTGTGACCATCTTAAGGCAGACAATTGTTCTCCATGGGAATAGTTATTGAAAATATATTGTTATTGCACTAAATATTTTAATAGTGCAGGTTATTGTATTGTTTTATGGACGAGCGCGATTTGGTGTCGGGGCCTTGTGTAATTGTGCTTGGAAAAGGTGTGCTGAATCCGTGAAAGCAAATTTTTATGTTTTGACAATGTCGCTTGTTTAGTTTGCACTGAACCATCATGTTTTTCGTTAATTTTAATGTAAGATCATTTAAGGTCACTTATGTTAATTAATTCCGCATCGCATCCTCATTGGATTAAAATAAACAATATCACTATACATGGAGATGCAATCTTTTGTTCTTTGCTTCATGCCAAATGCATCTATAAGGTAAGTATCGGGACGGTAGAGCCAAGGGGTGACTGGTAGAAACCGCCTGGTACACATTTAATATTATCCCAATAATCATGATATACTAATTATACGTGCTCAGAACCCTAGGCTGTATGGATGTGGGCTGAGACCACAGGCACAGTAAATCGACTGACACAGGGGTGGAGGGAGGGGGGGTGTCCGCACGGCCTACTAATAAACAGCCACAGGCACAGTTAATCGACTGACAAAAGGGGGGGGGGAGGGTCCGCACGGCCTACTAATAAACAAGTTTATTCTAACTGTTTAGAATAAACAGGTTTATTAGTAGGACTCTCACAAGCACTGAACTGCTATTTATGAACAAATTGGCTTGCTTGAACACTATTGACATTTTATTTCCAATTCCAAAATATAAAAATGATAAGGTATGCACAGAACAATAAAGAGTAATGTTGGTTGCAGTTCTTCATTGATGTAATAAATCCTGTTTGAGCTGATATTAGTCTTGAATATAAATAAGCATGCAAGAAACTAACTAACAACCTAACTAACATGTAAAAATGTAAATAGTTGACAGTTACAGATTGTGGTAGTCCTGTATAGACAACAATATAATATGTAAAGTTAAGATCACATGTAAGTTTTAATCATTGAACTTCAGTAGGCCTATGTTGTTTTATTTTCATTAGATATGGCCAGTAATGGCTAGTTCTAAGATTCGCTGCCTATAATAAATCCTAATTCTTGAGCCAAGGTGCATGCATAATCATTATTATATATGCCAATCATTTGGATTTGGTTAATAGAATAGTTATGTAAGACCAAGTATTATATATACAGCATGATGATTGTGGTTGACATAATGCAACCACATCACTGGCCAGCTAGTTGTATAATGGTGCACATTAAACTGGCAGGCGAGAGAAGCCATTTCGGTTTATCACCAGGGGATTAGCCAGAATTTTTTTTTTGCCAGCCGAAATTTTGGCTTTTAAAAAGAAGTGTTTATATAAAATTGAGAGCAGCATGATTTTTTTCTCAACCTCCTGACCAAAAGGCCATTTTTGCGCCGGTAAACAGTACCGGAGTGCCAGCCCAACTGAAAATCTGCCCGCCAAAATAAAGTTTTGTTCTTCTCATGCTTGTCACTCTTTCTAATGAACGATTTGGGTTCCCTTCTTAATGTTAATTTGGTGGTTAATGTAGCGACCTGAATATTCTGTGAGAATATATTCAAATTATCATATTCCTGGTCAAATAAATAAACGACTACTTCATGCTGAATCTGTGTTCAGATAAATTTGGAAATACATTAATGACGATTTTATGCTAGATTTATCATGAAAAATGTATACTTTGAGTATTAAAATGTCTACTATGCTACCTGTACGACGTATTTTTAAGCGCCACATTTATGTATATAGCTTGTAAATATATTTGCAGGCATAACGTAATAAACACCACATGTGAACTTTATGCTGAACTGAGTATACTGTGCATTTCCCTAGACATTTTTAATCTATTTAAATAGATGTTTTCCACTAAAAGTTGCATGGTATACTGAAAGGAAAGGTCGTCATTCTCATTTGACACAACTGTAACATTTGTTTAAAATTTGCGTGGCAAACCTGCCAGAAAAGGAATTTTTGGGTGACATGGTCTTGGCGGGAAACAACTGTTTGAATATCTATAGCTTTAATGTTAACATTAAAACACATGGCTGATTGGAGTTATCGATGAGATATATAAACTCTACTAATGCCATTGGCGATTACTAAATTATAACTCTATACATCTCTTTTCAGGATCCAATGTTGACGCCCTGGCAAGTGACTATTAATATCTTTAAATCAGCTTAAATTGAGCTTGAGCTTGAATCAGCCAAGAACGGACGCAAAATAAACTGCTGATCACCCTGTATATAGAAACTGATTATCGTCATCCTATAATAATCCTTCTCCGACCTACATCTTCACTCGAGGATTTATCTCTGCTTCTGTCTATGGATAGCTCTGGAGTTGAGTGTCTAGGAATAGCAAGGCTGGTGCCAAGCCCTCGAGAGCTGTGAGCACCCTGCGTTCCCCAACTCCGCTACTCCGTTGAACTTGACCACTCTGACGTCAGCCATCCAACAACTTGGACCGACTAAACGCGAAATGGCGATGGCGGCGGGCTTCTGGGAAGACAGCGATGACGAATGTGACTTGGATCTGGAGGCCGTTCGCGTCTTGCTCAACGCGCTGGACAAGCGCGGCGGCCACCTACCAGTCACCAGTCTCTTTGGATACGTCGTGAGTTCACCCCGCGAAGTCATGTTGCACGTCGGCACGACCCGCGACCTCGTGCAGGCCTTTGTCGAGGACCACTCTGATCACTTCGTGTTGGCAGACGACGGAGAGGTTTACTCCCGCGCGGCGCTCGAGCAGGAGGTGGTGTCCGTGTTGGTCAAGACTCTGGATCGACGCGGTGGTCTCCCCGCTCAGCGATTGATTGGCTGCGTCGTCAATACTAAAACGGCTCGGCTGTACTTCAATACCGGCAGCCACGCTAATTTAGCCGCCGGTATCACGCAGCTCGCCCACGAACGTCCCGATCAGTTCGTGGTCGACGAAGACGACGAAATCTCGTTGTACACCGACACGGAAGTGGAAGCCCTCAATGTGCTGATTGAAGCATTGTTACGGCGTGGCCCGCTGCCGCCGAACAACCTGAAGGGACATGTTGCCTGGGCCCACAACAGAGATGTCCTGAAGTGTGTCGGCAGGACGGCAGACGACGTTCTACAATTTGTTCAGTCATTCCCTGATATATTTGATATGGCCGATGGTCGTGTCCAGTTAAAGTTTCGCCGTGATGTGCTGGCTTCTAAACCCGAATGGAGTAATCGTTCAATCATTGATGATTTGACCAAGGCCTTCTTGCTGCACGGTTCAATATCCTTCGATGAACTTGCACTGTGCTATGAGAACGATCACATAAATTTTTTATTAGATTCCTCGGGATACGTCATCCAAGATGGAGACGTATACCGCTTGTCCCCGGACGCGTTTCTGCTTAGTCCTCAAGAAACCGCGGTTTCGGATGGGTCTCCTGATGTTAGTGATTCGTCATCGACTTCCAGTGAGGCTCAGGTCGGGGATTTCGAGCAGCTCAAAGCCGAAGCTCGCCGGTTTCTGCGTCGCGTGCTCGAGAAAAACGGGTCTATGCCGATGAAGAGTTTGGTCGGTCATCTTTCACAAGCGTCATCTGCTGTAAGACAAGCCGCCGGGGGCAACGTGGAGGGCCTGACCGTGTTCTGTCACAAGAACCAGGACTTGGTGGCAGTGGGCCCAGCCACGTCATTCAGGGAGGCCCCTGTATCTCTCGTCATTCACGGACAGCAAGCGTTAGCGACTGGCCCTAGCAGTGCCCCTGAAGATACCGAAAGGGAAAGCTTACATAATAAGGCTTGTGACATTGTCAAAATCGCTGGGCATTGCGCTATTGCTGAGTTCCTTGACAGAGAAGAAGAAATACACTTGAGTAGCCATCTATTTCCAGCCGACATTCAGATTTCATTTCACAAATTGATGGAAGGTGACCGCCTTGTGGTCGACGCGACGGTCGACTTTCGGCCGAAGATATGCGGACCTTCCACCAAGTGGAGAGCGATGAAGGCCCGGCTAGTGAAAAAGACGGAGTCCAGCTTTAAGAGGCGGTTATCCGATGTCCAGATATCTGAGCAGCAAGGCCAACATAAAGAACATTCTCCGATGCACAGTCCTGCCAAGGTTCAATCGCCACGACCACTGTCCCCTCTCTCCGCGGATGGTTGTCCTACGTTGAAAGGTGTAACTTGTCGGATTCATAAGATATATAAGTACTTTGTCTTCGGTACGTTGGAATCTAGTGAGCACGTGTTTGTGAGCGGCAAGCTAATTGGCGTGACGGACTTGGCTTCTCGGTTCAATGTCGGCGACACGTTGGTCGTGGACGCAACTCTAAATGATGAAGACAAAATGAACCTTTCAAAATGGAAGGCTGTCGCAGTCCGCGATTCATCGCCGCTACACTCCGCGGATGACCGCCCTGTGCTTCGCGATGTAACCTGCCGCATTCACAAGATAGTCAATTACTGTGCCTTCGCCAAGCTGCCGACCGGTGAGGACGTGTTCCTGAGAAATAAAGTCCTGGTTCAGGTAGACGTTAAGAACATAGCCTCCGTCCTCAAGGTGGGCGACTCCGTCGTCGTTGACGCGGTGCTGAATGAGGAACAAGAGAACAAGAACATGTATACCAAGTGGAAGGCTGTTAAAGCTGTTATTCCTGGTTTTGTGCAAAGATCAATTCCGCGCCCATCAGATATAAATACGTTAAATGACTCGACGACAAGTCCAGATATCAGCGCTCTGGCGAGAGGGTTGGCAGTTCTCGATCTTGACACTGATGACGATTCAGATGTGAGTTTGGTGGGAGAGGATGGGTCCGAGGAAGCCTTACTACTACCCGTTATACCGGTCATTGGCAAGAGTTGTGGCGTGCCCCTCAAGTCCTGTGACACCCCGATCACGTGGCTGGCCCCGGGACATGCTTGTGGCGGCCCGAGCGCCACCTGGCGAGTAGAGGCCTTCGTCCTGGACGTGGACGCCAAGCTGAACTGTGCCATCGTTGTCACGGACTCCGGGGCTGTCAGCATCCTGCCACTGGCGCCTCCAGCCCCGGGTCGTGGCGCGCTGACTAGAGGCTCGTTGGTGGAGGTTGTGGAGACACCCGATGTACGCTCGCCGGGTTCACAAAGCTACATCGCTCAAGAATTAATCAGCGCTCCGCAGCCAAAGCAAGTCCAATTTGCACGTCTGGGACACCAACTCGTGGCCAAAGTTATCGTCATAGGGAACCAACCGAACGTTCTTCTGCTTCAGACACCAGATGGCACCACCATTCAGGGACGTGCAAGCGGGTTTATCAAAGCCACTTTCGGGTGCGATGAGGTGAGTCACCACCTCGTTGTCGGTGACGTCATCAGGTGTAAGCTGGACACAGTCACCGAAGGCCCGAACACCGTGGCGAAGGTCAGCGATGTCGATGTCCTCAGTTCGTATGTGTCCTTCAGCGCTCTTCGTCAGAAGAATTTCCTCTCCGGGTCTGGCGAGATGGCGGCGTGTGTCGTGGACATCCCGACCACGCTCGCCTCGCAGCTGCCCGTGTCTCCCAAATGCACCACCACGGCCATCAAGAGAGGTCGGGGTACCGTGGTCGCTGTGTGGGACAGACTGCTCGTCATCAGCATGGCCAGTGCGAAGTGCGCATGCGCCGTCTTTTCGACAAACGCGGTCTCGCATTTCCGGTGTCAGGTTGGAGATGTCGTTTGTTTCCACGCAACGCGCGATGCCGACGAGACGAGCGGGATCACGTGGAGCGCCTCGGAAGTTTGGCGCCAGACAGACACCTTCCGGGCGATGGTACAACCTGCAGTTACGTCATCATTGCCGGTCAGAGACGGCTCCTCTCAGACCGACATTACCGGCCACATCATGGGTTATCGCAAGCACTGCGGGTCGGGGAGAAACTCCTGTGACCATTAAAACGGATATGGTTGGTTGGTTGTATATTCAGGACGCTTTAGCCACTTTTGATCATATCGCGTCTATCAATGGGAAAAAGAACTGTAAGAACCCTACTCTTTACGCAGAAAGACCATTAAAACTGAGAAAGCTAGTTCCTAAATTTATAATATAATATAGGCTTATCATTATTATTTGGCATACGATATATATTTTGTTAAGTACAGCCAGGGACTGGTTTACCAAATGTACGCACCAATAATATATATTCAAGACATATTCCCGTATTTTAAGGTCAGCTTTTTTTAAACAGATTGCGCCTTTCTGTCTTGCTTACATGTTATTGTGACATTATTGTTTTTGGACGGAACGCTTTTACATACATTCTGTTCATGAAATCGAATTGTATTATTTATATATTATACAAATATGACACCTTTAGATTGGCGTTTCCCGTCAAGTTTACATTGTTCTGCGATTATTCTTGTTAAACTGCCGTATTGTTTGTGTTCCTCTTTTCAAATGAGGCACGAAGAGTATGCGCTAAGCTGACGATATTTCAATTTGGATGACGATGTTTCAATTTGGATGACAATGTGTTAATTTGGATGACGATGTTTCAATTTGGATGACGATGCTCGGTATACAGATGAACATGTAGATTGGGTAATTTTAGGTTGTCAACGTGATGTGTTAGTAGGTCAAGTGGGTATCACTGACCTATGTTAGTCTTTCATCAATATCTTGTTACAGTATATGGATATTGTTCTTGTATGTTTCTTGCATAGTGTTTATGGGTATTTGTTTACTAACGCTGACCTCCTTACATAAATCTACTTGAGACTGACTTTAATTATCAGGATCTCCATGGATGTTGGTAACTGTTGCCTTTGTGTTCCCTGATGCCCTTGGACTGGGCTTATCGCTCAATGCCAAAGTTCTCAGGCTCATTGTGCACAGATATTTTGCGAGGAATCGCCTGTCTGTCGTCATATCCCATGGGGTTGAGGAGGACTTTTATTGGTTCTCATGCATTGAGCTACGGGAAAGAGCCCCGTTTTTTAAGATGTAGGAAAGACACGTTTTTCAGATGTAGGAAAGACACTTTTTTCAGGTGTAAGAAAGACACTTTTGTTGCAGATGTACTCGCCCCTCCCCCTAGAAGCATCCTTATTTACAGTCCAGTCCTACGGAAAAAACTGTCCCCTTTTTCTGAAAACCTCCGTTCCAAAAGCTAACCCCCCCCCCCCCCCCATCCTCCGTTGTTGGAGAAAAACATTCGGAGGACGCCCTTATTTCAAGTGGCTGGAGCACACTCCCACCCATTGACAGAACAAGGCCCGCCCCTCATTCCACCCCGGGGTCATATCATTCGTACGCCAGGTGTCGCTCGGCGTATGACAGCCAGAGCGGCACGTGCCACGTGGTCCCGCACGTAGGCCGGGACGACCACACCGCTGGGAGTGCCTGCCACATTCCCGCCGCACTGACAACTATTACAGACAGTCGATGTACTGTAACTATGGCAGTTTTACATCGGACATCGGCCAGATATATATATACCCAAGATGCGTGGGTCGATCTTACCGCAGTGTTTATATGGTTCTTTTTGTAGCCTGCATTAAGGCATAATAACAGGGAATGTGGAGCCCAAAAGCGTCGGTACAGACTGAGTTAATAAACTCGTGGCTAAACTCTTACATGTCATTATGGTCCTTTGATTTACAGTTTTTCGGTGTACCTCATGTACACTATGTAATATGTGTAACAGTAGTTCGAAATGGGAAGGGACCGAGCAGGGTGGTAGGTAGAGGGGTGGGGTGGGGCTGGGGGGGGGAGGGGCGGGGGTGGATCTCTATCTGGTCGTCCCCAAGTAGTCAACCCCCCCCGGGGCTCGTTCGTGCTGGACACTTTCCCGTGTGGTCGTTGGCTCGTTGTGGCGTTTAACGGTCGCTGGAGCCCTCGGGCACTACTTGTGCCGCTCTTCAAATTACAATCAATTCCAGTAGCGAACGCTCTGGTTGGTCGACAATGCCACCCATAACCGCACCCCCCTCACCCCTCCCCCCTCCTCTGTGGATGGCTGCCACACTGCAGTCCCATGACGCGTAGGTATGCAGCAGACACATGGGGACATGTATGTAGACAGGGGTCGGGCGGTCGGCAACCTGCCTCGCTTTTATCTGTTTATACATATATTGTTAACATATGGAAGAAAAAGTTGGAAGCGCCTGCGTCTGCGCCTGCGCCTGCGCATGTGCCTCTGTCCCGCGTAGCCTCGTGACGTCACAACGTGCCTCGCGCAGCGCGGATCACTTCGGTCCAAACACTTGTTGAATATACTTCTGATACTGCGGACAACATGGATACTACGACTCACCAGCAGCGCTAACAGGTAGTAGGTCTCGTGACAAACCCTCGATGTGTATTCGGTGTATGCGTCATAAAAATAAACGTCATTTTATATACGCCGTTCGAATCTGCATGTTTAGAATACTTCGAATTATAACATTTTGAATCACCGAAAAGCAATTTAGAAAAAAAAGTCTGATAACGTCTAGGGTTGGGAAGTGAAACGATTGTAAAAGTTTAGATATGTGGAATACACCCTGACAAATTATTGGTTTCGCCTAAATTAAGTGCTCGATTTCATCTGCGTTTGCCATTCCATGTTGAACTGTGAGCGGCGTTTGTGGTTTAGGGTAAAACCTATATATTTGTTCCTATTTAATGTTTGAAACAACTGACATAACTACCAGTTATCTTATAATGCCAATGCTATTTCTTTGGGGTATTCATTCTTTGATGACGGAAACTTTAACACGGTGACCCATATTTTCTAATCAATCTGTTGATATAATTCCCCTAATTATTTTTTTATGATTAGCACCGTTGGCCTCACGTACACCTCATATACACCGTTCTTGAACAATTTCCCTACAAGAATTTCTCCGAAAATAAAGACTCGGTTACATATTGCGTATTACCCATTGGCCATGCTAAACGTGACATAGGCCAAGGTCAAGCTACCCGACATTGGCCAAGGGCAAGCTACTAGACATTGGCCAAGGTCAAGCTACCAGACATTGGCCAAGGTCAAGCTACCCGACAATGGCTAAGGGCAAGCTACTCGACATTTGCCAAGGTCAAGCTACCCGAAATGGGCCATGGTAAAACTAATCGACATTGGTCAGGGTCAAGCTACTCGACATTGGTCAAGATCAAGCTACTCGATATTGGCCAAGGGCAAGCTACCAGACATTGGTCAAGGTCAAGCTACCCGAAATGGGCCAAGGTCAAGCTACTCGACATTGGTTTTAAGTTCAAGCTATTCGACATTGGCCAAGTCCAAGTTGCCAGACATTATGGCACACGTTGAACGAAGACCTTTTTACTTATTAGGGTAGAACTTCATCCTATAATAAGTATCCTAATGAATATCATTAAGGACGGGTCACCAAAGCTGACGTTCAAGGTCATATATAACCATTGCAGACTCGATATGAACGGAATAAATACGGTTAACATAGATCTTCCAATTGAAATATGTCTATGGGAACAATGTTGGCAGATATGAGATTTTAATAATCTGCGACAATGAAGAGCAATTGTGCAAGAGAGGATTTATTAAAGAACCGAACCAATCCTCAGGGCATTGACGCAAGAGCGGTTCCACCATGTTTTAATGTATTTGGTAATCCCCATGTGTATGGCCTACACCAGCTCGTCGTGCCGCATGGGGTGTGAGGCTGGCAACTCATGATTATTGGTATATGAATAGCCCGTTTAAGGCCACGCAACACCTTCCGATCCGACATTACAAAACATTGCGATATATGTTATGCGTTGCAGAAATTCACTTAAACCATGCTGGGCTTTCTGGTCCGTAACCTGCTGGTGCTGTGTGTGGCGGTGACGAGCGTGGGCGGCCAAGTGTGCACAGATACCCTGACGGGGTGCTTACAAGGCATCGTCAACACGGGTAAGTCTCTCAGACTGTGTCTACAAGGCATCGCCAACACGGGTAAGTTTCTCAGATTGTGTCTACAAGGCATCGTCAACACGGGTAAGTCTCTCAGACTGTGTCTACAAAGCATCGCCAACACGGGTAAGTCTCTCAGACTGTATCTACAAGGCATCGTCAACATGGGTAAGTCTCTCAGATTGTGTCTACAAGGCATCGTCAACACGGGTAAGTCTCTCAGATTGTGTCTACAAAGCATCGCCAACACGGGTAAGTCTCTCAGACTGTATCTACAAGGCATCGTCAACATGGGTAAGTCTCTCAGATTGTGTCTACAAGGCATCGTCAACACGGGTAAGTCTCTCAGACTGTGTCTACAAGGCATCGTCAACACGGGTAAGTCTCTCAGACTGTATCTACAAGGCATCGTCAACACGGTTAAGTCTCGAAGACTCTGTGTCTACAAGGTATCGTCAACACGGGTAAGTCTCTCAAACTGTGTCTACAAGGCATGGTCAACAGGGGTAAGTCTCTCAGACTGTCTCTTCAAAGCATGGTCAACAGGGGTAAGTCTCTCAGACTGTATCTACAAGGCATCGTCAACACGGGTAAGTCTCTCAGACTGTCTCTACAAAGCATCGTCAACACGGGTAGGTATTTTAGACTGTGTGTCAACATAGCATCCTCAACACGGGGAAGTCTATCAGACTCTGTGTGTGCAAAGCATCGTCAACACGGGTAAGTCTATCAGACTGTGTCTACAAGGCATCGTCCTAACGGGTAAGTCTCTCAGACTGTATCTACAAGGCATCGTCGAACAGCGCGCCATTTTGCCGGAGACAGTGACGTATTTTGTGACCCTTCATGTGGCGCCGCCGTACGTTATAACTGGAATTTATCTCGCGGAGGTAAGCGGCAACGATTTACGGATGAATTGCGGCTGTTCCAAGCCGCGCACGAAACCATGATCTTAGGGTTTTATGGAAAATTAGCATCCAAACATATTGATATATATCTTGCAACGATTGTCTCCGTAAAAAAAGCCCTGATCGGAGTTGAATGAATCGCAACTATTTATATTAGCGATGATCACGCGCTCTTGTGTTGCTCCCGTAATAGGCGTCATTTCCGGTTTTAATATAATTAGACTATCGCCTCCTGATTGGTCAATCGCAGACACACCTCCGAAAAGGGTTGCCGCCTGATTAAGCGGAGAAGTCGTGGCTGCCGGTCACTTTAAAATGTAATTGTGAGCATGAAAAGGCGGCGGAAAATTCTGTAATTTGGAGGATAGACACTTGGGTATTCTGTTAATCGGTAAAGCAACATTAGAGGCCAGGCTGTTCCGTCTGACATAACGGTCTTATTCATAACTGTTAATCCGGCTTCGTTTTAATATATAGGAGATACATTGGTGCAGCGTAGCCTCCATGACCACAAAATCGGCCTAAAATATCAGCAAATATCGACATGTTATTTCAGTGCTGTGCCAGTTCTCGGGCCAGTCCCTCCTCGACCCCAGCCAGTGTGCCAGCTGGATCCTGTGTACGAGTCCCCAGATAGGAGTCGCCTTCAGCTGTCCCAACGAATACACCTCTGACGTGTCGGCGTTCCCGCGCTGCTTGGCCGACAGCACGTGCAACCCACGTGAGTCTGGGGCCGCGTCATGTCGTGTCAAAACACGCATCGTGACTGTGACATTAAAAATAATGTCCTCGGTATTTTTGTATAAATATTTTTTTTTCGTTATTTGATATGGAGGTTTGGATCTAATTATTGTATATTATTTACATTTACATTCCAAATAGTCAAATTGTGGGTAAAATCATGTATGATGTATAATCCACAATATATTTGGTAAACTGTATTCTTTTGTGGATATTACAGGTGTTTACTCATCTTGATTCTTATTGATCTTCAATGGTGACGGAAAACACATCGATGGGACCATTATGTCCGTCATAATATGTGGTTCTTGGCTGTGGTGTGGGGCTGTATCATGAGACGTTGGATTGTTTGCAGCTGGTATCCCCGGGACAGGAGGACCCCCGGGTAATGACGGCCCGCCCGGTAACCCAGGACCCGACGGCAACACAGGGCCGCCGGGTGTAAGCGGACCCCAGGGCACTGGGGGTCAACCAGGCACGGGGGGACCCCCAGGAACGGGCGGCCCGCCTGGTCTAGATGGCCCCCCAGGGACAGGGCGACCAGGCACTGGTGGGCCGCCGGGAACCGGTGGGCCGTCTGGCACGGGGGGGCCCCCCGGTACAGGAGGCCCCTCTGGTGCCGTGGGTCCCCCGGGCACTGGCGGGCCGCCGGGAACTGCCGGACCCGGCGGAACGGCCGGACCCCCGGGTCCACCGGGACCGCCTGGGACCGGGGGCCCTTCTGGATTGGACGGCCCCACTGGTGCCGACGGGACCCTCGGGACGGGAGGACCCCCCGGTACGGGCGGCCCCCCGGGTCCTATGGGACCCCCAGGGACCGGGGGCCCAACGGGCACAGGGGGGCCTCCCGGGACCGGTGGACCCCCGGGCACGGGGGGTACGCAGGGTACGGGAGGACCGCCGGGTACGGGCGGACCACCGGGAACGAGTGGACCCCAGGGCACGGGGGGTCCGCCGGGTACTGGGGGACCCCCGGGAACTGCAGGCCCTACCGGACCCTCTGGCACTGGAGGGCCACCGGGTAACGACGGACCTCAGGGGACGGCGGGGACACCCGGCACGGGGGGACCCCCGGGGGTCGACGGCCCGCCGGGATCGGATGGCACCCCGGGCACCGGCGGGCCCCCGGGTACGGGAGGACCCACCGGTACGGCTGGCACCCCCGGTACTGGGGGACCCCCCGGCACCGCCGGGCCATCGGGTCTTCCTGGGACTGGGGGACCCCCGGGGACTGGAGGTCCGCCTGGAATCAAGGGGACGGGGGGTCCCCCGGGGGCAGACGGCCCCCCGGGATTTCCCGGCAGTCAGGGCCCTAAGGGCGTGTCCGGGGACAAGGGCGCCAAGGGTACCCGCGGCCTGAAGGGGGTGCGTGGCCCCGTGGGTGCGAAGGGAGACCCCGGGGTGGTGGTTGCCTCAGCCGCCGCTAGTCGCGCTCACACCGTCACATTCGACGCCCAAGGTAAGACATATCGTATATCGTTTATGTCTATGTTTATATTGATGGGTATCGTGGCACTAAGCTTTACGACCTCGTAACTGTATCTTCCACATGCCAATTTAACGAGTGATCGAAAACTTACGAGCAATGAATATATATTAAGCGTTAAAAAGCGTGTATTGGGGTGCAGCCATCTTCGCAATGTATTGCAGTTTATTGCCTGCCTATATTATTCGAATTTATGTTGCGTAATATATTTAAGATAAATCTAACATTTTCTCAACGCTTGGGCCTGGCAAGACAAGTTAAAAAAGTCTACAAGATTTCAGTAAAATGACACAAAGCATTCACACACCTCAGTCTGACGAAGGTCAGATCTTCAGGGGGGTATTGATAGGGTCAACTGAGTGATTAGGTGGGAGGCCTCGTAGAACTTATAGAACACATATACATTATGCCATGATCATCTCTCATGACATCCTTTTCACATGTTACGGTATTCGCTGGAAATTATTCCTTATTATCGTTACGCCCGCCCCCCCCCCCCCCCCCACCCGCGTTGGGGCCAGGATACCATACCATAGTCCCTTATAGTCATAGTCATTCGTAAATTGGAACCTCAACTACCAGTGCGGCTTACACGAAATTGTACATGTATTTTAATTGCGATAATGTGATAATGGTGTCCCTCTCCCCTTACCCCCCCCCCCCCCCGCCATACTGCCCCCAGGTTTCTGCACGTCCCACGAGGGACCCATCCGGTACTTCCAGGACGCCCGGCTGGCTTGTGAGGAGTACGTCGAGTGTTTTCTGGGGAGAGGACGCCTCAGACACTGTACGCCTGGCATACAGGTCGACCTCCAAACCGGATTCTGTACGCTGCCGTGCAGCTCGAAAGGTAACCCGGCTCTCATGGCCTTATAGGCAACCACAAGGTGATCCGGCTCTCATGGTCCTATGTCAAGCTCTAAATGTCTTGCCCCCATGCATATTGCAGCGTATTTGGTAATACGGAAGAGCTAGTGATTCATGTTTATAATGTTTATCACTATATAACATATGTGTCAAACCGTGCCATAATGAGCACATTGCAAAATGTACGTAACAGAAATCATGATTCCTGCCACCGCCTCCCCACTTCCCCTCACTGTGACGTCGTGTTTCGTCCCCTTCCAGTGCCAACGCTGGTGATCGGGGCCGGCGCAGTAGCGCTGACCACCATGTTCGTGGCGCTGGGCGCCGCCATCCGACGGGTCCGACGGCGTCTGCGGCGACTGAGCGACGACAAGACGGCCCTCACTTCCGGTCACGTGTCACCGCTCTTCTGAGGATCGCTCGATCAGCACGGAGCGAAAGTATATTCTGTGCGGGTGCTGATTATAGGCATCCCAATTGCTTGAGATTTGATGTCCCGGCTGTCATTGCGGACATCTCGATCTTCTGAATGTCACGGCTGTCATTGCGGACATCTCGACCTTCTGAATGTCACGGCTGTCATCGCGGACATCTCGACCTTCTGAATGTCACGGCTGTCATTGCGGACATCCCGATCTTCTTGGTGTCACGGCTGCCATTGCGGACATCCCGATCTTCTTGGTGTCACGGCTGTCATCGCGGACATCTCGACCTTCTGAATGTCACGGCTGTCATTGCGGACATCCCGATCTTCTTGGTGTCACGGCTGCCATTGCGGACATCTCGATCTTCTATATGTCACGGCGTTGATTGCGGAGATCCCGATCTTCTTGGCGTCACGGCGCTGATTGCGGACATCCCAATCTTCTTGGTGTCACGGCGGTGATTGTGGACATCCCGATCTTCTGGGTGTCACGGCGCTGATTGCGGACATCCTGATCTTCTTGGTGTCACGGCGCTGATGGCGGACATCCCGATTTTCTTGGTGTCACGGCGCTGATGGCGGACATCCCGATTTTCTTGGTGTCACGGCGCTGATTGCGGACATCCCGATCTTCTGAATGTCACGGTGCTGATTGCGGACATCCCGATCTTCTTGGTGTCACGGCGGTGATTGTGGACATCTCGATCTTCTGAATGTCACGGCGCTGATTGTGGACATCCCGATTTTCTTGGTGTCACGGCGCTGATGGCGGACATCCCGATTTTCTTGGTGTCACGGCGGTGATTGTGGACATCTCGATCTTCTGAATGTCACGGCCCTGATTGAGGACATCCCGATTTTCTTGGTGTCACGGCGCTGATGGCGGACATCCCGATTTTCTTGGTGTCACGGCGCTGATTGCGGACATCCCGATCTTCTGAATGTCACGGTGCTGATTGCGGACATCCCGATCTTCTTGGCGTCACGGCGCTGATTGCGGACATCCCGATCTTCTGAATGTCACGGTGCTGATTGTGGACATCCCGATTTTCTTGGTGTCACGGTGCTGATTGTGGACATCCCGATTTTCTTGGTGTCACGGCGTTGATGGCGGACATCCCGATCTTCTGAATGTTACGGTGCTGATTGCGGACATCCCGATTTTCTTGGTGTCACGGTGCTGATTGCGGACATCCCGATCTTCTGAATGTCACGGTGCTGATTGTGGACATCCCGATTTTCTTGGTGTCACGGCGCTGATGGCGGACATCCCGATTTTCTTGGTGTCACGGCGCTGATGGCGGACATCCCGATTTTCTTGGTGTCACGGCGCTGATTGCGGACATCCCGATCTTCTGAATGTCACGGTGCTGATTGCGGACATCCCGATCTTCTTGGCGTCACGGCGCTGATTGCGGACATCTCGATCTTCTGAATGTCACGGCGCTGATTGCGGACATCCCGATTTTCTTGATGTCACGGCGCTGATGGCGGACATCCCGATTTTCTTGGTGTCACGGCGCTGATTGCGGACATCCCGATCTTCTTGGTGTCACGGCGCTGATGGCGGACATCCTGATCTTCTTGGTGTCACGGCGCTGATTGAGGACATCCCGATTTTCTTGGTGTCACGGCGCTGATTGCGAACATCTCGATCTTCTTGGTGTCACGGCGCTGATTGCGGACATCCCGATCTTCTTGGCGTCACGGCCCTGATTGTGGACATCCCGATTTTCTTGGTGTCACGGTGCTGATTGTGGACATCCCGATTTTCTTGGTGTCACGGCGTTGATGGCGGACATCCCGATCTTCTGAATGTTACGGTGCTGATTGCGGACATCCCGATTTTCTTGGTGTCACGGTGCTGATTGCGGACATCCCGATCTTCTGAATGTCACGGTGCTGATTGTGGACATCCCGATTTTCTTGATGTCACGGCGCTGATGGCGGACATCCCGATTTTCTTGGTGTCACGGCGCTGATGGCGGACATCCCGATTTTCTTGGTGTCACGGCGCTGATTGCGGACATCCCGATCTTCTGAATGTCACGGTGCTGATTGCGGACATCCCGATCTTCTTGGCGTCACGGCGCTGATTGCGGACATCTCGATCTTCTGAATGTCACGGCGCTGATTGCGGACATCCCGATCTTCTTGGTGTCACGGCGCTGATTGCGGACATCCTGATCTTCTTGGTGTCACGGCGCTGATTGCGGACATCCCGATCTTCTGGGTGTCACGGCACTGATTGCGGACATCCTGATCTTCTTGGTGTGACGGCGCTGATTGCGGACACCCCGATCTTCTGAATGGCACGGTGCTGATTGCGGACATCCCGATCTTCTTGGCGTCACGGCGCTGATTGCGGACATCTCGATCTTCTGAATGTCACGGCGCTGATTGCGGACATCTCGATTTTCTTGATGTCACGGCGCTGATGGCGGACATCCCGATTTTCTTGGTGTCACGGCGCTGATTGCGGACATCCCGATCTTCTTGGTGTCACGGCGCTGATGGCGGACATCCTGATCTTCTTGGTGTCACGGCGCTGATTGAGGACATCCCGATTTTCTTGGTGTCACGGCGCTGATTGCGAACATCTCGATCTTCTTGGTGTCACGGCGCTGATTGCGGACATCCCGATCTTCTTGGCGTCACGGCCCTGATTGAGGACATCCCGATCTTCTTGGCGTCACGGCGCTGATTGCGGACATCCCGATCTTCTTGGTGTCACGGCGCTGATTGCGGACATCTCGATCTTCTATATGTCACGGCGCTGACTGCGGACATCCCGATCTTCTTGGTGTCACGGCGCTGATTGCGGACATCCCGATCTTCTTGGTGTCACGGCGCTGATTGCGGACATCTCGATCTTCTTGGTGTCACGGCGCTGATTGCGGACATCCCGATCTTCTTGTCGTCACGGTGCTGATTGCGGACATCTCAATCTTCTTGGTGTCACGGCGCTGATTGCGGACATCCCGATCTTCTTGTCGTCACGGTGCTGATTGCGGACATCTCGATCTTCTTGGTGTCACGGCGCTGATTGCGGACATCCCCATCTTCTTTTCGTCACGGTGCTGATTGCGGACATCTCGATCTTCTTGGTGTCACGGCGCTGATTGCGGACATCCCGATCTTCTTGGCGTCACGGCCCTGATTGAGGACATCCCGATCTTCTTGGCGTCACGGCGCTGAATGCGGACATCCCGATCTTCTTGGCGTCACGGTGCTGATTGCGGACATCTCGATCTTCTTGGCGTTACGGCGCTGATTGCGGACATCTAGATCTTCTTGGTGTCACGGCGCTGATTGCGGACATCCCGATCTTTTTGGTGTCACGGCGCTGATTGCGGACATCCCGATCTTCTTGGTGTAACGGGGCTGATTGCGGACATCCCGATCTTCTATATGTCACGGCGCTGATTTGCGGACACCCCGATCTTCTTGGTGTCACGGCGCTGATTGCGGACATCTCGAAATTCTTGGTGTCACGGCGCTGATTGCGGACATCTCGATCTTCTTGGTGTTACGGCCCTGATTGCGGACATCTCGATCTTCTATATGTCACGGCCCTGATTGCGGACATCCCGATCTTCTTGGTGTCACGGCGCTGATTGCGGACATCCCGACCTTCTTGGTGTCACGGCGCTGATTGCGGACATCTCGATCTTCTATATGTCACGGCCCTGATTGCGGACATGCCGATCTTCTTGGTGTCACGGCCCTGATTGCGGACATCCCGATCTTCTTGGTGTCACGGCGCTGATTGCGGACATCCCGATCTTCTTGGTGTCACGGCGCTGATTGCGGACATCCCGATCTTCTTGGTGTCACGGCACTGATTGCGGACATCCCGATCTTCTTGGTGTCACGACGCTGATTGCGGACATCTCGATCTTCTTGGTATCACGGCGCTGATTGCGGACATCTCGATCTTCTATATGTTACGGCGCTGATTGCGGACATCCCGATCTTCTTGGTGTCACGGCGCTGATTGCGGACATCCCAATCTTCTTGGTGTCACGGCGCTGATTGCGGACATCCCAATCTTCTTGGTGTAACGGCGCTGATTGCGGACATCCCGATCTTCTTGGTATCACGGCGCTGATTGCGGACATCTCGATCTTCTTGGTGTCACGGCGCTGATTGCGGACATCCCGATCTTCTTGGTGTCACGGCGCTGATTGCGGACATCTCGATCTTCTATATGTCACGGCGCTGATTGCGGACATCCCGATCTTCTTGGTATCACGGCGCTGATTGCGGACATCTCGATCTTCTTGGTGTCACGACGCTGATTGCGGACATCCCAATCTTCTTGGTGTCACGGCGCTGATTGCGGACATCCCGATCTTCTTGGTATCACGGCGCTGATTGCGGACATCTCGATCTTCTTGGTGTCACGGCGCTGATTGCGGACATCCCGATCTTCTTGGCGTCACGGCCCTGATTGCGGACATCCCGATCTTCTTAGCGTCATGTCGCTGATTGCGGACATCCTGAACTTTCTCTTACGGCGATGAACCTTTCTTGTTTAAATAGTGCATTGCATATATGTTGATATACATATCATATGAATTCACAAGAGGTTACGGTTTGTTCAACTCAATATACACAATCCCATACGAGTTTCTTTTAGCGGTGAGCGCGCACAACATTAGTTGAATAGTGAATAAAATAAAATAAAACTGAACAATATCACCGCAACTATGTTCATTGCTGTATACACTCTTACAAACTTGTAAGAGTAAGGCTTGAATAATCTCCCATTAAAGGTACGGCATGCCGTAAGAACTGGCCTCTCAATTTTATTAAGCCCTAGATTATGTGCGTCGATTTAAAATAATTGGTGGCGCACGGCACTTCACATGAGAGAAAACTTCATGTAATTTTTAAAACTACGTGCCCCTTTTAGACATGTTTTATGCATTAAATTACTTAAACATGCAAAAGATTGAATCTTTTATATCTCCTTCAGTTGACCCCCCTGAGGTGCCTTGACCCGGTTAGCGCGGATACCGTGCTTTGGACTATAATGTTCCTGGAGTCCTCCCCCCCCCCCCGCCACCCTCGCCTTGACGAATTCGTAACCCCGGCCCTATTAAAAGTAGATTTAAGCTTACTCGTCTTACATTCGTCACTACGTTATATGTAGGACCTATAAGTGTTTCCTCATGGTGGTTAGATATCATACCAGAGATTAAACTACTCACAACGGGTTTACTATGAACCTTTCTCCCAACCATAATTTATACCAACCTCCGTGATCTATTGTCACTGGCACTGATCAATTGTATACAAGTCTTAGGCAACACAACACATTACACATGACAGTTCTTGTCAGTTGTGCGAAGGAAGGAAGGTCTTCCATCTGCCGTCTTATTGGTTCCAATCTAGGTCATGTTGGAAAAATCCAACGCGTCAATTGGCCGAGGAAAAAAAACGTTGAATGCAACTTTGCATATGTAGATGACGCTTCGGACAAAATGCGTTTGCTTCGTATGAAGAATCAGAACTTGGATTTACTTGATACTCATGGCTCTATAGGCAACCACAAGGACCGCGATCAACACCTGCAGGAAATTTATACCAGGGCCGCCATCTACAGTGGGACATCCAGACAAGCGAGGACACGACATTTACTGTGTTCAACTGTAATATCTAAACTAAATATCTCATGTATGTTATAAATGATCGATGCAGCCAGAAGAGACAAATGCGCGAATTCCATATTTGGTAATCATACCGTCGCCTTGGCTTTATTAATTATATATTTGTAGGGTGAAAAGGAGCCAGACTGAAGGCGAAACATGAAATTCAAACCGAAGAGGAATATGCTGCACATGCACGGCGGCACGAGTTCTTATAGAAACGAAAGCGCCGAGCTGGTTGAATCTACATATCGCGCTAAACAGTTACATCTCCGCCATTAGGCCTACTCTTGTTTGAGAGCGACAGGAGGGTGCGGTTGTTTCATTACTTATTGACCAATCAATCTTCTGTATTTCCACGCTTATATTATAGAGCTATAACGCCCCAAATAGTAGAAGGGAATGCTTTTTCCATTTATTTTCGCACCAACGAATTTAAATTAGATACCAACGCAATGCATCAAAGCTCACCTGTAAATCTGGTGACATCATTGGGGAATTTGTAACAACGCTCAGATGCAATGCTCCTAGAAATAAACCCGTCGAACCTCAGTTTCCTACTTTTACGAACACGTTTATAGGGATACCGTGGAATAAAAACTGTAAACTCCCACTGAAACAAATTCTTATTTGTTTATCTTCCTTAAACAAAGTTAAAGCTGAGCTTCAAAAAATAGTGGCACCAACACTTTAAGCGACCATAATATTTCCGGACCAGCAGTGCATATATAGGGCCGATATCAGTATATTTTCCTTTCCGCTGTCAAGGTCAAGCTAGGTCACCGCCAGACCGGACGCACCATCCGCCACACGAGGGCGACCATCATGAGCGGGACATCCAGGCAAGTAAAAACAGATATTGTGTGCTTAGTATCATATAGACAACAGTAATTACCTTGTATGGTAAAGTGACATGAGATAGACATGACTTTCATCTGGGTCAGTCTTCAACAGCATGAGCAGCTCAAAATATACACCCCGAAAAGATAATCGTGCCAAACTTTATGCTATTCGATTATAGCGTAGGCTTTTTGTAGCCGCAATGAAGCTCCATTATTCTTCTGCGCGTGAAGAGTATTTTTGAATAATTTAATAATGAGACCATCAGGGCCTGGTGCCTTCCCATTTGGCATGTCCAGTATAGAGTTGATAATTTGATAAATACGTTACACTGGGCTTCATGTGCTTCTAAAAACCTGGAAGCTGTCTCATAAAAGTGATTGCAAGAATTGGTCTCTTTTTTAAGTGAATTTGCAAAATACAGTTTCCATTCATCCAGTGAAATATTCACAACATTGTTCTTGACCTGCATAGGTCGTAAGGCCTTCCAGCAGGTGTGTGCATCGTTTGAATTCTGTTGAGTTCTAATCTTTTTCTTTCCTGGTATTCACTCTTAAGACAATTACACAAGTTATTATATTGGCTTTTGGCTTGAATGTATTGAGAAAGAGAATATTTTTGTAAGAAAATTTCTTTACCAGTGCGACTCGCGGAGATTTTCACTGATAGAACACTGAAGTACCGCAATTACTCCGTTTAATATGTAGCATTTTCATAATGTGTAACCGATATGGCTGCGTAACGAGTGTATAGTATTTTGGCTTTCAGATAGTCAAACAGTGGAGGGAAGCGTCATCCTTGAAGACAGAGGACAGCTGGCTCATTGCCAGATATTGCTCCCACTAGCGAATGATAAATAAACGTTCAGTGTTCAATTACTACATGGTTTATTTCATTATGATTTATGATGTGAGACGAAATGTTTTATAAATAACGATAACAAATGTATGTATATATACGATATATATAATGAATTGGAGCATCAAAATATACATAACAGTTGAGGACGACAGTCACTCAACAGTGCGAGCAAATAGGTGCCAAAAGCAGTTTATACATCTGATAGATTTGTGCCACTTCTTGAAGGTAGGTATGTCACCTCGTACGGCCTGACCGGTGGGTATGTGACCTTTTGCGCGTTCGCCGGCGTACTAAACCTGCATGTGCACGTCATGACGAGTTTGCAGATTTAGTTTTTACCTGCAGTCTGTATCCGAAGAGCACAATAACCCTAATGCCAGAGGACAATTACAACCAAATATCCTCAAATACCCTTCAAAGCTAAATATATAAGTAAACATAAGCTCAAGCAAACTAGAAATAATTTTCTTCCCGCCATAAATTGTGTATGTTATTTTTTACAAGCAAATACACAACAAATCAGTGATTGCATATATATGTGCCGAAAAGCAAAAAGGTAATAATTCTGTATTTTTTACCTATTTTATAGCATATATATATATTATAGCCTATAGTATAGCCTATAGTATAGCCTATTTTGGTACAATCGAGCTTATACAGCAAAAGTTAGTTCAGTAACAGATCTGCCTTTTGCTATTTATGTATTCATCATGACGTTAGGCTTCAGCAGGCAGGTTTCGGAGAAGTCTGTCGACCAGTTGTTATTTTTTTTTTGGGGGGGGGGGGGAGGGGCTTCAAAAGCTAGAGAAAAAACCTAAATTTTAATCATTTTCCCATTGACCAACATGTTTAAGCCAATTTACCAAAAATGCCTGGAACTTGTTTTTAGTAAAGCAACAAATATTTTGTTGACATTTTCAAGTAGATCCATAGACGATTTAGAGAAAAAAGAAAAAAAATCTATCATGCAAAGCTACAGGGCTGGTCTTGCAGAGCGCTATAGTCGATCTATATAGGCTATACATCCTACGAGGCCACAGAATGTCGCGCAACCATCATCAATTGAGACATGGTGTATAATATTTACCAAATTTGTCCTTGGGACTGTTGCTTGTGATAAAGAATTAGACCAATTAACGTAGAATATACTTCAGTTATTTTTAATAAGACATATATATGACCTTTATATATAAATATATAAAGGGCGGTCAGGTTTTGGGTATTTTAATAGACCTACATAGACATTAGCTGGGAAATCCGGGGTAAGATGACTTCCAGGGTAATGCAGTTTGTTGCTGTGTTTATAGAATTACTCTCGCGGCCTTCATTCGTAGGTATGGGGGATATGGAGTTCTTTTCTTTTCTCTGCTGCTATTGTCGAAGAAAAAGACGGCATTGTTGAATCAGTGGCACTGAGCAATGCGCGCGCAGCTCCACTCCCTGTCACTTAATCCCGGTAGGATTAGCCCATGACCCCGCAGGGCCGCGCGCATCCTGTCTAAACACCGAAGACCGGCCCTCGTACGAGCTACCGGAACACCAGCCGTAATGAAAAACAAATATGGCGAAATACAGCGGATCAAGCTTGAAGCGTGTTCTGCCGAGTTAGACCCCCAGAAGGTATCACTTGTTAGGTTCTGTCCCCATTTCGTCACGTCCTGGTAACAGTCACAGGGAAGGCATTGTTTCCCTAACTGGCCACAGTGGTGAGCGCCCTCTCACGGCATCGCGCCAGTAACCCGTTTTTTTGTAGTGGGGCATAAAGGAACATATGTCGTGCTATTTACCGCACCTTCAGATATGTGTCTCACCGGGTCGAGTACTGATACAGCGTTCGGCCTGGATTAACTTGTATCTATACTATTTAAGTCGTATAGGCTGCTTGCTTGGGTTGCTCTGAAAGAAACAAAATATCCGCGATAATGGAATTGAAAATATGATTTATTGGTTATAACGAATATGCAGTTATAAATAGTTGTCCAATTATCTTTCCATATAAAAATAAATATGTATCGTATTTTGTATTATTACATCTAACGTGAGGAAACCAACGACTGATGAGAAGTAGGTCGAGGAAAGTTACGCCGAGGCGATTCGTCGTTCGCATTTTCATGACAAATGTAATATTGTCCATTTTTTTTCCCTCCAAAATCTTGTACCTTGAAAAGAATAATATCTTATTATGGATTACAGATGTGCTGAATTGATTATATGACATATGATAGCATTTTACTTGATCGTTTGTAACAGCCAAATAGTACCCATATAAATAGTATGACTGCCCGACACGTGCACATAGTGTACCAGCTCTCCAAACGTCGAATGATCGCCTCTTGTGGCATATGGGCAAATATTTATAATAAGGCTTCAGAATGAAATTAACAGGTTTCTATGTTGATGGCCAAATATATTGGCATTGGTGTCCTAAAAGTGGTGTTATAACTATGCAACCATGACCTTTATAAATTGTAATAAATCTGATTATTTGTTAAATAGAATTTTTTAATAGATTTTAACTTAAGTAAGTCATTAGGTCTCTGTCAGCTCCACTGATATTTGTTTTCCACCCCATGTGTTCAGGAAAATATGTTTTCTTGCGAACGTGAAGTTACAGACATTGGAGATGCAGATGACAAGACAACCCGTGTACCCCCCCCCCCCCCCCCCCCCCCACACACACACCACACACACTCCTGAAAAGGGGTTGTGCGGGGCTTGATGGCTTTCAAACGTCCTATTGGGCGGGGCTGGCACCTTATGAATTGTACATGGCATCTGAAATAGCAAACAGACAGGCGCTCGACGTGTGGTTTGGAGTGTCTTCAAAACTAACCTGACGTATCGAGCGAAAGCTGGACAAGAACGGAGGCGCTGCCTGGTGGCGAACAACAACAACCAGTGGCCAAAAGCTGAAAAAGTAAAGAAAACAATTCCACACCTACTGAAATAGGGATTGCACTGCCGAATGGAGTTCTTTTCCTGCGAGGAAAGAGAATGACGAGGCATTTCTGGCGAAAGACTGCAAAACTATGGCTATTTATCCTTCAGGATTGCTTGTTTTTGATGCATGACAATATTAATGACCCAATAGTGAGCCAATCCAAGTCCTATTTCAGTGACTTTCGATTTGTTTTCTTTACGTTTTTTTTCGCGCCAAAAGTTGTTATTGTTGGACACCATGCGGCGACACTGTTCTGATCGTTCTCTCAGCTCACTCGGGTACCCTCAAGCTTCCTCACACAACCGTCAAATACACACACTGGGCAGCAAAGTAGTCTGATTTTCTATGCTAGGAGAAATAAATGGATATTTAAATTATCACATTGTCAATTAACGACAAGGAGTGGGGGGGGTGCAACCCCCTAACCCTCCTCCCCTCCCCTTGGGAGCTTGACCATACACTGTAAAAGTCGGGTTCTTCTCCGAGGGCACGCCCCCCCCCCCCCGCCGGTCGCAAGTTTTCAGAGCCCCACCCCCCCAACCCCACCCCAAATTGAACAATATAATTGAATATGATTGAACAATGTAATTGAATATGATTGAACAATATAATTGAATATGATTGAACAATATGATTGAATATGATTGAACAATATAATTGAATATGATTGAACAATATAATTGAATATGATTGAACAATATAATGTTCATCATTTTTAATCTCATTCAGTCTAATATTATTATAAAATGCAGATAACCATGCTAACCGTGACAGATAAATAAAACATATAGGACATATAACAATTACTCCACGATACAACCGATTTTTCCTGATGTGCCATGCTGCTGATAGGTAAGTTGTCAGAGGCTTCCAACAATATTGTAACAGATGTATAAATTGATCTTCTTTGTCCAAGATGTTAAAGGCAGGATAGACATTTGATGCGTGTTTTTACAACGGTTCTCTGTATGACCTATATACATCACAAACACATACAAAATGAACTTCGTTTTCAATCTCTCCCATAGAACAAAGACTACAAATTCGTTGTTCAGGCCGCAGTTTGCGACACTTCTCTGTGGAGGGGTTGACCATTAATTTGTACCCCCCGGATTCTATTTCGATAGGTAACACTCCACAGCGCAACTGTGCAAGGAGTGATCATTCCGGCTTGTTGGAATAACACGAGAGGTATTTCTCTGTACCAAAGCACTCTTTAAACTTTACATAGGAACGTAATTTGGGTTTAGTTTCTACCTCAGCACGCCATTCAACTTGTTGTAAATCAGTTAAACGGTCACGGGATACTTCAATGTTACACTGGCTCTGGGTTTCAAATACCCGAGACTGTCCAATATCGCTCAAGATATTTCCTATACTAGCGCACCAAACGTTACAGTTTAGACTCAATTCCCAATTGAATATTCCTTTTGGGAGTCGGTAATCGGGCATTTTAATTAAATCATTCCATAATTTCAGCGTTGATAAATATCTTCTGTATCTAGGTAGCATCCACCGCATGTCTTTATTGCTGCTATTGCTGCAAACTTGTGCACACCAATGTAGTATCTCAGTGCTCGATTTTGGTCATTATTACATTTAGGAAAGCGACCGTATCCCCACACTGCAGAGCCATAATCCATGATTGGTACTACCCCTGCTTCATACAATTTGCTATATGTGTGATACCCGATATGTTTCACGGTCTTAAAACGCGCTATAATGGCAGACAGACCCCGGCCACTGGTATCTGCTAGTGTTTCTGAGCATTCTAAGAATTCTAGGTATTCATCAAATATAAAACCTCGGTATTTGTATTTGTAAAATGTTGGGTAAGCATAAACTGGTTTGTGGCCCGTGATTGACACTGAGAGCCAATTAACATGCAATGACTGAAGATCACTGTACTTAACCCCCCTCCACTCGCCTCACACGGCGTAAAAAGGCCAGTTTCGTCCATTTTCGGCAGCATTTAGACGATAAAATGACGAGCGCACCCCCTTTTTTAGACTTGTGCCCCCCCCCCCCTTGGCAAAATCCCGGATCCGCCACTGACGGTATAACAAGCACAGTGCCTACCTGATAACTGATGATCACTGAAACAAGCACAGTCAACCACCGAATCAAACTATGATGACTGCATGACGGTCATTAAACAACATATTGAACATAAACCAAATTGAACGGAATCAAACGCGCCAAGCACGTCTGATATATACGTAACAAGTGAGATTCTTACATCGAGAAAAGCTGGCAGATATAATAAACCGCCAAATTGGCTATCAGGGAACCAGCCTACAAATGGAGTTGCTTCTGAACCAGTCATTGTTCACCTGGCGATGTGTACATAGTCAACTCGAGAGACGATCAGTCCTACACTTTTTCCCTTCCCTCCTCGTCCTGCCCATCCCGTCGCAACTTTCCACAGAGGGAAGAATCGGCCGCTCTGTCTGAAAATGACAGCGCGTCTTGTATACACAGGCTGGCATGCACAGGGCTGGGGTGGAAGTCTGGCCCGAGGTCTCCCGCTGGCATTACCCCGGCCATGGTTACATTTGGCTTCGGCGGCCTCTCAAACAAAACTCGTGTTTGCGCATGTGGCGCCCTCCTGCGGAGATCCGGTCGGGACCGCTGGGTCGCGGGGCGGTGGTGATCGGGATGGTGAGTGTTGCACATGCGTGTGACCCGGCGATGACCTCTCCGCCCCCTCCGCCCCCCCCCCCCCTCTCCCCCTCAGAATGCTTCTTCTCGTTTTTGCGCGTCGCAAACAGATTTCTAAATGCATGAATATGCCGCGAAATCATCCGAAAAAGAATCTTCACACTTTTGCTTACAAATGTGAACGAAAGGCCAGACGGCAGTAGATTTATTTCACACTGATAAAATGTGTGTTTCTGGTTAGCGTTACCTCCAGTCTGTTTCGATTGTCTACGGCGAGCACGTGTCAAAATATGGAGAGGAAGCCAGCATTGAGAAAAAATAAGCAAAATTTCGTTTTGTAAATAACGCATCCAAGTCATGTCATTCCTCGGCTGGCGAGAGTATCTGTAACTTGACAACAACAAAGACAAGCCGATGGCGGCCAGGATGACAGGTGGTCCTTACGCATTGTCGCTTGGTCCTTGGTCCTTGGTCCTTCCGCATTGCCGCTTGGTCCTTGGTCCTTGGTCTTTCCGCATTGCCGCTTGGTCCTTGGTCCTTGGTCCTTCCGCATTGCCGCTTGGTCCTTGGTCCTTCCGCATTGCCGCTTAGTCCTTGGTCCTTCCGCATTGCCGCTTGGTCCTTGGTCCTTCCGCATTGCCGCTTGGTCCTTGGTCCTTCCGCATTGCCGCTTAGTCCTTGGTCCTTGGTCCTTCCGCATTGCCGCTTGGTCCTTGGTCCTTCCGCATTGCCGCTTAGTCCTTGGTCATTGGTCCTTCCGCATTGCCGCTTGGTCCTTGGTCCTTCCGCATTGCCGCTTGGTCCTTGGTCCTTGGTCCTTCCGCATTGCCGCTTAGTCCTTGGTCCTTGGTCCTTCCGCATTGCCGCTTAGTCCTTGGTCTTTGGTCCTTCCGCATTGCCGTTTGGTCTTTGGTCCTTCCGCATTGCCGCTTGGTAATGGAACCCCACGCCAGGCCCGTCGGCCTTACGTCAGTTCCTTGGTCTTTACGTTAGGTCCTTGGTCCTTACGCCAGGTGCTTGGTCCATACGTTAGGTCCTTGGTCCATACGTTAGGTCCTTAGTCCTTACGTTAGGTCCTTGTTCCTTACGCCAGGTCCTTGGTCCATACGTTAGGTCCTTGGTCCTAACGTTAGGTCCTTGGTCCTCTCGTTAGGTTCTGAGTCCTAACGTTAGGTTTTGAGTCCTTACGTTAGGTTCTGAGTCCTTACGTTAGGTTCTTGGTCCTAACGTTAGGTTCTTGGTCCTAACGTTAGGTTCTGAGTCTATACGTTAAGTTCTGAGTTCTTACGTTAGGTTCTTGGTCCTAACATTAGGTTCTGAGTCCTTACGTTAGGTTCTGAGTCCTTACGTTAGATCTTTGGTCCTTACGTTAGGTCCTTGGTCCTAACGTTAGGTCCTTGGTCCTCACGTTAGGTCCTTGGTTCTTACGTTAGATTCTTGGTCCTTACGTTAGGTTCTTGGCCCTTACGCTAGGTCCTTGGTCCTGACGTTAGGGTTTTGGTCCTTACGTTAGCTCCTTTGTCCTTACGCCAGGTCCTTGGTCCTTACGTTAGGTCCTTGGTCCTTACGCCACGCTGTATTTTCGCATCGCACCCGTGCAATATAGTTACCAAATCTCTCAGTAGATTCAATTCATTATTTAACTACGACCGAGCTCACTAGAGGGAGGCATTTGCTTTATATGTGTTTAGTTACATACACCAAGGCATGAACAATTTGCCTCTTTGTATTGATTTAGCAATTTGCAACAGTGGCAAACATATCACCGGGGAGAGCTCAGAGGTCCGGATCAACAGGTCGTGTGTTCGCGCTCTGGTCCCTGCGTCTGGGACAAGTTTCATCAGACCCTCATTGCACTGACCTGAGAGCTTGGCACAATTGAGACTAGTATTAGAAGGGGCCTGGAAGGAGTAAATGGCGACACGCGACACAGGCATATTGAAAAATCGACATTCGAAGACCAACTGAAGACCAACATTTTATTTCACATATGAAAAATGTATAAAATAATATGAGAGTATACCGTAAAGGGGAAGGCTACAATTACTAGATCATTGGATCAAATGAACAGAAGGGCTGTGGCCATGATTTAGATTTGATTTGATTTGATTGGGGTTTAACAGCACTTTTAGCCTGTAAGGCTATATCGTGCCATACTGGTTCTTCAATTTAAATAACTCGGCAGTCAATACTAAAACCCTGAAAATTAATACATGTGATATTAAAGATAAAACAATTGCAGAAATGACCATGATTTAGAATGATTCAGTGTGTTTCCCCAGCTTTGACTTCGGCTCTATGGTTTGTCTATCCCTCTTGGTAGTTCCGCCTCTGGTAGAAGTGATAAATGTGCCACAGTGAAGTGGTCTGCTCTATTGCAAGCTACACTGCCCTATCGCTAATTAACAGTAAAGTGATATTCAAGTGGATTCCTAACCAGATTTGTACGCGTTTAATTCAATTTAATTTGCCGTGTTGTAAAAAGAACTTCTATGACTTGAATCCTTACATAATATCCATATCATAATTACAAGGTGAAGGTGACCACTTTGAAGGCAGGAAGGGAGTCGGCGCAGATACTGTTTGCTTTAGAGATTAAAGCCAGATATCCATCAGAGACAAGGCCGGTTAGTCACTCAAATCGGGCGCTCCAAAGGCCGAAGTCTCTCTGTGGCTGCTGTATGAATGAATCTTCGCCGGTCTAACGAGCCATGATTGCATGTGTGGAGCAGGATGAAAGTATCAACATTTGTTGACATATATGTGCAAACATCCGCGGCTTTCTCCCTCACAAAAGCCACCCACGTTTTCGCCATTGGGGCAGCCCAGATGGTTGCATTATGAGGCCTTGTCGAGTCCATCAAAGCCCTATCGGTCGTCTGAAGTTCATAAAACGAGTCGCCTTGTAAACGCCGACTATCTAACAACGAGCAGAGATGATTGTGAGAAAATAGGGAGCAGAACCTATTGCCAGGAAGACATCCCGTAGCGCAGGGACCTGTGGGGATGGGGGGTTGAGGGGGGGGGGGATGGGGAGGGGGGCAACGCAGGAAGGATGAGGCACGGGAGGTTGGTTGCTGGGGGAGGGTGGGTGGGTTGGGTGGGTGGTTGGCTGTATGGGGGTAGGAAGATGAGGCATAGAGCACGAACCTCAACCCGGCTGCCGTCGCTGACAGCGGAATGCTTCGCTATTTGCATTCAAAATATTCTCACAAACATAGGTGCAATCTAATGCCATGTCTTGTTTTGTTACTGTCGAGGCATGCTGAGGCTGAGCAAACAGTGGCCTTGGCAATGGTGGTCGGCATGGGCTGGCGCTACCACATGGGCTGGTGCTACCACATGGGCTGGCGCTACCACATGGGCTGGTGCTACCACATGGGCTGGTGCTAACACATGGGCTGGCGCTAACACATGGGCTGGCGCTACCACATGGGCTGGCGCTACCGCATGGGCTGGTGCTACCACATGGGCTGGTGCTAACACATGGGCTGGCGCTACCACATGGGCTGGCGCTACCGCATGGATTGGTGCTAACACATGGGCTGGTGCTACCACATGGGCTGGCGATGCTACCACATGGGCTAGTGCTACCACATGGGCTGGCGCTACCACATGGGCTGGTGCTAACACATGGGCTAGTAATTCTACCACATGGGCTAGTGATTCTACCACATGGGCCGGCGATGCTACCACATGGGCTAGCGATTCTAACACGTGGGACGGTGCTGCTACCACATGGGCTAGCGATTCTAACACATGGGATGGTGCTGCTACCACATGGGCTGGTGCTGCCACATGGGCCATGTGCTGCCACATGGGCCATGTGCTGCCACATGGGCCATGTGCTACCACATGGGCTGGTTGGTGCTGGCCACATGGGCTGGTGCTGCCACATGGGCTGGTTGGTGCTGGCCACATGGGCTGGTTGGTGCTGGCCACATGGGCTGGTTGGTGCTGGCCACATGGGCTGGTGCTGCCACATGGACTGGCGCTGCCACATTGGGTGGGGCTGCCACATGGGCCATGTGCTACCACATGGGCCATGTGCTACCACATGGGCTGGTTGGTGCTGGCCACATGGGCTGGTGCTGCCACATGGGCTGGTTGGTGCTAGCCAAATGGGCTGGTTGGTGCTGGCCACATGAGCTGGTTGGTGCTGGCCACATGGGCTGGTGCTGCCACATGGACTGGTGCTACCACATGGGTTGGTGCTGTCACATTGGGTGGTGCTGCCACATTGGGTGGGGCTGCCACATGGGCCATGTGGTACCACATGGGCCATGTGCTACCACATGGGTTGGTGCTGCCACATGGGCTGGTGCTGCCACATGGGTTGGTGCTGCCACATGGGCTGGCGCTGCCACACTGGGTGGGGCTGCCACATGGGCCATGTGCTACCACATGGGTTGGTGATGCCACATTGGGTGGTGCTGCCACATGGCCCATGTGGTACCACATGGGCCATGTGCTACCACATGGGTTGGTGCTGCCACATGGGCTGGTGCTGCCACATGGGTTGGTGCTGCCACATGGGCTGGCGCTGCCACATTGGGTGGGGCTGCCACATGGGCCATGTGCTACCACATGGGTTGGTGATGCCACATTGGGTGGTGCTGCCACATGGCCCATGTGGTACCACATGGGCCATGTGCTACCACATGGGCTGGTGCTGCCACATGGGCTGGTGCTGCCACATGGGTTGGTGCTGCCACATGGGTTGGTGCTGCCACATGGGCTGGTGCTGCCACATAGGCCATGTGCTACCACATGGGCTGGTGCTGCCACATGGGTTGGTGCTGCCACATGGGTTGGTGCTGCCACATGGGCTGGTGCTGCCACATAGGCCATGTGCTACCACATGGGTTGGTACTACCACATGGGCTGGTGATGCTACCACATGGGCCGATGCTACCAAGGGCTGCGGCCATGCCCAGCCGGTCCCCCCTCTCTCCCACAGGCTGCGGCCATGCCCAGCCGGTCGCCCCCCCCCCACTCTCCCCCACGAGCCGAGGCCATGCCCAGCCGGTCCCCCCTCTGCCCCACTGGCCGAGGCCATGCCCAGCCGGTCCCCCCTCTCCCCCACGGGCCGAGGCCATGCCCAGCCGCCCCCCCCCCCTCTTCCCCGCCGAGGCCATGCCCAGCCGGTCCCCCCTCTCCCCCTTGGGCCGAGGCCATGCCCAGCCGGTCCCCCCTCTCTCCCACTGGCCGAGGCCATGCCCAGCCGGTCCCCCCTCTCTCCCACTGGCCGAGGCCATGCCCAGCCGGTCCCCCCTCTCCCCCACTGGCCGAGGCCATGCCCAGCCGGTCCCCCCTCTCTCCCACTGGCCGAGGCCATGCCCAGCCGGTTTCCCCTCTCTCCCACGGGCCGAGGCCATGCCCAGCCGGTCCCCCCTCTCTCCCACGGGCCGAGGCCATGCCCAGCCGGTCCCCCCTCTCTCCCACGGGCCGAGGCCATGCCCAGCCGGTCCCCCCTCTCCCCCACTGGCCGAGGCCATGCCCAGCCGGTCCCCCCTCTCTCCCACTGGCCGAGGCCATGCCCAGCCGGTCCCCCCTCTCTCCCACTGGCCGAGGCCATGCCCAGCCGGTCCCCCCCCCTCTCCCCTACGGACCGAGGCCATGCCCAGCTGGTCCCCCCTCTCTCCCACTGGCCGAGGCCATGCCCAGCCGGTCCCCCCCTCTCCCCTACGGACCGAGGCCATGCCCAGCCGGTCCCCCCTCTCCCCCTTGGGCCGAGGCCATGCCCAGCCGGTCCCCCCTCTCCCCCACTGGCCGAGGCCATGCCCAGCCGGTCCCCCCTCTCTCCCACTGGCCGAGGCCATGCCCAGCCGGTTTCCCCTCTCTCCCACGGGCCGAGGCCATGCCCAGCCGGTCCCCCCTCTCTCCCACGGGCCGAGGCCATGCCCAGCCGGTCCCCCCTCTCTCCCACGGGCAGAGGCCATGCCCAGCCGGTCCCCCCTCTCCCCACTGGCCGAGGCCATGCCCAGCCGGTCCCCCCTCTCTCCCACTGGCCGAGGCCATGCCCAGCCGGTCCCCCCTCTCTCCCACTGGCCGAGGCCATGCCCAGCCGGTCCCCCCTCTCCCCCACTGGCCGAGGCCATGCCCAGCCGGTCCCCCCTCTCTCCCACTGGCCGAGGCCATGCCCAGCCGTTTCCCCTCTCTCCCACGGCCGAGGCCATGCCCAGCCGGTCCCCCCTCTCTCCCACGGGCCGAGGCCATGCCCAGCCGGTCCCCCCTCTCTCCCACGGGCAGAGGCCATGCCCAGCCGGTCCCCCCTCTCCCCACTGGCCGAGGCCATGCCCAGCCGGTCCCCCCTCTCTCCCACGGGCCGAGGCCATGCCCAGCCGGTCCCCCCTCTCCCCCACTGGCCGAGGCCATGCCCAGCCGGTCCCCCCTCTCTCCCACAGGCCGAGGCCATGCCCAGCCGGTCCCCCCTCTCTCCCACGGGCCGAGGCCATGCCCAACCGGTCCCCCCTCTCTCCCACGGGCCGAGGCCATGCCCAGCCGGTCCCCCCTCTCTCCCACTGGCCGAGGCCGTGCCCAGCCGGTCCCCCCTCTCTCCCACTGGCCGAGGCCATGCCCAGCCGGTCCCCCCTCTCCACTGGCCGAGGCCATGCCCAGCCGGTCCCCCCTCTCTCCCACGGGCCGAGGCCATGCCCAGCCGGTCTCCCCTCTCCCCCACTGGCCGAGGCCATACCCAGCCGGTCCCCCCTCTCTCCCACTGGCCGAGGCCATGCCCAGCCGGTCCCCCCTCTCTCCCACTGGCCGAGGCCATGCCCAGCCGGTCCTCCCTCTCTCCCACGGGCCGAGGCCATGCCCAGCCGGTCCTCCCTCTCTCCCACTGGCCGAGGCCGTGCCCAGCCGGTCCCCCCTCTCTCCCACTGGCCGAGGCCATGCCCAACCGGTCCCCCCTCTCTCCCACGGGCCGAGGCCATGCCCAGCCGGTCCCCCCTCTCTCCCACGGGCCGAGGCCGCCATGCCCAGCCGGTCTCCCCTCTCCCCCACTGGCCGAGGCCATACCCAGCCGGTCCCCCCTCTCTCCCACTGGCCGAGGCCATGCCCAGCCGGTCCCCCCTCTCTCCCACTGGCCGAGGCCATGCCCAGCCGGTCCTCCCTCTCTCCCACGGGCCGAGGCCATGCCCAGCCGGTCCTCCCTCTCTCCCACTGGCCGAGGCCATGCCCAGCCGGTTCCCCCTCTCTCCCACTGGCCGAGGCCATGCCCAACCGGTCCCCCCTCTCTCCCACGGGCCGAGGCCATGCCCAGCCGGTCCTCCCTCTCTCCCACTGGCCGAGGCCGTGCCCAGCCGGTCCCCCCTCTCTCCCACTGGCCGAGGCCATGCCCAGCCGGTCCCCCCTCTCTCCCACGAGCCGAGGCCATGCCCAGCCGGTCCCCCCTCTCCCCCACGGGCCGAGGCCATGCCCAGCCGGTCCCCCCTCTCTCCCACGGGCCGAGGCCATGCCCAGCCGGTCTCCCCTCTCTCCCACTGGCCGAGGCCGTGCCCAGCCGGTCCCCCCTCTCTCTCCACTGGCCGAGGCCATGCCCAGCCGGTCCCCCCTCTCTCCCACGAGCCGAGGCCATGCCCAGCCGGTCCCCCCTCTCCCCCACGGGCCGAGGCCATGCCCAGCCGGTCCCCCCTCTCTCCCACGGGCCGAGGCCATGCCCAGCCGGTCCCCCCTCTCTCCCACGGGCCGAGGCCATGCCCAGCCGGTCCCCCCTCTCCCCCACGGGCCGAGGCCATGCCCAGCCGTTCCCCCCTCTCTCCCACTGGCCGAGGCCATGCCCAGCCGGTCCCCCCTCTCTCCCACGGGCCGAGGCCATGCCCAGCCGGTCCCCCCTCTCCCCCACGGGCCGAGGCCATGCCCAGCCGTTCCCCCCTCTCTCCCACTGGCCGAGGCCATGCCCAGCCGGTCCCCCCTCTCTCCCACGGGCCGAGGCCATGCCCAGCCGGTCCCCCCTCTCTCCCACGGGCCGAGGCCATGCCCAGCCGGTCCCCCCTCTCCCCCACTGGCCGAGGCCATGCCCAGCTGGTCCCCCCTCTCCCCCACTGGCCGAGGCCATGCCCAGCCGGTCCCCCCTCTCCCCCACTGGCCGAGGCCATGCCCAGCTGGTCCCCCCTCTCCCCCACTGGCCGAGGCCATGCCCAGCCGGTCCCCCCTCTCTCCCACGGGCCGAGGCCATGCCCAGCCGGTCAGCCGGGCAGACGTGGCAGACTAGTTGCTGCACTCAGCAGGAGAGAGAGGGTACCAGCGAGACCGCGGGGAGCCTGGCGCGGGAAGCAGAGGGATGAGGAGGGGAAGGAGGCGGATGAGCAGGAAATGGGAAGAACACTAGGAAACTCGTGAAGGAAAGAGAAATAAAGAAAGAAAAAAAAGAAAGAAAAGCAACTGGTCATAAAAATCTGGTCGGCCAATGGGGCGTATTTTCAACATCGCCTACCTGCAGATGTCTTAATGTGCCACCGGTTTACACCTTCACCCCCCCCCCCCCCCCTTGCCCCGCACCCCACCTTCCATCTGCTCTTCCAGCTACCCCTCCCCACTCACCACCCCGAAACACCCAACCTACCCCCCTATACCCCTACCCCCGCTACGTAATATCCCACCTACCCCTTGCCCTCTACCCCCTACCCCCGCTACGTAACACCCCACCTACCCCCCCCCCGCCCCCCCCCCCCCTTTACCCCCTACTCCCGCCACGAATCACATCGCCTCATTATAGAGGGATGTTTTGTTTTATTTGTTTAACGCGGAGCAGATAAAGCTGCCTTGCGACGCTACAGAACGATTCATTGGATGCACCTGACACAGCGGGCCGTCCGGAGGGGAACCAAGAGGGACCGCCCCCACCCCCCAACCCCCCCCCCCCCTCCTCCCCCCTCCACCGCAGACACACCCTGAACCACTTCCCCAAACCACCCCCTCCCACTCCCACTCCCTCACCTCCCTGTTTTGAAAGGTTACACGCCACTCCCGGGCTCTAAAAACGTGTCGCTTTCTTTTCAGGGAGGAGACTTGTTTGCTCGTTAGATATTTGACAGCGACCATGGAAAGACGGTGTGGGCCACAGAACATGTGGCATGTTCAAGTCGACCTCTTAATAGTTTCGCCAGCGATGTGTAGTAGTGTGCGGAGAGCCGACAAACAGTCCTTGCTTGCCGTGGCCCTACTGTCCACGTTTTACGTTACTGAAAAATGGCAGAGCGGTAGGCTTTGGGGTCGAAAAAAGCACGCCGAGAAACGCGTCTTAATAATTGTGACAGGCAACATGGAACACGACTAGTGGCTCAAGTATGCGACACGTTATTTTTCATTAGTTATACAATAGTTAATATAATATAGATTAACTTAAAAACCGAACATATAGCACAATTAACATTGAAAACGTTACCATTTAAACCCAAGATATTGCACAATTACCACTGAAAACTGGCCTCCACGCTCGACAATGTTCCCCCCGCGTCCCCGCCCCAAATAAAGTATTGTCGCATGTTAGGACCTGATTATCTCACTAAAATTCATTGCCTAGAGCATGCGCACAGCACGCAATTGGCATAACACAGAGGACTACGCACAAAGTTGTGACGTAGTACACACACAGCTGCCAACCAAACGATCGGTTGTCCAGCAATATTTTTTCTGCCATATTTACCATTCCGTCTGAAGCAGATGTCGCACATCTTTTATGATAATGATGCGTTTTTTTTGTGTTTTTTTTTTAATTGGTGGGAGATATCTCTGCATAAATAATTATAAAGTATAAAATATACATTAGGGCTGCAGAGTTATTATATTTCCGGTTTAGATGCTTTGGGCACCAACAAAAACCACGTGCTCTTAGAACGAGTGCGCATCACGCTGGTGCCTCGCTACAGCTGTATGACACGCATTCGTAGTCAACGTTTGAGTGTTGGGAAACCGGCCGGCTGCGCGGTTTGTGCGTGAAAAATCGAGTGGGTGTGAAGATATTTTTTGTTTGCTCTGGTTCAGGCCATCAAATCTTAATATAATTAAAGATAAGACAGATCTCTCTCCATAATCACGCTGAGCTTTGAGGGGCAAACAACCAAAAATCGAAATATCTGGGCGCTGCACTTTCAGCAAATCTAGACCACTGATTACTTGAAGGCCCACCACCACCCCCTTCTGCACCCCCCCCCCCCCCCCACAAGGCCTGGAGCTGATAACGTCGATGTTGTTTGGGTCAGTGGACTGGTTGTTTGACAAACTCAGGACCCCGGACGATAGAAGGATTCGGATTTAGGATCAGCTGAGGGCAAATGTGTAATTTATTGTGTGTTGAGGATGTAGAGCAGGGTTAAAGAATATTTTTGCAGTTTGCAGTTTAAGCGATGATCGCGGGTGTAAATAAGGTTGGAGAACCGACCCTATGACCCCGCCCCCCCCCCCCCCCCCGCCGCAACTGATATGGCTCATGCACATATCATAGGTCACTTTACCTCCGTATGTGAAATCCCAGAGAATGGCGCATATAAAATAGGTGAAAGAATTAAACGTCTGGTAGCAGCCCAACAACCAGGAAATTGGTGAAAGGAAACGTTTAAATAATACACGTCTGCAGCGTACGGGGGACCCATCCCGCATGTACCTCTAGCGGCCTGGTCATCAAGCGGCCTCATCACACATTTCAAACAGTAGATTGAAACGTGGTAACTTTGGATACAGATCGCCTTTTTGGTGTACGTGTATAATAATAGCCTTATGCTATCATTAATTATAAGCCTTTGATTCAACATAGAACGACTGCAAAAGAATGGATCTACGCCTTGTTTTGTAGGCTAAATACATTATCAAAAAGAAACAACCAATGCTGACTAATTAACAGTGAGTAGGCCTAATATGTAATATACGCAGGGCATCACCCTTTCTTAAACTTTGAAATTAATTTCTCCTTTAGGGACGCTACAGCGCTATCATTATGACCTATAGCACATCACCAATTAAAAAGTAGTCTTATGCTTTGTAATTCATTTGTATTGCAAGATTGCTTACGCAAACGTTGATGGCTGACTATGGATTCTCAGTCAACTGCAGACGAAAATTTCAAAAATGTGATTTTTTACATGTGTAATTATTATTTACCAAGAAAGAGCCTTTGCTAATGCAGACACCACGCAGGTCTGGGCCATGAGGAGTGGTGACGCCGGTGTGAACGACGCAGAACAAAAGGTCCTTCGTGTGGGGTCCCCACCGCTGTCCCCTTGCCGACCGGTCTGCGCCGACACTCGCCTCAGTCCAAGCTCCCCGCAGCCTGGCGTAGACCCCCCTGACAATGCAGCCCGTGACCCATGCGTCACCACAGCCTAAGCCTCCACTGTTTGAGGAGGATTTAAGTCGAAGTTGATTTAAATTAAGGCAGCATCCCAATTGTCTGACATAAGAAACTCTGTTGACATGTCGCTATACCTTCTGGAAGCCGTAAGTCGACGGTGTGTCTGGGAAAGGAGATGGGCGTTAGTTATCGGGTCAAGGCAGATGGTGGACCAACCTGGCTGGAGAATAAGGTCTCATTTACAATAAACCTTAGCGTTTTGTATTTTTATTGGGATGGAACTGACGATATCCATTAGCCATTATACACAAATGGTTCTGAGTGCACTCTCTGAACTCCTCTTTTGTGGGGTCGTTCTGTTGAAGTTCTGACATACGCTTGATAATTGTCATTTAAACATGAGCCACCATTGTATTGTTATATATGTGATCTGTGGCGGTGACGCCAAGGAAACTAAACACTTCGGTCGGCCCGATACCCAGGCTTAGTGAAGTATCTCCTATCTATCCCATTAACAGGATTGCCTTTCTTTTCATAGCAATCAGCTCTTAACATCTTGGTGTTGCACACCAACAATCAGTGGAAGGTCCAGCCGCCTGTAACCGTGACTACCAGAAAACAATACAAACTTCGATATACTGGGCCGCGTGTGTCATTTGTGTGATAAAATACTAAAAAGGACTAACTAAAGGAGTATCTCTGGTCGGTGGTAATGAATTCATTTGACATGCATCTAAGCTCATATTGATATTCTTTAGAAGAAAGCGAACTGACACATATAATCCCCAGCAAAACGCCCCATATCGATGAAACGAGATCGCCAAGTTTGTAAATAGGTATGTATGGCAAAAAACTAAATTAAGATCCACATATTAACTTACTTCTGACACTAATGTATTGTAAAGTCTTTCTGCAATCGACATCGAATTGTTTTATTTTTTGTTAATCTTCAATTCAGTTCTTACTTCTTTTTGTTTTGCAATAAGCTCCACAAAGTGAAGGAAGACAGAATATTCATTCCTAGCCTACATACTCAGCCAAAGACTAGGCTGTGTCCCCCTAGCGACTAGACTGTGCAAACACCAAAACGAACGGAGGGGTGGGACACAACATATATTTTGACCATTTAGAATAATTCGCCCGCTACCTTTAAGCCTCAATTGCTGATCCGCCCATCGTAAAAATAAAATACACAAATCGCAGTCGACTCGAGGAGAAAACACACGACTTGTTTACCTGACTAGGTGACTCGATATTGAACTACTTTTTTCGGCGCAAGGGCAACATCATTGATACACGAAGATGTCAGTCAAGGGTCCAGAGTAAACCAGCTTTATATGCAACACAACTCGAAAATTAACATAATCATTGATATTGCTCAGTTTCAAGCTCGATTTCGTTGGTGACAACTATAACAGCCGGTTGGGAAAAAACTAAAACAAACACGCTGTTATTTGTTTTAAAGGGGGAACCCTCAATTTTTCGAGTTTTCTTCGCTTTTAAAATTAACAACTCATTACAATCTCAATCTCAGTTCATACATAACAGTATTTCACAGTATGGATTCTTCGTGTATTGATTGCCTTCAATATCCACTGGAGTGGATTGGGACCGGGCGCCCGCGCAGTTACACTACTTGTCCTCCTGTGCTCACCAGGGTCAAAGGTCAAGTTGAAGCAGCAGCAAGGTCACAGAGATGACATGTTGAGGAAGAAACACATGCAAGTTGAAAAATGTGTAATATCACCTTAGCTGGTGCCGAATATATGCACGGGGTCAGCACACATATATATATGAATAGAACGGCATCTGTCAATCAGCCATCGCTTATTACCCCTAGCGGGTTATAGGTCTGTATATATTTACATTCAGAAGGCTAAGTCCGATAGTTTCCGAGGACATGTTCAGTTGAAAAGTTCCAACGAAAGGGAGGGGTGTTCAATTTCGGATTTGCGGTGCAGCGCAGCAAATATTTGCACTGAATAGCGTGGTGTTTGCGAGTCAAACATTTACCTCCATTGGCCGAGTGCGCGTAAGGCTCATATCTCGCGTGGGTCCATATCTGAGTCCTGAGTCCACGGCCCAGAGCTCAGCGGCTTGGGCTTGGTCAGGGGAAGCCGCGAGCTCATCATTACCTTAAAGGCGGGCTTCATAGCCAGGAACGTCTAGCCGCGTTTAAAACGTTTTAGAACTCGGACAGAACTCGGACAGGTCTCCTCTGAGCAAGGATGGATATATGGCATATCGAATATATGGCATATTGCTTCCTCGCCCGCAGTATATGGCATATCGCTCCCTCGCCCGCAGTATATGGCATATCGCTCCCTCGTCCACAGTATATGGCATATCGCCCTCTCGCCCACAGTATATGGCATATCGCCCTCTCGCCCACAGTATATGGCATATCGCCCTCTCGCCCGCAATATATGGCATATTGCTCCCTCGCCCACAGTATATAGCATATCGCTCCCTCGCCCGCAGTATATGACTTATCGTTCCCTCGCCCGCAGTATATGGCATATCGCCCTCTCGCCCACAGTATATGGCATATTGCTCCCTCGCCCGCAGTATATGGCATATCGCCCTCTCGCCCACAGTGTATGGCATATTACTCCCTCGCCCGCAGTATATGGCATATTGCTCCCTCGCCCACAGTATATGGCATATCGCCCTCTCGCCCACAGTATATGGCATATCGCTCCCTCGTCCGCAGTATATGGCATATCGCCCTCTCGCCCGCAGAATATGGCATATCGCCCTCTCGCCCACAGTATATGGCATATCGCTCCCTTGCCCACAGTATATGGCATATCGCCCTCTCGCCCGCAGTGTATGGCATATTGCTCCCTCGCCCGCAGTATATGGCATATCGCTCCCTCGCCCACAGTATATGGCATATTGCCCTCTCGCCCGCAGTATATGGCATATCGCCCGCTCGCCCGCAATATATGGCATATTGCTCCCTCGCCCACAGTATATGGCATATCGCTCCCTCGCCCGCAGTATATGACTTATCGTTCCCTCGCCCGCAGTATATGGCATATTGCTCCCTCGCCCACAGTATATGGTATATCGCCCTCTCGCCCACAGTATATGGCATATTGCTCCCTCGCCCGCAGTATATGGCATATCGCCCGCTCGCCCACAGTGTATGGCATATTGCTCCCTCGCCCGCAGTATATGGCATTTCGCTCCCTCGCCCACAGTTTATGGCATATTGCTCCCTCGCCCGCAGTATATGGCATATCGCTCCCTCGCCCACAGTATATGGCATATTGCCCTCTCGCCCGCAGTATATGGCATATCGCCCGCTCGCCCGCAATATATGGCATATTGCTCCCTCGCCCACAGTATATGGCATATCGCCCTCTCGCCCGCAGTATATGGCATATTGCTCCCTCGCCCGCAATATATGGCATATCGCTCCCTCGCCCACAGTATATGGCATATTGCCCTCTCGCCCGCAGTATATGGCATATCGCCCGCTCGCCCGCAGTATATGACTTATCGTTCCCTCGCCCGCAGTATATGACATATCGCTCCCTCGCCCGCAGTGTATGGCATATTGCTCCCTCGCCCACAGTATATGGCATATCGCTCCCTCGCCCACAGTATATGGCATATCGCCCTCTCGCCCACAGTATATGACATATTGCTCCCTCGCCCACAGTATATGGCATATTGCTCCCTCGCCCGCAGTATATGGCATATTGCCCTCTCGCCCGCAGTGTATGGCATATTGCCCTCTCGCCCGCAGTATATGGCATATCGCCCTCTCGCCCACAGTATATGGCATATTGCTCCCTCGCCCGCAGTATATGGCATATCGCCCTCTCGCCCGCAGTGTATGGCATATCGCTCCCTCGCCCGCAGTATATGGCATATCGCTCCCTCGCCCACAGTATATGGCATATCGCTCTCTCGCCTGCAGTGTATGGCATATTGCTCCCTCGCCCACAGTATATGGCATATCGCCCTCTCGCCCACAGTATATGGCATATTGCTCCCTCGCCCGCAGTATATGGCATATCGCCCTCTCGCCCGCAGTGTATGGCATATTGCTCCCTCGCCCGCAGTATATGGCATATCGCTCCCTCGCCCGCAGTATATGGCATATCGCCCTCTCGCCCGCAGTGTATGGCATATTGCTCCCTCGCCCGCAGTATATGGCATATCGCTACCTCGCCCACAGTATATGGCATATCGCTCCCTCGCCCACAGTATATGGCATATTGCCCTCTCGCCCGCAGTATATGGCATATCGCCCTCTCGCCCGCAATATATGGCATATTGCTCCCTCGCCCACAGTATATGGCATATCGCTCCCTCGCCCGCAGTGTATGGCATATTGCTCCCTCGCCCACAGTATATGGCATATCGCCCTCTCGCCCACAGTATATGGCATATTGCTCCCTCGCCCGCAGTATATGGCATATCGCCCTCTCGCCCGCAGTATATGGCATATTGCTCCCTCGCCCACAGTATATGGCATATCGCTCCCTCGCCCACAGTATATGGCATAATGCTCCCTCGCCCGCAATATATGGCATATCGCTCCCTCGCCCACAGTATATGGCATATTGCCCTCTCGCCCGCAGTATATGGCATATCGCCCGCTCGCCCGCAGTATATGACTTATCGTTCCCTCGCCCGCAGTATATGACATATCGCTCCCTCGCCCGCAGTGTATGGCATATTGCTCCCTCGCCCACAGTATATGGCATATCGCTCCCTCGCCCACAGTATATGGCATATCGCCCTCTCGCCCACAGTATATGACATATTGCTCCCTCGCCCACAGTATATGGCATATTGCTCCCTCGCCCGCAGGATATGGCATATTGCCCTCTCGCCCGCAGTGTATGGCATATTGCCCTCTCGCCCGCAGTATATGGCATATCGCCCTCTCGCCCACAGTATATGGCATATTGCTCCCTCGCCCGCAGTATATGGCATATCGCCCTCTCGCCCGCAGTGTATGGCATATCGCTCCCTCGCCCGCAGTATATGGCATATCGCTCCCTCGCCCACAGTATATGGCATATCGCTCTCTCGCCTGCAGTGTATGGCATATTGCTCCCTCGCCCACAGTATATGGCATATCGCCCTCTCGCCCACAGTATATGGCATATTGCTCCCTCGCCCGCAGTATATGGCATATCGCCCTCTCGCCCGCAGTGTATGGCATATTGCTCCCTCGCCCGCAGTATATGGCATATCGCTCCCTCGCCCGCAGTATATGGCATATCGCCCTCTCGCCCGCAGTGTATGGCATATTGCTCCCTCGCCCGCAGTATATGGCATATCGCTCCCTCGCCCACAGTATATGGCATATCGCTCCCTCGCCCACAGTATATGGCATATTGCCCTCTCGCCCGCAGTATATGGCATATCGCCCTCTCGCCCGCAATATATGGCATATTGCTCCCTCGCCCACAGTATATGGCATATCGCTCCCTCGCCCGCAGTGTATGGCATATTGCTCCCTCGCCCACAGTATATGGCATATCGCCCTCTCGCCCACAGTATATGGCATATTGCTCCCTCGCCCGCAGTATATAGCATATCGCCCTCTCGCCCGCAGTATATGGCATATTGCTCCCTCGCCCACAGTATATGGCATATCGCTCCCTCGCCCACAGTATATGGTATATTGCCCTCTCGCCCACAGTATATGGCATATCGCCCTCTCGCCCGCAGTGTATGGCATATTGCTCCCTCGCCCGCAGTATATGGCATATCGCTCCCTCGCCCACAGTATATGGCATATTGCCCTCTCGCCCGCAGTATATGGCATATCGCCCTCTCGCCCGCAGTATATGGCATATTGCTCCCTCGCCCACAGTATATGGCATATCGCTCCCTCGCCCACAGTATATGGCATATTGCCCTCTCGCCCACAGTATATGGCATATCGCCCTCTCGCCCGCAGTGTATGGCATATTGCTCCCTCGCCCACAGTATATGGCATATTGCTCCCTCGCCGACAGTATATGGCATATTGCCCTCTCGCCCACAGTATATGGCATATCGCCCCCTCGCCCGCAGTATATGGCATATTGCTCCCCCCTCGCCCACAGTATATGGCATATTGCTCCCTCGCCCACAGTATATGGCATATCGCTCCCTCGCCCACAGTATATGGCATATTGCCCTCTCGCCCACAGTATATGGCATATCGCCCTCTCGCCCGCAGTGTATGGCATATTGCTCCCTCGCCCACAGTATATGGCATATTGCTCTCTCGCCCACAGTATATGGCATATTGCCCTCTCGCCCGCAGTATATGGCATATCGCCCTCTCGCCCGCAGTATATGGCATATTGCTCCCTCGCCCACAGTATATGGCATATCGCTCCCTCGCCCACAGTATATGGCATATTGCCCTCTCGCCCACAGTATATGGCATATTGCTCCCTCGCTCACAGTATATGGCATATTGCCCTCTCGCCCACAGTATATGGCATATCGCTCCCTCGCCCGCAGTATATGGCATTCAACGTTTACAAGAGTAGCGTAAAGCTATCGATGCAACATTTGGCTCGCTGGACGAAAGTACAAAGCAGGAAGAAGATTACTTACGTCCTTACTGTTTAACTGGGGAATTATTTAGAAACGGTATTCCTATTACAGGCCAAGACGAATGGAGACTTTTTTGATGTCATCAAGATGTCGCTGACGTCTTCACTAGTCAACTGCAGAGAGCACTGGTTTACTTTTAAGTCATCAAATAGATTTAAAAAAAGTTCGCCTCCATATATGAAGTGGTGAACAAGTTTTATAAAAAAAAGGCGCAGACAGTGGGCCACATTGCCCCAGGTATGTATTTCAATTATTGGAGCCATATGATACGCGATGCCTTCAGTTTATCAACTGTGAACGCTTTGTTCACCTTTCGGGCCAAGAAAAGAAAGAGGAAAATAAAAAAGTCTGTCGCCACGCCGGCAAGTGACACGAGGCGTAATATGTGAGGCCCGACTGGGGCCGCTGTGGGTGTTTGCTCTGCCATCCATCCTACAAGGTCTCAATCGGGTCCCAAAGAAACCACTAAAGAGGGAGACGTGTACGGCAATTCTCGGCCCTGTATTAGCTTTATTTACCCAAAGTTTGACGCATGTGATGTCCTGAAGTGGACAAATCTTCATTTTATCGTCGTGCGTATAGTATAGTAAGCGTGAGCAGGCCAGCTGTGTGTGTCACCCCCCCCCCCCCCCCCCGCCCCACCTCTCCCAACCATCCAGCCCTCAAACACACACACATATACACACACTATAGCACTACACACTACGGCCAGTGGACAAAACCGTCGCGATTTTTTCATTTGGTCGATCTGCTCAGCATTCATCTCCATGGTAGGACTACTTTCTTGCTTGGAAGCGACCAGTTGGGGTGTTTGGTCGACGGCTGGCTGGCTGGCTGGTCGGCCGGTTCAATGTGGAGAGTCCATTCTTGTGGTGTTTGAGGAGGGCGCCCCACGCCAAATAACCAGATAACTAGCCCCCCCTACTTGGAGCCAACGGCCTTCCTTTCATGGTGGAATTTTCACTCAAGGCCGCAGAACCCGAAGAATGCGAACGTCCTACAACCGGCCACCACTCCACTCCACTATCCGCGCTGGACGATTTGTAATGCAAAAAAAAAATAGTTCTTCGGTTGGCCGGAAAGTGGACTGAGACGCGAGCCTCGCGCTCGAGTTTTCTTTGTCGTTCAAACTCTTCATCCGGGCACCCAGAATAGGGCACGCCGGGGATGCCTCGCCGCGACTATACATAAAATATCAGGACCTCGAGATGGTAAATTCAGCTCCATTTAGTAGTCACTCTCGTTCCTATACAGACTACTTTGTTTCACGGAAGCCAAGAGACAAACAAGTAAATTTAAAAGTTATTTGTCTGCGGTCCATTAACTGCTGAACCGAGGGCTGTTGATGATGTTCCTCTCTTTGCCATAAACATAATAAATCGATAGCGACACATGGGTCTGACGCACCCAAGGCCACCCAAGGCCCCCTGAAGTGCCACAGCCTCACTGCTGAGATTTACACCGGCTCTCGATTTATTTAGAGAGTTTGTATCCGATATGAATGGACCCCTCCGACCTCCACTCGAGAAAATTGGACCTGGCGAATAGTTGGGTAGTGTGTGCACAGGTCGGGCACATCCTTGTAACGATACAGAGCCAAATGTGAAACTTCCGCTGTTGAAGCAAAGGTATCGAGGTTCACTTTTTCAATCATCCATATTTATGAAGCAAACTTTGCTGCGTCAATCAATCGAAGTAGAGACCACATAGTATGGATAATGCTGGACATTTTACTGTGTGGGTCACGCAGTGTGATTGTAGTTTCGAACCCCACGTGTTGCAAGAGCTCTGGAAATCAGATCATGTTCATTACAAACTGAGCGATTTTCGATGTTTTTGCATGAGGTCATTATTCTAGTATTAAAATAAAGCGCACAAAAGCACACAAAAACCCCATTATACGCACTTGACCTTGACCTTGACCTGATGCCGGACACATGACTTTATTTTAGTGGTTTCCTTGTTTCGCTTGCTACAAGTTGGTGAGAATAACCTCGAGCCTCCGATCATTATGCCGGAGAAAGCATGTCTGGGCCAATCTGAATCTCAAAGCATGTCTTATTTCGCATCATGGGTGAACTACCGATGTCAGTTGGCTTTCCATTTATAACGCAACAGTAGGATCCCTGAGGCGCCGGGGGGGGGGGGGGGGCATGTCACATGTCGATTTTAAGAAGAGGTCCATGTCGTGTGTCTCTAAGTGTAAAGCCGGTACGGTACTGTCGCTACATCTATTCCTTGTCTCCTCCATATTTGCACGCGCGTTTTTCGCCAGCTGACAGCACCGCGCTGCTTGAACTTAGACCGTTACACGGCTGATGATCCCAGTTTTGTACGATGGAGAGTGTTGGGGTGTTCGCTGGTTCCCCGGGGCCGCGCCACTGGAGCACAGGTCACACACATGCCGTGGATGGAGAGGAGGGGGGGGGGGACCTTACGTCGTGTCGATAAGGGACGATGTCGCATGATGTCGGAGTAAGTCTTGATGTCGCATGTCGATTTTAAGGCAACCTCAATGTCGCGTTGTCGATTAAAAAAATTGCCGTGTCGCCGTTTTGAAAATTGCCCTGTGGGCCAATAACAATAATAGTTGGAACAATAACAGCACAGATACTTACAAAAGCACGTAACAATGGTTCTGAACTTTGACCCACTTCAACCATTGCCAAACGAGACCTACATATCAATTGGTCGCGCTCGTGTAGATTGTTGCTTTGGAACACCAGCCATGCATTCCGAAATTATTACGGTAAAATGTTTAACATGGGAAATGGGGATTTGAGCAAAAATTGGATGCTTTCCTTTTTTCATCCCTGTAACCTTAATGTTAATCAAACCATGAATGACTTAATGGCATAATTGTGATGTTACGCGATGCAATCGTCAAGCGCCAATTATGGGAAAACGAATGCAAATTATTCAGCCGGTCATTTCGACGAAACTATTAAATCTGCTTTTTAAACTATGAACTTGGATATCGTTGGGCTCTACGGTAACGCTAAAATGCGGATCAGCTATTAAGCTAGACCGGTTTTAAAGCGTAATACTTCATCGTAATATATACTCAACCGAAAAACATGTCCTCATATATGAAGGAGACATTGATCAGTCATGTCTCCGATAGCCAGGACCATCAATAGGGTGCAGTACACAAACATAATCAGCTATCACTCCTCAGGTACTATCGAGGCGCTTACCCCCATCTCATCCCGCCTGCCCTGACCTTCTACACCCCCCCCCACTACCACGACCCCCACCCCCCAACCTCAACCACGAGGTTTACTGTATTATCAACGACCATATTATCTCTAAACATGTCGGCTCTTTGATGTCTCAAACCACTAAATGCTTCTCTCGCAGCAGTCATCATTATCACTGGCTTCAGTCCATAAAGAGGTTCTTATCAGAGGGGGACTCCCAAGCTACCCATCGGGGCAAGGTCATCGCTATCCCCGACACACCCCCCCCCCCCCACCCGACCCCACCTACCCTCCTGTATGTCACCTATACCTTAAACCTCGTCCACGTCCTATGTTATCTGTCTCTCCTTGAAGCTACTCCTCCGCTCAGACCGCTGAAACTGTGGGGATGGGTTTTAAGGGAACTCTCAGCCTGTCAGCACGATTCACAAATGTGTTCAAACACATGGTTAACAGAAGTGATTTGCATTTTATTTAGTGAGCAATATTACTGGGGTCTCGGGTGGCGGGATAACGTCAGGGCTCTAGAAGGGGGGGGGGTGGGGGGGGGGGTTGATGTCTCGCACATGTTACGTATGTATAAATATTCATACATTCATAATTAAGTCCAAAGCCATGGCCTACAACGTATTCCACAACGTCAGAACGCAAAGACGCTTGCACCTATTACTATAGTCTGCATTGCACCTGTCGCGTATATCTAAGTAAATTATATAGTGAGTTCCTCCCCTGGACCTGGCTCTTCCTATCTAGGTAGACAGTAAACCAAAAAACAGCCACATATTATCCCTGGCTACTTAAAATAAGACAAATCTATAACCATTATTGGGTCTACAAATAAATGATATTTATCCACACCTTATATGCCTATCTGCCATCACGTATTAGGCCTATCTGCCGACGTAGGCCTAACATCCATATCTACAAGCACGTGTTTTACCTACAGACATATGCAGATGTACATACATATGTCTACATACCTAGAGACCTATACCTAGATACTTGTACCAGGGGCGGATCCTGACTTTAGGGGTTAGGGGCTTAGATTTCGCGATCACAGTGCATAAGCGGCGGAAGCCGGGGAGGGGGTGGGGGGTGGGGGGTACTGGCCCTTCAGCATCAGTTTGCTGCTCCTGCACAGGGATATGCGTCTTTATTCTCGGGGGCTAAACCTGTCGGTGGGGGGGAGGGGGGGCTTCTGCGGCTTGACCAGGGGGTGGGGGGGGGGGGCTATAGCCGCGGTAGACCCCCCGCTCGATCCGCCACCGTTGCACCGTTGTACATTTGGCCATTGTACAGACGTCTATCATACATAAACACCTGTTTAAAATCGCAAACATTATATCCACATCATCCTTCTCATCTTATGGAAGTTGTGTAAATACTTTCGCTAAGATGCAACTGATTTCTCATTTATGAGCGCCTACGAGGGGGAGCGGGATGATGGTGGGGGGGGGGGTGCTGATTCCACAAGGTGCTGCGTGATCATGTCGACGTCACAGTATTTTCAGGACCCAGTTATTACTTATGACTAGGTTATTAAATCAGGAACCATACATATTACCAGGTCTAGCTAGCTTCTTAATCAAGACCCATAATTAATACTAGAACTAGCTAGGTTTTTAAATCAGGACCCATAGTTCATACTAGGACTAGGTTATTAAATCAGGACCCATAGTTATTACGAGGACTAGGTTATTAAATGAGGACCCATAAATATTACTACGACTAGCTAGGTTTTTAAATCAGGACCCATAGTTAATACTAGGACTAGGTTATTAAATCAGGACCCATAAATATTACCAGGACTAGGTTATTAAATCCGGACCCATAGTTAATACTAGGACTAGGTTATTAAATCAGGACCCATAAATATTACCAGGACTAGCTAGCTTATAAATCAGGACCCATAGTTATTACCAGGACTATCTACGTTATTAAATCAGGACCCATAGTTAATACTAGGATTAGGTTATTAAATCAGGACCCATAAATATTACCAGGACTAGCTAGTTTACTAAATTAGGACGCATAGTTAATACTAGGACTAGGTTATTAAACCAGGACCCATAAATATTACCAGGACTATCTACGTTATTAAATCAGGACCTATAGTTAATACTAGGATTAGGTTATTAAATCAGGACCCATAAATATTACCAGGACTTGCTAGGTTATTAAATCGGGACCCATAAATATTACCAGGACTTGCTAGGTTATTAAACCAGGACCCATAAATATTACCAGGACTTGCTAGGTTATTAAACCAGGACCCATAGTTAATACTAGGACTAGGTTATTAAACCAGGACCGATAAATATTACCAGGACTAGCTAGGTCATTAAATCAGGACCCGTAAATATTACCAGGACTAGCTAGGTTACTAAATCAGGACCCATAGTTAATACTAGGACTAGCTAGGTTATTAAATCAGGACCCATAGTTATTACTAGGATTAGCTAGGTTATTAAATCAGGACCCATAGTTAATACTAGGATTAGGTTATTAAATCAGGACCCATAGTTAATACTAGGACAAGGTTATTAAATCAGGACCCATACATATTACCAGGACTAGCTCGGTTATTAAATCAGGACCCATAGTTATTACCAGGAGTAGCTAGGTTATTAAATCAGGACCCATAATTAATACTAAGACTAAGTTATTAAATCAGGACCCATAAATATTACCAGGACTATCTACGTTATTAAATCAGGACCCATAGTTAATACTAGGATTAGGTTATTAAATCAGGACCCATAAATATTACCAGGACTTGCTAGGTTATTAAATCGGGACCCATAAATATTACCAGGACTTGCTAGGTTATTAAACCAGGACCCATAGTTAATACTAGGACTAGGTTATTAAACCAGGACCGATAAATATTACCAGGACTAGCTAGGTTATTAAATCAGGACCCGTAAATATTACCAGGACTAGCTAGGTTACTAAATCAGGACCCATAGTTAATACTAGGACTAGGTTATTAAACCAGGACCGATAAATATTACCAGGACTAGCTAGGTTACTAAATCAGGACCCATTGTTAATACTAGGACTGGCTAGGTTATTAAATCAGGACCCATAGTTATTACTAGGATTAGCTAGGTTATTAAATCAGGACCCATAGTTAATACTAGGATTAGGTTATTAAATCAGGACGCATAGTTAATACTAGGACAAGGTTATTAAATCAGGACCCATACATATTACCAGGACTAGCTCGGTTATTAAATCAGGACCCATAGTTATTACCAGGAGTAGCTAGGTTATTAAATCAGGACCCATAGTTAATACTAAGACTAGGTTATTAAACCAGGACCCATAAATATTACCAGGACTATCTACGTTATTAAATCAGGACCCATAGTTAATACTAGGATTAGGTTATTAAATCAGGACCCATAAATATTACCAGGACTTGCTAGGTTATTAAATCGGGACCCATAAATATTACCAGGACTTGCTAGGTTATTAAACCAGGACCCATAAATATTACCAGGACTTGCTAGGTTATTAAACCAGGACCTATAGTTAATACTAGGACTAGGTTATTAAACCAGGACCGATAAATATTACCAGGACTAGCTAGGTTATTAAATCAGGACCCGTAAATATTACCAGGACTAGCTAGGTTACTAAATCAGGACCCATAGTTAATACTAGGACTAGCTAGGTTATTAAATCAGGACCCATAGTTATTACTAGGATTAGCTAGGTTATTAAATCAGGACCCATAGTTAATACTAGGATTAGGTTATTAAATCAGGACCCATAGTTAATACTAGGACAAGGTTATTAAATCAGGACCCATACATAGTACCAGGACTAGCTCGGTTATTAAATCAGGACCCATAGTTATTACCAGGAGTAGCTAGGTTATTAAATCAGGACCCATAGTTAATACTAAGACTAGGTTATTAAATCAGGACCCATAAATATTACCAGGACTAACTAGGTTACTAAATCAGAACCCATAGTTAATACTAGGACTAGGTTATTAAACCAGGACCCATGAATCTTACCAAGACTAGCTAGGTTATTAAATCAGGACCCATAAATATTACCAGGACTAGCTAGGTTACTAAATCAGGACCCATAGTTATTACCAGGAGTAGCTAGGTTATTAAATCAGGACCCATAGTTAATACTAAGACTAGGTTATTAAATCAGGACCCATAAATATTACCAGGACTAACTAGGTTATCAAATCAGAACCCATAGTTAATACTAGGACTAGGTTATTAAACCAGGACCCATGAATCTTACCAAGACTAGCTAGGTTATTAAATCAGGACCCATAAATATTACCAGGACTAGCTAGGTTACTAAATCAGGACCCATAGTTATTACTATAGCTAGCTAGGTTATTAAATCAGGACCCATAGTTATTGCTAGGACTAGCTAGGTTATTAAATCAGGACCCATAGTTATTACTAGGACTAGCTGGGTTATTAAATCAGGACCCATAGTTATTACTAGGACTAGCTAGGTTATTAAATCAGGACCCATAGTTATTGCTAGGACTAGCTAGGTTATTAAATCAAGACCCATAGTTAATACTAGGATTAGGTTATTAAATCAGGACCCATAGTTAATACTAGGACAAGGTTATTAAATCAGGACCCATAAATATTACCAGGACTAGCTAGGTTATTAAATCAGGACCCATAGTTATTACCAGGACTAGCTAGGTTATTAAATCAGGACCCATAGTTAATACTAGGATTAGGTTATTAAATCAGGACTCATAGTTAATACTAGGACTAGGTTATTAAATCCGGACCCATAAATATTACCATGACTAGCTAGGTTACTAAATCAGAACCCATAGTTAATACTAGGACTAGGTTATTAAACCAGGACCCATAAATATTACCAGGACTAGCTAGGTTATTAAATCAAGACCCATACATATTACCAAGACTAGCTAGGTTACTAAATCAGGACCCATAGTTATTACTAGGACTAGCTAGGTTATTAAATCAGGACCCATAGTTATTACCAGGACTAGCTAGGTTATTAAATCAGAACCCATAGTTAATAGTAGGATTAGGTTATTAAATCATGACCCATAGTTAATACTAGGATTAGGTTATTAAATCAGGACCCATAGTTAATACTAGGATTAGGTTATTAAATCAGGACCCATAGTTAATACTAGGACTAGGTTATTAAATCAGGACCCATAGTTAATACTAGGATTGGGTTATTAAATCAGGACCCATAATTAATACTAGGATTAGGCTATTAAATCAGGACCCATAGTTAATACTAGGATTAGGTTATTAAATCAGGACCCATACACACTGAGCTTGGAACGAGTTATTTTTTTGGAAAGTCGTGTTCCAAGAAAAATATCGCGATGTCTTTAACCGGCACCGTAGTTTCGGGCATACCACTGCTTATTTTTGGATTTTCATTTCATACCTGTTTTGTTTAGTTTAGGCAGTAATGCATATATATATATATAGGCCTATACATAACTAATAGGATTTAATGCAGGGGGGTTGTCAGATGACCGAATCGCTTACATCAAGTTGCAGCATGTCCTGCCCCCTGGGTTCGTCATCTCTCAGTTTGTTGGTTTCGTGTCGTAATAGTACGAGTGATCGAGGGTGTTACACATATTTTGCGGCATTATTAATATCATCAAGTGTTCTTTTGCAAAGAGCTAATGTGGCAGCGGCTAGATTGACCAGTCGTTGCTTCACTGTGTAAGATACGGGATACTCCTTGTTTATAGTGGCCGATTGCTCATCCTAAGCAGGTATGCAGGCAATATCATCTTGCCAAATAGGATTTGTATGTTCGCCAAGCGATGGCGTCGCTGAATTCTGACGCTAAATTCAGCGAACTACAAAGCGTGAGACAGAGACGGGCACTTAGTGCTATTTACACATTCCGCGAGGCCCGGAGCGTGACTAAAGCGGCAAGATCCAGATCGTAAAAGAGCTTTAAACGCCAAAGAAAAAACACCAAAAGACAAAAAGAATGCCAGCCTCGAAAAGCTTTCAGTGCATTGTGCCTTGGGCCATGGCGCCCAGCCTAGATTTAATGACCCGAGCCCCTATTGTCATTCAGCATAAATTGTAACTCATTTTACAAACTTGAAGATTAGTACGAGTCGGATGCCCCGCGCAATGCATTTACACGGTAACAATGCTCCTGGATGCCGCAATACCATGGATGGACCCCCTCCTAACTATCCCCAGCCCCCCCCCCCCCCGCCTCCTCACCTCCACTCCTCTCTGCCCCACCTCACCCTAACCCTCACCCCACCTCCCCTCCTCAAACGTTCACGCGGTCCATGAACAGACGATCTATTTAGGCTACATGACGCCTATGAAAAAAAATGGCAGGAGAAAAACTGTCCAGATGTAGTGATAGTATGAGAGAGCCCTGCCGGCACAGACGAGCATCGGTAATGGGTTGAGAATGAGTGGTCAGAGCTTTTTGCGCCTGGTTATCTGCGTTGAAGTCGGGTTGTGGGTTGCGCGAGCCTCCAGCCACTGTCCATATGTAGATATGAGGGTTGTTGTTGTGAACAGGTAAGAAGAAGCGACGCTGGGTGACATCAACAAACCGGGATCCCGACAGCCTCACAACCTCGGGCTCTGACTACAGATTAGACCGGCTATCGGCCGCTCCACCCTCACTGTTTAAACTCATCAAGGGTAGAGTTTGGCTTTGAACCGAGCGACCGCCAGTCAAAGAAAACCGTTCTCTGTACAAGTTTCTATTTGTGAAGGAAGTCCGCACGTTTTGAATAGAGCACCAAACCGGAAGTCCGATAGGAAAGTGGTACACATTTGCGTAGAGTGGGTTGTTTGTGGTAAAACCACACTACCACAAATCCGAGTGAAAAGTGATTTAGATGATGTAGTACAGTGGTAGATCCAGGATTTTGCAAAATGGCGGACAAGAAATCGTATTTTATGTGGTGAGACTTTGACACAATACAGAGAAAGGACACGTACCTTTTATCGTGACTTTTTGTAAAAGCAAAACGCCTTGAAGATTTTTCCTTTTTAAAAAACCGCCATTGATGTTGCAGCAGCTGGAGTTGAGGAGGACGGGCCGCTCCGGGTAACTGCCCATACACTTATACTAACCTATAAAACCCACACACATATACCAACCTATAATAGTAACCAGGTATATTGCATATAAATATATTCTATATATATATGTGTGTATGTTTAGGATGTGTTGTTCATTGCCCTTTCCATCTGGGTTTAAAACAAACGCCAGTTACGTCTGGGAGTTGACGACACAGTGCAAACGACAGTCAGTCGATCCCACAGAAAAATAATGTATTGAACGCCCTTTAGTCTTCCACCGTCAGTTTTTTCAGGAGCAAAAACGCAATAATATATAATTTCTATTTACAACATCCTGAAATTCTGTTCATGTGCCACCAACATGTTATATGTGAATATATGTCGTTGGTGTATGTTACTGCGGAGGCTTCGGAGCTACGCGAGTTCATTACAAGCAGATAGACGAGAGCGTTTGAAATGAACGTCCGTCGATGCAGAGGTGAAATGAAACACTGCATAATAAAACGTTTCTACATATTTAATCAATAAACATTACCCTGACGACAACATATCAATACAAACAAGGCAGATAAAGGCACGTAAACGTTCAAGTTTCTGAATCTGTTTGCGGGAAACGTTCATGTTAAGCTGTTGGCAAACACGGAAATTCCCTGGCATCGAATCGTACTCTCCGTGAGAGGTGGTGAAGTGCGAGCAAAGTAGCAAGTGTTTTTTGGTGATAAGACGTCGTGGAACTTCCAGGAATCCCGTGGCGGGGGTGTGGGTGTGGGTGGGGGTGGGGCGTGGGTGAGGATTGGGGCGTGGGAGGATGGGTGGGAATGGGGGCACCACAGTTCATGACGAGCACCTCTATACCTCTATACAAATGTTAAAGCCGTTTTGATGGACTTGTCTACGTGCGATATTCCTTTCGTCAGGTACATACCCCAAATGGGAGTTATAGCACTCTCGCTTATTGCCTGTAAACAGTGCGTAGTGTGTTTTGACACCGCCACCGCCGCTCCTGTCACCCCCCACCCCGGCACTATTATGCTACTTATTTTTACCCCACCGTGGTGTCACCCCGCCCGTTCCTTGTCGTCTGGCGTACAGGTGGGCCTCAACCCAACTCCAACCCGACCTCACCTCACCCCACCCACGCCCACCCCCTAGCCCCGGTGGACGTATTGCCGAGCGGGCACCCCCCACCCCCCGGCTCCTGATGATCCGCTCCTTATGGGTGGGTCTGGGTGGGTCAAACCTTAGCCCGCTCGCTTGTCCGGCTTTCTGAGGTGAAGGAGGTGGGGGGGGGGCGTAGGTGAGGGGGGGGGGTTCACAATCAACCCAGTTCCTCGGCATGTCGGGGGCGGGGAGAGTGGTTGGGGGAGCTGAGAGGCTGGGTGTTGGTTTGGGGGGGGGGGCTGGTGGGGGGGGGGGGGCGGTACAGGGAAGTGGCCCTGCGACCCGTGTTTCTTGGCACCGTTTCGAGTGTTTGTTCTCGCAGGCGACCGTCGCGGCTAATCTAGCTTTCACCGCAGCCATAAACCGGATATTTAACGCTGATGGAGGGACAGGAGGAGACAGTAAATCTGACTCCAAGCGAAGGGTTTACAGGGTGCTCAAGGTGTGTCGGCCGGCCGCCCAGCCTAGCGCCACCCCGCCACCCCGCCACTTCTCTCACACCCTCTTAGTCCCGCCCTCCCTCCCTCCCTCCACATCTACGGACCCCCCACCCCCACTCCCGCACCCACCCTCTAGTCGACCCCCACTGCCCGCCACGTCGCTGGTTTGTCATTATCTTAATGTCACGGGACTTGTCCAATAAATCCCACTTCACCCAAAAGTAGAACGCCCCCCCCCCCCACCCCACCTCTCCATCCCCGTCCGTTTGGGTGAGACTCACATCTGGGGAGGAATGTGAGGGTGGGGCTGGGGGGGGGGGGGGGTGGGGATGGCAATGGCCGAGCGGAGCGGACCCCACTACATGTATCCACGTGTGACCTCTGACCCCTGGGCACCACCCCCGCCACTGATTACGTCACGGAACGCTTCGTCCAGACTCCTATGAGATATATTACAACAGCTTAAACAAAAGTCAAGTAACATACACAATACGGTTTGAGGAAGGCACATACACATGCCAGCCAGCTACCCTGGGGAACGATCCAGACACGCTGGAATCATGCTGAGAGTCCTGCTATAAGATCGTTTCTCCGCCCTTTCGACGACTGGACTTGGTATCCATGCGGATCATTTGTGAGGGGTGGTGGCCCCCTCCGGGTAAGGGGTAGGCGGAGACGGTGGAGCCCTGGTAACGGGTCTGGTGGGTCTGACCGTGGGGCACGGGTCCCTTGTAGTGGTGGGCGGGCTGGTACTGGTAGTGGCCGGCGGGGCACCCCCCACCGCCGGTGGTGGTCCCCCGCAGCTGCGCCGCCTTGACGGACGTCCTGCCGTAGTCACCCCTCCCACCCGTAGTCCGGTCACCCGCCAGGTCCCCGCCGGCACCCCTGTCTCCGCCGCGCACGCGCCGACAGACGTTCTTCCAGGACGTGAGAGTCTTTGAGCTCCAGATCCACATGCCGCTGGTGATCCCGACCACCAGCGACATGAAGACCTTCAGCATGAAGATCTCCATGCTCGGTCCGTGACTGCTGGGGCTGACCCCGGCCGCCGCCACCGGGATGTCCGCGGCGCGGTGCACACGCACCACCGCGTCGCCAGCGCCACCACCCGCGCCACCCCCGGCGGCGGCGGCGGCGCTATGCCAGCGCGCGCGGTTGAGGTACTCGTAGAGGAAACAGGCCAGAACGCACGTGGCCGGGACAGTGTAGAGCACGGAGAACACGCCTATCCGGACGATCAACAGCTCCAGACGGCCGGTCTGGACCCCATCCTGGCGGACGTGCCTGCGGATCCGGAACAGGTTGACGAGTCCGGCCAGGAGGAATGAGGTTCCCAGGACGAGGTAGAGCGCTAAAGGGACCACGGCGGCCCCTAGCAACGCCGTGCCGTTCTGGTTGCCAACGAAGCACATGGCCGTGAGTTCGTCGGCGTCGACCACACGCAGCACCAGGATGACGATCGTCTGGAGCGCCGGGAGCGCCCAGGCGATCACGTGGTAGTAGGTGCTGTACCTCTGGATCGCCTCGTGGCCCACTTGAGTCCGGCGGCCAGGAGCCACGTGAGGGTGAGCACGACCCACCAGATACAGCCGGCCATGCGAAGTAGTAGAGCAGGAGGAAGACGATGGCGCAGTTGGTGTTGTCCAGTCCCTGTTGGACGAAGATGGAGAGGCCAGAGTCCGGGTCGGTGCGGCAGGCCGTGTCCTGGCGACCGGCCACCAGCCGCACTAGGTAGGCGATGCTGCTGATGTTGTAGCAGATGGAGAGGAGGATGATGGGCCGCTCCGGGTAGCGGAAGCGCTGCGAGTCGATGAAGAAGGTGAGGACGGTGAAGAGGGTGGAGACGAAGCAGATACTGGCCAGATGGACATCCACACGTCGGCGAACTGCTTGTCCTGGGCGCTGAACAGGTCGTTGGCGTCGCAGCGCAGGGCGCAGCGCTCCGTGCGGTTGATGAAGACGTACAGATGGCCGTTACGGAGGTGGTGACACGACCCGGGGGTGACCACCGCGGGGGGTTCCCCCAGGCCGCCACCCCCGACACCTTCCCCACCACCGCCACCACCGCCGCTTCCGCCGCCGTTATGACCCCCACCGCCAGGGTGCAACCATTCCGAGTTGCCGCCCCCTGGCAGATCTCCACCCCCGCCGGCACCCACACCGACCCCGACACCGACCCCTCCGCCCGCCGCCGCCGCCGCCGACCCCTCCACCGCCGGGTCCGCCCCATCCCCCGCCGCCGCCAGGGCCCGCCTCCCCCTCGGCGTCCGAGGGGTGGCCAGACATACACATGTGGTCCTGGTCGTTGCGGATGGGGAACTTGTCGCAGTCAAGGGCGGCAGGCCAGGGGATGCTGAACTGGGTGAGGACCGGCTCGCAGCTGCTCCTCACCGCCAGACACACCGGTCGGCATGGTCCGATCGGCTCCAACACCTTCTCCGTGCACAGCGGCGCGTACACCGAACACAGGAAAAACTTGAGGTACCGCGAGCACCCGTACTGGATCAGCGGGTTGAAGGTGGTCAACTGGAGCAGGGCGTCCTGCTGGGTCTCGTCCCCGACCAGGTTCGGCATCCCCGTGATATTGTACTCCATGTTCATACACATCGCGATCTTCACCGGTTGACACTCCCGCACCTTGATGTTCCCGTCTCCCGGGATGTCACCCTGGCATTCCGCGATCCGGAAGCCGTGTAGAAACAACAGCGCCAAGGTCACCAAGGCCGCTCCCGATAGATGGCGGCACCGGCACGCCATGGTGTGAATATTTCCCGATATCAACATATATATATGTATATATATATATATTACAATTATGACGTATGTTCGGGGCGCTCACTCACGTGGTTGAGGTGACGTCGCTGAGGTGATCGCGATGTCCTCGCCGCACAGAGGGACGACCACGCAAAAAACAGGAGGGGCGGGGGATCGATCGAACCAACATGGCTAATCGATCACATAATCCAAAGGCAAATACGTCTGTGTCAATCACAGCGCGAGTTGTTGTCCTTAACTAATGCGAGGCTTCTCCCGCGGAGCACGCCCATCTGGCGACCTGGGGATGGGGCGGCGACAGGGATGTCTGCCTGCCTCCCTGCCTGCCTGTCTGTCTGCCCGCTCGCCTCTCTGTGTGGTGATGTGTGCCCGCCGGTCGAGGGTTGTGAGTTGGGGGGGGGGGGGTGTACGTGCCCGCCCCGCCCTGCCCCGCTCGCTGGCCGTTATGGTGCAATGCCCAGCTAATCACCGAACCATTACGCAGTCCATTAGCGGGCAAGTGCCCCGCCTACCGCGCGTGCCGGTGAAGGGAGGGAGGTGGGGGGGGGGGGGGGCGTTGAGGGGAGGGGGAAGGGCGTGCGGTTAGCGGTAGCCGTAGATATTATTAAGACGTTGCCAGGCGGACGGGGGTCTCGACTTGTCTGGATCACCATGGCGATGTCAGGGATTTCAGGCCCAGGTGGTAATTGCGGGGTCGAGTCCGGATATCGCACCGCTGAGTGACTGGCTGGGTGGTGGCTGGGGCGCCGTATCCTGGAGCCGGACTCTCTAGGCCGGGGTCTTAGATCCGGAGTGAAGTCGGGATTAGCACGAGCCGTATGCGTGAGTATATATCTCTCGCTCTGCCTGCTTCTCTCGCTCTCTGCCTCTCTCTCTCTCTCTTTCTCTGCTCCCTCTCTGTCGGGGGCTCCTGTCCCCCTCGACGTCCGCCGTGCTTTGCCGAGCGCGAAATGAGCCGGTTACCTGAGCACTAATCACTGTTGTGACGGAGTGGAGCGGAGTGGTCGGCCCTCGGGACGGTCAGGGGTGGTGGGCGAGAGGAGCGGGGGTAGGAGGGGCTCGTGTTTGAGGGGGGTGGCGAAGGGGGTAGTGGGGACAGTGGGTTTAGGATCGGCGTGGTGAATGTAGGAAACGGGGTGGGGGTGAGGGCGGTCCGATAGGCAGTGGGGATGACGGTGGGAGGGGGGGGGGGCGGTTAAAAAAAAGTAGGGTGAGCGTTGAAAGGAGCGGGGATTAGAGGGGAGGATGGGGGTAGGGGGGTTGTCTGTGATAGTGGAGGACGCCAGCCCTGAAGAGCTGTGATTTACACGGATGTGTCACCTCCCTCTCCCTCTGCCACCCCCCCCCCCTCCCTCTCTCTAGTGGGGTCGAGCCTGCCTCCCCGGGTAACAGTGGGATAAATCAGACGCTCGATCAGCACGGCCCTTCTGATCAGGGTCGCACTTCCAGCCCCGCCGGGTGGAAATCACGCCGAGTCTCGAGGATACCGCGAGACCGGACCAGATAAGGAAGACCAGCTGGCCAAGAGGGTAAAATAGGGTGGTGGTGGTGGGAGGTGGGGTGAAGTTGGAGGAGGGTCCCAGTGGGGTAAAAACTAAGGTGGAGGGTTCTCACTGTGAAGAGATCTCCGCACACACACCGTGGGAGGGAGGAGACAAGCAGACGATTATAGATATGTCACTTGTCCAGGGCCCTCGTCGGGGGAAGGGGGGGCGTGGAGTGGGGGGGGGGGGGGTGAGGTGGGGGTCAGAGGTAGACGTTGAGGGGAAGTGGATGGCGAGAGGGGGGGGGGGGTGGGGTGGCGCTTCCAAGGGGTTGGGGACCCAGAGTCGGCAATTACGTTTGACTGTAGGGCAATTGTGGGATGAGTTACGTCGGGGCAATGACGTCGGGGTAGGCGATTGGCCGGGGAGGGTAGTGTCAGCAGTAGATCGGGCAACGTGCTGTAATCAGTAAAGTGATTAGTGGCTTGGGCTTCCTGTACGCCAGGCTACGACAAACCCAATCGTCCGTGTGTCGCTTATCCTAGGCGGACGGCCACTGCAAACGAAATAACTTATGTAACTATAGCAGCTAGGGAAATATGTGATTCTGACAAACGCTTTGTCAGGGTGACGGGGGTGGGAGTGGGGGTAGGGGTAGGGGGGTTAGTTGAGAGGGGGGGGGTGTAGATAGACGAAAAGCCCCTCTCACCTGTCCTTCGAGCCACCCACACACACTCCGGATGCGTGCCACCACACGTGACCGTCTCCGGAGAGCTGTTTGTCACTGATCCGACCCACTTCACCAGGTGACGTTACAGGGTCCAGAATGATGTCCGATATGATCGGGTCTCACAGTCCGTGAAATCGAAATCATCACGACGATCCAGATGGCTTCCAGATTGTCACGAAATAGAGATCAATCAATTATCCAAGTATTAAAATAGATCCACAGTAGTGCGGTGCTGACACCTGCCGGTACAGGTCAGAACCACGCGTCGTTAATAGCCTGAATTGGATCGGTTCGAAAGTACGAAACTAGAAGTGCCAAAAAAAAGTCGCTTTGTTGGTGGCGTTATTCACGTTTAAAGCCGCGATGGCGGGCGAGACTTCAGCCTACACCTCCGACACAGGCACACACACATATACACACATCATATACACACACGTATCTCTATGTACGAGTGTTCGCCATGTAAAACACGCCAGAGAACAACCTGGGTGAGGGTTCAATAGGGTCCGTGCCCGCCGTCTCCGCCACCGGGACTGTGTAACAACAACAAACCTATGTAAGTCCAATGCAAGCTCGATGATGACATGCACAGCTCTTCAACCCGCGCTGGTGCTGGTTGGGTGCTTGTATGCGGGGGTCGGGGCCTCCTCAATGGAGGGCCCCAGGGGTGGGAGAAGGAAAGGAGGAGGGAGGGGGGGGGGGAGTGGGATCTGCGAGCGGCCGCCCCTCCCCACCACCGTCAGCACCAGGCACAGCCAACCAGGCTCCTTCAATGACGCTCTGTCAACACATCTGTTTGACATTCACATAGTCACTTATGATTGACTCTGATAATTTCGCCGCGAGTTTAAAACGAATAAACACGCGGGCAAATAGGTTTGGGTCGCCTCTGAGTGCCAGTCACATCCAGTGTATGTTGTCCATGTGCTGTGCTCTGAAAGCTTGGCAGCCAGTCACATCCAGTGTATGATGTCTATGTTATGTGCCCTGACAGCGTAACAGTCACATCCAGTGTATGGTGTCCATGTGCTGTGCCCTGACAGCTTGGCAGCCAGTCACATCCAGTGTATGATGTCTATGTTATGTGCCCTGACAGCTTAACAGTCAGTCACATCTAGTGTATGGTGTCCATGTGCTGTGCCCTGGCA